>JADLZK010005045.1:0-36055 GCA_015847255.1 Hyparrhenia diplandra | reverse complement strand
CTTGCTTTGAGCTTTGCATCTAGAGGCACTTGAGGGTCATCGCTGCTCGATGAGTTTCTTGTTGCTCTTGGAGAGCACCACTCCTAGCACGGACTTGGTGATTGAGTGAGGCGTTGGCAAGCAGTGGAGATTGTTCTTGGCCACCTCTGTCTGATTTGTGAGAGGTTTTGGTGCTACCTCGTCGGAGCAGACTGAATTACAACCTTAATTCATTGCTCGATGTCATTGAGTTACCTCTCATTTGCTGCAGGTGCAAGTAGCCTAGTAATTGGCTAGGAGTGAGCTCCACCTTGACCCACACATGGGAAGGGTCGACACAAGCGGAGCGTAGCTTGAGGGGTGCTCAAGTGAACTCGGGGTAAATCTTGTGTCATCCATTGTGTGATTCATTTGTCTCCCCAATGATTGGCTTCATTGTGATCATATTATTATTTCATCTCCGGTGATTGGATTGACTAGCCACTACAAGTTGGTATAACACTTCTACTCTCTGCATTACTTTGTGTTTTATATCTCTTGCTTGAGTAGCTAGTGTAGTCTTGCTAGTTGTTTAGTGTAATCTAGCTCTTCCACTTAGTTGGTAAAGTAGTGACCTAGCTCTTTTGAGTGATTTAGAGGCTTTTAGCAACTAGAATTGTCAATAGGAGGCTTGCCGACAAGTAGAGGCTAGTGCAGCCGCATATTATCGTCATTTAGTGATCTAACAAGTTGCTCTAGTGTTTTTGTAGAAAATATTAGGCTATTCACCCCTCTAGCCATTTTAGGACCTTTCAAGTGGTATCGAGCCGTGGTCACCGTTTGAGCAAGGATTAACACCCATACTGTAGCAAGTTATGGCTAACATTGTGCTACTCAACCATGTTGGGGGAAAGCCTCCTCACTTTGATGCAGCGAGGTTCTTTTGATCATTGGAAAAAGAAGATGACCTTGTATCTTGGATCAATACATGAGAGAGAGTATTGAGGTGATGGAGTGATTATGTCATCTTGATCTCTGAAAGCTCACCGAGTGATGATAGGGCAAACCGCACTTGCAATCGGATGGCACTCAATACCATCTACAATGCCATTGATGCCAAGATATTTGAGGGCATCAAGGATTTGGATCGAACAAGTGAAATGTGGACAAGGCTAAGTGAAAAGCATATAGAGGGCACTAAGGTTGTCAAGGTGCCAAGCTCTCATGGTCTCAAGAGTGAATTTGAGACTTTTACAAAGAAGGAAGGTGAAACAATCCTAGAGATGTTTCATAGGCTCCAAGTGATTGTCAATGACCTCCAAGAGCCTAGGCTACAAGACACAAGATCAAGATGTCACAAGTTCTTGATTAGCCTACATCAAAATTCAAGATGTTGATCCTTATGTTGCAAAAGAGATGGGCTTGATTCAAAGAAGCCAAATGATTTGCTTGGAGAGGTGTTAACATTTGACAAGATATGATCATGATGTTGATGCCAAAGAAAGAAGCGGAAGACAAGAAGGTTGAGGAGAGAGAAGAAGGTCGTTGCACATTCAAGGCTAAAGCTCAAGAAGAAGAATGTGATGTATCCGGCCTAGAAGAGGTTGATGAATCTCTTGCATTGGTGGTGAAGAAATGGGGTGGGACCATGATCAAGTACAAAGAGAAGGTTTGGAAACTACAAGAAGAAGGACACTCCCAAGGGGCAAATGAAGAGAAGAGACTTGTTGGAAAGTGTGATAGTCTCGATCATCTTTTGAGGAATGTCCCTCATAGAAAAGGACAAGAAGAACACCAATAACTATAGAAGGGGCAAGAACAAGTGCTACCTTCAAGATGGGCAAAGATGGTGCATATATGGTCACTTCTGACAAGGATGTGAGTCCGGATGAAAAAGAAGAAGGATGGCAATGGCTTATCATGAGAAGCCACATTACTTCCCCGCCCTGCTCATGCTTCATGGCCAAAGGCACTAAGGTATATTATGATAATGATGAACCACATGATAATGAAGTAAAAATATGATAGTGAAGGAGAATTTGATGAATCAATGAACCCACTAAGGAAGAAATGTTTGAGGCAATGGAGCAAACCAAATATTGTTCTCATAGCTAAGGCTAAGGAATGTAAGGCCTTGAAAAGAGAATTGCATCTCTTGAAAAGCCTTAGGGAGCAAGTAGCAGCTTCTTATGAGTGTCTAAAAGAAGACCATGAAGAGCTTCAACTTTGCTCATACAAAAGCTTGAAAAAGCTCATTCCTTGCTAGTTGCTAAGAATGACAAGGTGTCTTGATTCTAAGAGGGATGTTGGTTCAACATGTGACATCATGATGAAGCCTTTGTGGTTGATGTTGAAGAAACCATGCATACCTTCCACATTCACATCAACCCACTCTACCCCTTCACTAGTAGTGCGATTGAAGGATTTTTAGATTCATCATTATTAGTTGAGAATGAGACTCCCAAGAGAGAGGTGGATGAGCTCACTCACGCCTTGGGTGCAAGCATATGGGTGGGATGCCAAATTGCAAAAAGTGTTTGGGTAGCCAAAGATTTTTCCTTAACAAGGAAGGTCTAGGGTATATCCCCAAGAAGGGCAAGAAGGCCTTTGTGACCCTAAAGCCTAGCTTTGTGAGGAGCAATGGTTCTTATTGCTATAGATGCAAGCAAGTTGGGTATCAAGAGCAACAATGTGCTAAAATCAACAAGAACAAGAAAAATTAACAATGTGCATTCAATTTGTTTTGATTCTTGTTATTTACTTACCAAGGGTGAGAATGGTGTGAGATAAAGTTTATTGGTACACCAATTGTGGGACCAAAAGAAGCAGTCCATTTGGGTGCCAAAGTCTTTGGTGACTAACCTCCAAGGACCCAAGAAAAGATGGGTACCTAAGTCTTATTGATTTGTTTTGTAGGTGAACTACAAGGCCGGAGGGAGGCATTGATTCTTTTTGATAGTGGGTGCACTCAACATATGACCGGTGATGCAAGAATATTCAAATCATTGAAACTCAAAAATCATGGTGGCAACACTATCAAATTTGGTGATAATAGCAAAGGTAAAGGTTAGAGGGCTTGGCAAGATTGCAATCCCCAATGACTTGAGCATATCCAATGTGGCACTAGTTGACAAAAGTGAACTTCAATTTGCTTTCGGTGGCACAAATTTGTGACCTTGATTCAAATGCATATTTGGTGCAAAATGATATTGAGGTTGTTAGTGTTGATGATTCAAAGTTGATCTTCAAAGGCTTTAGACATGATAATCTCTATCTAGTTGACTTTTGATGCTAGTGAAGCTAAATTGAGTACATGCTTGATCTCTAAATCAAGTATGGGTTAGTTATGGCATAGAAGGCTCGGTCATGTTGGCATGAAATAATTGAAACAAAGTATCCTCCATCAAGTTTGCCATCATCATTATAAACCTGTTATGCATCCACCTGTCGTGGGTTTCTGGTATCGTTTTCTGTTTAAGTCTTGCAAGGATGCGGGTAGTTTGCATCTTCCATCTATGTCTGTTAAGGAAGTGGTTAAAAGTCTGTTACCATCTATATCTGTCTGAGTCTGTAAACTCTGAATATTTCGGGGATCCTCCGGTTCGATGCCAATGCTGAGATGGGACGCGTTGAGCAGGGCGTAGTAAATGTCCCCAACCAGCCGCCACTCTCCTCCCCCCTATCCCCTCTCTCAGCTCTGCTGTTTTACTTCCCACACGCAAAACCGCAGTGTGCTGTTTTCATATTTTTGTATAGGTTGTTGTACTTATGCAAATGATGTGAAAAAGTTTGCCATCACATTTGATAATCGAGTGTCATCGTGATAAATGTATACGTTCACAGAAAAACAGCAATATCATATTAAAACAACAGGTTTGGTAATAGAGCGACACTTGCATAAACAGATGTTACGGTTTGACGGTACTGTTTGTTTTATCATTATGTCATACTTTTTCAACCGTATCTGTTTATCTACAGTGTTGCTGTATTACTCACAATGTCCCTATTTATGAATGTGTGGGTTTTCAAATGTTTTCAAATTAACTTTGTTTTTAATAGTTAATTGCCATAAGTCTTAATAGTTTTTCTAACTCAGAAACTGTAGACACACATTTTTCATGCTGCACTTCCTTCTGTCAACTTTGTTTTGATTCTTGAATAAGTAAACAATCTTTAGTTGCTTTGACATGGACTGCATCTCTCATTTAGTTCGCCGACGGGTGCCGCGCTGGGAGCTCTCCGCAGGGCCTTGAGGTGAGTACTCCACCCGCCGACTTTGTTTGTTTATGCGCGAGGATGAGTTTCTAACGCCATGTTCTTCGCCCTTTCGAGATCGACGCCGCCGGGCGCACCGCGGACGACGCTGGTGGGTTACCGGAACGCCCGGAGGGGCTCTTGAAAGCGGGCCGGATCTTCGACGTAGCTCGAACTCTTTGGCGTGGGCCAAGTCCTGCGTGACCGGGCCAAGAAGGTTATGGGGAGGCCGCCGCCAAATCGATGAGGTCGCAGCAACGCAACCCGTGAGGCGGAAGAGAAGGCGGCCGCCGTCATCGCAGGAGACCGAGGGAGGGGCGGCAAGGCAATCGCCAGGTGAAGGCGCAAAGACGCTGTGAGCTGGACCGGCCCGCAGCCTCCCTCGGGAGTATAAGAAATCAAGGACGCCGCTGAGCGCCGGGCCGCCTCATGAAGGACGACAAGGAGGGGGGCGTAGAGACTTCAAAGAGAGGGAGAAGGACCTGAGAGGTAAGCCCTCCTCTTCCTCTATAGATCCCGCCTATCTTGGATTCTCGTTGAGCATTGCTCGTCCCGCTTTTTAGCCTATGATAAGGGAGGGGCGGCCGAAGCTTCGGGCCGCACCGCTGGTTCTGCCGGGTGGAGCTCGCCAGCATCTTGTGAGAGGAGAATAATGTGCCGCGGCAGCCTCGTGATCTACCTCTTGGCTGCCCCCGCGGGTAAGCAAGTGGTCAACTATTTTCCCAAGCAGCCACTCACGAAGCTGATTGATTGTTTTGATTGCAGGCGAGGAGTGGGGAGGACCAAGGACCGACCTGAAGACATGGTCCGGCCACGCTGAGGAGAAGGACAACGAAGCTCCGTATAGTGCGGAGCCGCAGCGGCGACGCCGAAGCCGCAGCAGTAAGGTCCGCTGAAGCCGAGACCTCGCGACGGAAGCCGCCGGGTTCGCCAAAGCCCCATGGAGGTCCAGGCCGCCACCGCGAACGTGGAGCGCGAGAGGGACGGATCGCCCCTCGACATCCGTAGGGTCTCGCAATGACCTCGCGGCCGAGCCAGCCGCAAAGCTAGCTCATCGGGTCCTCCTCATCCTCGCAGAGGGTGAGGGAGCAGCCCGCTGCTGCGCCCATAAGGCGTGAGTGTCGCCTCCCGCCACTACCCGCCAATCGGCAGTGTCTATCGCCGGCAAGGGCTGGCCGAAGATCGGTGCCCGAGGAGCGCCGGGCGCGATCTTTCACTCGCGCGTGGAGGAGCTCTGGGTTCTTTTGCGGGCCCCGGGCCGCAGGAGGAGGACATTCTCGCCGGCCGCCGGGCGCTGGTGGTCGCTCGGGCGCCGCGCTACATGCTCGTAGACGCCGCGCGCCGACTCATACGCCGGCTGGCCTCCGACGACCACGCGACCGCGTCTCCTCATAGTGGTTGGAGGGATGCGAAGTTTGGCATCCCGGTGGACGCTGCCCTCGCCCGCGGGTCACCGACGGCGACTCGCAGCCGCGAACGACGCCGCGCAAGTCTATAGCGCCTCGAAAGTGCCCTCAGCCGTGGACTCGTAGGATTTTACTTTCTCAACTTTCGCCGGACGCTGACCGGGCAGCCGCTCTCGACATTGTAGCGGACCGCCTCGAAGCTCCCTCGACTCTTCGAAGCTCGAGCTCAGACGAAGCCTGGAGACGCTCGCTTAGGCCTCTCATGCCGCGGGACTCAGCCTTGGTGGACCTCGGGCGAGCCTCGAGCTGCGTTTCAGCGACATCCTTGGTGGAACCGCGAGCTAGGGCGTGGCTCGAGAGCTCGCGGGCGTAGGCGGAGTCATCCTCGTACCGAGCTCGTTCACTCGCCGCAGCTCTACGGTCCTCGCTTCCTCCACATGGCGTACGTGCATCCGCGGGAGGTCCCGGCCCTGACTCTCCCCCATTCCTCCGCTTCGCAATAGAAAGAAGACGATCGCTAAGGGAGTCGATCAGCTCAAGAAAAAGGCAAACACGCATCACTCGCTACCCACGTAGGGTGGCTGTGAGGTCGCTTCGCTGCATCGTTGGAGCACATGATTCTTCTCCCCGAGATATGCGACTCGACTATCTCACGGACTCAGCCAAGCTGCCCTGAGCTCGCCTGCCTCCCTATCGTAGCTAAAATCAGACCAGCCGACTCCTCAAACTCTAGAGCTCAAGAAATAGAAGACGAGAGCAATAAAGACAGTGGAGAAGGCTTACTCCCCGAGCTCTTCCGCCTCTCGCTTGAGGAGCTTCTCCCGATCCTCCTTTGTCACCCTTCATGAGGTTGGCTCCTGAGGCGGCCGGGCGGCGCCTTCAAATCTTCTTCTCTTCCGTAAGGTCGTGAGACGCTCTAGCTCCTTCCTCACGCCCTCGAGCTCTTGGCGGTGCGCCGCCCTCTCGCTAAGGCGCCACGCTTCTTGTCACAATGCGGCGTTGCCTTCTCCGGGCACACGGGTCAGCTTCGCCGCTGGCTCCTCGACCCGGCGAGGGCTGTTCCCCCATGGCCGCCCCCCGCCGCTGTCTCGCTTAGATTCTTAGCTACCGCTTAGGAGTTCCCCGAAGCCGCGCCACACGCGGGTCGCCCTTCTTGAAGAGCTTCGCCCAGAGCGCTAGTTTGGCCGCCACCGCTAGCCTGCCAATGATGAGTTCGGAACCACGCACTGTGCCTCGGAAAGGCAAAACAACACGCCATTAGGGGACCTCTCCGTAATCGCTCCCTTCACCCGTGATTTGGGACGGTGGATTCATGTCCATACGCATATTTCAGCATCAAAGACACCCTCCTTCATGGTGACAATATTCCAACATCCGCTTGAGTGTCATGAGTTAAATAAAGAACTTCATCTTCTTTGTGCTCTTCTCCTTCTTCATCCAAGGGTATGATGGCAATGGTCTCTGCTTATCCAAATCATACCCAGGATTCTATTGATGCCGCTGCCGTCCAAGAAAATGCATTACCAACAATGGTGCCATTGCATATTTATTAGTAGATATAGATAAAAATAAAATTTGATTACATGAAAATGGTAAATAAAATATATAAAATAAAAATTATAAGCTTTTTTAGAGTCAATGGACCGATGGACGTGTTTTTTTGTAAGCGATGGACGCGTTTTTTTTTTTTTTTGACCAACTTGGACGCGTTGAGCAGGGCGCTGTAAATACCTCCAACCACCCGCCGCCTCCTCTGTTTCCTAGGCTTCTTCTCAGCTCAGCTCGAGCTCTGACCTTTGACTGCCACACGCAAACCCTGGCGGTAGCCGTACTGGCCGCCCTGGCCGGCCCCCCCCTCTCTCCGGCCGTCCGTCGCGGATTCCTATGCAGGTCACATCGATCCTTCTCTCCTTCTCTCCTACTTTCTGGCCACCCGGATTAATTGATACTTACCCCCTCCGTCCCCAAAATAAATGACGCTTTTCGCCCTAAAAAACCGGCCGGAATTATATATTAAAATAGGATTAAAAATTTATATTACATAATTAGTATCATTGGAAAAGATCTTTTGATCTAGTTTTTAACAAATTTATTTGGAGATTTAAATCTTCTAAGTATTTTCTACACATTGAGTCAAACTTGTGGCACTAAAACCCAAAAAACGCCGCTTCCCCACCGAAGTTTGTCACCCCTTTTGTGCCATCTTGTTCGACGATTTGTCTTATTCAAATTTTTACACAAATATAATTTATTTTGTTATAACTTATTTTATCAATAAAAATACTTAAATATTGATTAATTTATTTTATTATTTACATAAATATTTTGAATAAGACGAATGGTCAAACATGAAGTTCAAAAAAAAAAACGATAAACCCATGGGACAGAGGGAGTATACCTGAAAATAAGGGAAATGAAGAGGAAACACGAACCTGTTCGACGGAGCGGCAGCGGCAGGATAGCGAAAAAATCCGAAGCGTCGGCGTCGGCGTGGAGCAACAGGTACAATCGATCTCGTTCCAATCTCCTAGTTTGGCGGATGGATGGATTTGCCGCGACGCCGTGTCATTTGGTATTCATCGCAAAAAAAAAAAAAAAAAAAAAAACCCTCTAGGGTTCTTATGTATCTGTCCTCTGAATCTCAATGGATCGAGTTTACCTTCTTTATTCATCTGTCCTCTGATCTTTTACACTCCTTATCTCTGGATTGCATTTTTGATTACTTATTAATGTTTGATAGCTTGCCCTTCAACTGCATAATGCATTGCTCTGCCCTCTGGATTGCAGTAGTAGAATACAAAATTTCTACTTTGCTTGTGACCGGTGCTTGTCTTCGTTCACTGTTATGCTTACTATATTACTCTGCATAATATAATATACCACTACTGCCATGGTTAGCAATGTTAAGTGCAATGCTGAAAAGGAACTCAAGGATTCCTGTATTGTATTTCTTTAAAAGGCCATGAACCAATGTAGATTTCAACAAGACTTTAGAAACTGAACATTTGTTGGGATGTATGTCAGCAGGAAAAATTTGAAAAACCGGTTCCAATGCCACATTACTGGCTATGAATTTCCTGAGCACTACAACGGCATAGTGCCCTTCAAGGTGGATGGAACCTCGGTTACCAGCTGTGAGTAACACAGACCACAGCCCAAAAGTCGCCTGCTAAGATTAAACTAACATAACTAAATAATAATCCTGCGGTAGATTCCTCCAGGTGAGATTGATGCCAACCTCCTCGTTGTCACACTTGGGCTTGTTCCTATAAAAGAATGCACACATACAGTACTAAAATAAGAGAGGGTCCATCTCAGCCCAAGCTCCCTCAATTTAAAAAAAAAATCAATCATCACTACAGGATACCCAAATGAAGTTATAGTTGATTTGCTACTCTGATTGTATGCTCACTGAACACTGGCTCGGGGTGCTAGGGTTTAGGTTCCCAAATTTCATTGATTTTTTTTGAAACATAAGCGGGGAGAGCTTCCCACCTTTCATTCTTAAAACACCTACTCCCTAAACAAGTCGGGCGCAGCGAGAGTTTTACAAAGTCATGAGGTTATCGGACCTAATATGATTACACCGCCTAGGAGGCCGACATAAGTTGAGGGGAAGACGCTTTTTACGATGATTAAATCATCACAAACTCGACAAAACCAACCGGGCAGAAGTTTTCATGACGAAAAGACCTGTCCGCTATGTATGCCCCAAACCGCCATAGAATCGCGAGGAAGATAAACGGCCGTAGCAAAGGTTTTTGAGGCCCGCCCGTGTACTTGCCCCCAAATATCCTCGCTGCACATATGCATCACCGACCCATTCTCGATAATGGTCCGTGACGCTAGCACTCCGTCGCGATCCGAAGAAGACATGATCCCGGTCCTCCCCGGGTGGTTGTGAACACCTCTCTCACGTGTTTCACTATCAACCACGCAAAGCTTAGCGAACAGGTTCACTCTTGTGCCGAGCCGGCTTTTTGAAGTATAACCAGCAAAGATCTTTACTTGGTTAGGCGCCTTTGTCTTCCAAATTGCGTTACTTCATGCCGACGCTGGTGCCACCAAATGTGTCAAGAGCCGCATATGCATCACGAGTCCTCAGGGGGGCCTTCAAAGAGCTTGAGCAGCCTAGCATCATGATCGCCGTTAAGTTGAGTCCCCGCAACACGTAACGCAGTTTCTAGCCGTTGGCTAGCAAGATTGGTTAGTCGTACGCAACCGCAAATCAAAAACCTTCCCCGAAGACCTCGGCCGCGACCGATATGTTAGGGTGGGTTGTGTGAGAGAAAAAGTGCATCATAGGTAGAATGATAGGGCCGCCGTGGGAGCCAATGATCGAACCGTATGGAGGTTGCAAAAGACCATTGTTAACTTGAACAAAAGTAATAGACCGTATGTGTTGAGCCTATCATTAACAATACGCCACAGAAGCTAGGAGCAAAGGCTACAAGGAGTGTCAAAAGGTGAGCGAGGAACGCAACACCCAATCTTTCCAAAGAAGGTTGTTCATTTGAAAAGAGCTTGTCAATGAATTTCATCGAAAGGGGAGGTTTTGAAGTTCCGTGTCTTTGAAAACCAAGACCTCCCCCTATCCTTAGTTGCTTGTACAAAGATCCCAAGCAACCAAGCACTTGGAACCATGGCAGCTATCTTCACCCGGCCCAAAGAAAGCACGCATCCGTTTTTCAATCCCTTTGGTAATGGTTTTAGGAATATTAAGAGCTGACATGTAGTGGAGGGGAAAAGAACTAAGTACGTATGCAAAGTGTTAGCCGCCCAAAGACGTTTAGAAGGGGAGGCCTCCATCCCGGCAAATATTTGTCAAATGAGGAAATGAGAGGAAGGCAAATACTAACCGTAACTTTGTGGGGTGATAGTGGCAGCCCCGTAAGTTTGAGGGAAAGAGGATACAAAAGAGTGCCAAACTCGAAGCAAGAGCAAAGAGCCTCATCTCCCCCCGAACGCAATGGGTAGGAAAGTTGTTTTGGCGGGTAATTGATGGCAAGGCCGCTTGCTTGCTCAAGAGCCGGAGAATCTGCTTTTGTGGCAAGGATTGCGCCGCGATTGCAAAATGAAGGAAGATAAGAGTGTCGCCGCATATTGAAGCACGTGACAAGGTGCATCCGGATAATGGGGGTGGTGAATGTTGGAGGCAAGAGGGTGGTAATCGCAAAAAGACGACGAAGACATCAGCAACAATGATAAACAGTGTATGGTGACAAATGATCCCCCGACGCACGCCTCTTACAATTAATCCATTTACCCCGGTGCCATTGAGAAGCACGCTAGCCTTGCCTCGTGGTGAGCAAGTTTGATATCCAAATACACCATCTGCCCTGCGGAATCCGCCGCATTTCATTATTCTCATTAAGTTATCCCAAGCCACACAATCAAAAGCTTTATGGAAGTCCAACTTGAGTATGATTGTGGGTTGTTCCTTTATAGCAAAGAATTGAGCGTATCAGCAAAGATAAACAAAATTGTCTCCAGCAATGCATCTCCCCGAACGCATCCTCGATTGATCACACCCAAAGAGGGATGGGATCGCTGGTTGTAGCCTTTTCATGAGTAATTTTGAGATACTTTTTTAACAGTGTTATTATGGAGGGCTATTGGCCTCAGTAATCTTGTGGCCGCCGGGCACCATCCTTTTTGGGTAGCAAGTACTCGTGTAGGACATGTTTAGCTTGCTCAGTGGACAGGTTTTGATCATAGAATGCAGCAAAGAAAGCATTGATGTCAGGTGCTATGGTTGACCGTGTATGTTTGAAGAAGAGCGACTAAAACCATCGTGCCCCTCGGCTTGCATTGGGCTTCATGTGTCCGAATGCAAAGAAAAACTTCTTCAGTTTCAAGTTTGCTTCAAGATCGGTGAGTGTCAGACTCTCTAGGTACAAGTCAGCAAGGTCGAAGTTCCATTCAGGCTTGGGGTGGTGGTTCCTAGCAAATCCATATAGAAACTATGAAGGATAGCCGCTTGCTCATGGCCATGCACTACACACTCGCCATGTTCAATCACCAATGCCATTTTTTCCTTCGCGGTTTGGTTAGCACAAGCATGAAAAAAATCTTGTGTTTTCATCCCCCTCTACAGCTGCCCCCGAACTTTGGCCCTCTCGCTTCCAAAGCATCAATTTGGCATGGGTCACCCTACTCAGATCAAGTAGACGACAATACGCAGTTTTGATTCAAAGTACGTAAAGGTTTCTATGTTCTTAGATGTGGTCCAACAAGTCAATAACGAGCCTCGCAATCACTCTCTTGTTGTTTTAGATTAGAGTGTTGCTTCCTCCAATGCTTAAGAGCCTTTCTTGTTTCCTCGAGCTTAGCCACCAGATCCCAAATGGACACCGCTATTATCCGACAATGCCAGTCAAGGCCCACTACACTACAATCCGTGACATTGGGTCCAAAAATTTCAAAACGGAACAAATTTTGATCTCGGATGCTTGTGGCACTAGTGACCGTGAAAGGGACGTGGTCCGAAGTATGCCCGGTAAGAGGAGCAAGAGTAGTGTTTGGAAGGACACCGCCCCAAGCTAGGTTAATGAAGGCCCGACGAGACGCCTAGGGTTGGTGTGGTTCTTTTGTTGACCAAGTGAATCGGCCTTCCAATCGAGGGAGTTCAATTAAGCACATTTCATTTATACAGCCATTGAACGCTACGCCTTCGTAAGGGTTGAAGTGGTGATTATTTTTCTCATGGGGGTATCTTATCATGTTAAAATCTCCAAAGATCATCCATGGTAAATCATGAGAGAGAGGAAGGGAGGCGAAGTTCCAACAAAAAAAGAAGGTCTCGATCCGGTGGATGGCGATAAACATTGGTAATGTCAAGGTTAGATTGGAAGCAAAATGAGGTGAAAGTTGAAGTGATTGTGTGCATGGAAGAGTGGGTAGAACTGAGGTAAAGGAGGAGCTGTTCCAAGCAATTAGCACACCGCCGTGATGCCCCATCGAGGGGTTAAAGACATAACTATCGCCTACGAGGCAAAAAAGGAATGGTGTTTGAGGGCGGATAGGTGTTGCAACTTTGTTTCTTGAAGAAGAACAATATCGAGAGGCATTGAGCATTTTCGTAGAGAACATTGCCACACTTAACATTGTCATTTAGACCACGACATTCCAACCGCAAACTTTGATGCTTCTATTCATAGAAAGGCTCATGGACACCATACAAGGGACGGGCATGACAAAGAAATGCCGACGACATTACAAACTTGCAAGAGCTTAACGCCGCAAGCCCTAGGTGATGGTGTACTCTCGTGAAGCATCTCCTTGTGCATACTAGTGGCAACTCTCATACTAGTGGTTAGGGACCCAGAGCTACTACAAACTAAAAAACAAAATTGAGCCGCCGCCGCCACAAGAGATGTAGTAGTAGGTGCCCCCGCCTTCCAAGCTCCGCCGCATTCTCATTTAGTGGTGCCGGCAGCAGCCGCCCCACCAAATGATCCCGCATATCTCCTCCTCACTAGCTCCACATGCGCAAAGAATATCCGTGAGGGATTCAGCTTTTGTCGAGGAGAAATACCGATCGGCGAGATAGGAGTGAGAGAGGGCGCTACGGAGGCGTACTTTGACGCACTGTAGAAATCAAACTTAGCCTCGCCGCACCCTCGCCGCCTTTGTCCGGCCGAGCTCGAAGCCGTGTTTTTCCTTCTCCTTGAGGCGCAGCTCCTACGTAGAACACACGCGATCGCCCTGGGCTCCCTCTTATACCGGGCGCGCTTTTCCAGTGCTCAGCCTCGTGCTCCACCTCCGTGTGTTCTCCCCGCGACGCTCGGGCTTGACAGCGCCCGTGGTAAGCGCATACCAGTTCACGAAAGAGCCTCCATCTCCATGACCGATCAAGATCAACGGCTCGCCCACCTGCACTCGGACAACGAGATCACCAATCAAGCAGTCCCACCTCGCCGCATCCATCTCCTTGCCGCCCGCCCACCTCCTCCGTGAGCGGGACGCCACCGACACCATACCAAGGCAGGCCGTGGGTGGCGACACGGGGTACGACATTGGTCTCTTTGTCCGCACCGGACGGAGAGGCGGTAGGAACTATGCTCTCCCACTCCATGACCGCCGCCGCCAGAATCTCAGCGACTCAAAGAAATTGGGGTTGGGGGTTTAGGTGGACGTTGTTTGCGTGCGCGCAGCTCTTGTGTCCGTAATCTAAAGCAAAATTTCGTGCATTTTATAGGGTCACGCACATCGAGATCGATGATCCGAGGATAGGCAAATAAAAGCACATCTTCACCATTTTGTTCCCTTTGCTCCTAAGGAACCTCTCGCTATGCAAGAGAGTTGTTTGAAGCGTACGCATGCGAGTAGGCTTAGGGGGCCGCAGAAGCAACTTCGAGGTAGGAGGGAGGAGGAAAGCTATGGTCGAAAGCAAAGGTGTTCGTAAGTAATGTGTTTGACTCTCCACTTCTTGGTGCCGCCGATAAACATTGAGAGAGATCCACTTGCAAAAAATGCTTAGATGGGTCCAAATTGTTAATTGTCGTAGGTGGTTGGGTCTGGCAATGAGCCGGCCACCGACCCAAGGTTCCGTGTTTAATTTGAAATTTGAAATTGAGCCTAACGGTCTACCTCCGCCAGAAGAGATGACGCCACGGAGGCGAGCGAAATCGATGGAAGTGAAAGATGAAGCCGCGAATGGCGAAAAACGCCAATCCCGAGGGAGATGAAGCTTGACAAAGATCGCTGGCAAATGTGGCGCGAAAGTGAAGGGGAGAAGAGGAACGACGTAAAAGGCTTCGTGGGGTGCACGTAAATGAAAAATTAAGAGCCTTGGCCCTTGGCCACAAGGCCGTTTCTCACCACTTGAAGTTTGTTGGTTTGGGCAATCCAAATCGATAGAGGAGGTAGAGCCGCCGTAGGACTAACAATCGTGCAAATAAAAATCTTCCGTGTGACACGAAGTCGATGCGCAGCGCCGCCGCCGTTCTGTTCTCGCTAGGGAAATGACGCCGACGCTCCTAAGGTTCCGCCGTTTGCTCCTTTGCTTGTGTATGCCACGAAGGGGTAGCCCGCGATTCTCCCGTGTACCGCCATCTTCGCCAACATAGAGTTGAAGCAGGCGCTTGCATCAAGATCCTTGGTTCGACATTCCGCCGAACGTAGCGGGTGTGCCGGGGGGGCGGATGGGTGGGCTTGATGTCGCCGGGTCGCCTTGCCGCCGCCCCGATGAAGCGCTGGGCCGCCTCGGAGGTCGCCAAGACGATGAGGGGCCGCCCTCGAACGGCGAGGTCGCCGGGCGGCCGGCTCGGTGGTGGAGTGGTGGGGAAGAGGGCTCATGGCCGCTTGGTCGGCGAGGCCGGGGAGGGAACCGGCAATAAGGGGATGGTGTTGACACTTGTTATCATATAAATTTATTAATCAAATAAACATGAGAAAGGGGTATAAATCATAATAACAACCTAGAATAGGGTCACTAACATATTTCCATCGGGCTTGGTAAAGTTGTGAATTGCGGTGGACTAAACAGAAAACACCGCACTCGGCGAGTCGCATCGACTACGCGACGAACGCAATCCAACCCGAGAAGACCCTAGAAGGCACCTGACTAATCCCGACGTGAACGGTGACTTAACACCCAAGAAACCATCATCTAGAAGACCCGTAAGACACGACGGATTACGGCACCGGTGGGGCTGTTTCCGGGCCGATCGCCCAATAATGGGGCCGACGGCATCCCCCTCGCCACGCCAGCCCCGCCCCAAGCTTCCTCAACCGACTTCAAGACTCAATCTAATCCACCCGCTTAATGCTCGGTTTGATCCGAGGGTGCCTGGGTATGATCCCGAGATGTATCTAGGTCAAACCCCGCACCTCCTCCTCCCGACTATATAAGGAGACCCCCTAGACCCCCTTTCAGATCATCTAGTTCATAATCAAGTTCTCAAGTTCATCAACAACGCTTCAAGATCCAAGTCATCAATCCCACGCCTAGAAACACCGCTTTAGGAAGAGTAGCAATCAAGATTAGATCTAGTAGGAAGGGAGAAATCCGGCCCCCGATCGCTTCGGAGGCCGGCTCAAGATCGCCCTCGCTCTTGTAAGTTCTTCATTGTAAGTAGTCTTCAAGTTCCGCATTAATGCTCTTAATATGAATATCTTGATCATGTTTATATTCGAGATTATTTGTTCTAGTATTTACTTTGATTACATGTTTAGCATAGTTGAATTACTTTTATGTTCATGCATGGATTCGTGATAGCCATCCATCAATATTATGGGTGAGTGGTAGAGACGATGTAATCGCGGGTGATTAGATCTTATTTACCTCGCTTTGCACCCTATGTGCCGGGTCGCGGTGGTAGATCGTGGGGTGGTGACAAAGCACATTGAGTCCTTTGCAATCCATCCCCTCGTATGTAGGCCTAGCGGATGATATTATTCGGGTTGTTCTAAGTTTCGCCTTAGTCTTCACCCTGATTCTGGCCCCTCATGTGTGGATTTAATTAGTCTTTCTTCGATGATTGTTAGATGTATTGCACTAATCGTAGATCCTAACTTATAGTTTAGAGTTACATATTGGAGTTTCTAATGCTAGCTAACCTATGAATTGCTATCGCCCATTGTTTGACACTTTCCAAGATGCACACCGAAATGACTTGGTTGAATCTATTTATTAGAACTTTTATCATTATCTTTACTATGAACCTTGATCCCTCGCCTTAAGTAATTGATAACTTTAATACTTTAGCATTGCTTTACGAGAGATGATTAAGATGTTTAGTACACACATGCATAGTTAATTCATGATAGTAGACTTCTTTCCCCTCGTGGTAGAATATAAATTCAAGACCGGGTTCTTACTCCCGTTAAAATGCTACAATGGTATATTCATATCCTGCGGCGCTTTGATACCCAGCTTATAATTATTTATTCACTTATTGAGAAGTTTATCAAGGCATAGTACGAATATGTTATTCTTTTGCATATTAGTAGTTTAACTATAGGGATGACAACCTTTTCGATATGCTATGAACTCCAATGAATTATTTCTTTTAGTTTTATCCTAAGCAAATATCCGATATTCATTTTGACGCCATTGCTAGTGATAGGTTTATATCTCTGCTTCTAGTTAGTGACGTTAGAAATACCAACAAGTAATTTTTGGCGCCGCTGTTCTGGGAAAGAAAGTCTTTAGCCCAAGAAAATACAAACATAGGAATAACTTGCATACATCTCTCTCAATGCATTGTAAAGTATTAAATTTATCACTAATTGCTTAAACAGTTTTACCCTTGTTATTATTCTTCCTATCTATTTCGTGGTAATGTATGAATAGGAATCTTCCCGAAAACTTCAAGCTTCCGATCCGTAAAAATCCTTGAAGGAAAAGAAGATCCAAGTTGAAGTCTCGACCCAAGATCGCTGCCTCTAAGACTCCTCCATCAAGCAAGCAAAGCTTAACACCCGTGTTCGGTAATGGCTTAACAAGACCCTCCGCTGAGTATTTCCTCAGACCGACTCACGCCAACATCCGCATCTAGGGGCCGACAAATGAGGTGGGAGACAAAGCTTTTGAGCTCAAGCCCGCGCTTTTATCAACATGGTACAAGCTAGCCAATTCTCGTGGAAAAGCCCATGAAGATGCCAATGCTCACCTACAAAACTTCCTAGAGATTCAGGGCACCTTCACCATCAAAGATGTCTCAGTGATGCAATCCTACTGTCTGCTCCCATTCTCACTCTTGGGACGAGCTTAAGCAAAGGGTTCTATGCCAACAAAGACAAACTCACTACTTGACACTCGGGCTACACGCCTTCCCCGCAAAGTTCTTCCCTATAGGCAAAACCAACGCCTTTACTGGGAAAAATCTCCAGCCTTTCCAAAGAAGAACACGATGAATCCATTCCGCAGGCGTGGGAACGCCTCCAAGACTACATCACCAATGCCCACACCATGGAATGGAGAACTAGCTACTCATGCAGACTTTCTACCACGGCTCAACAACAACACCCGTGAGACCATGGACGCCGCCGCCGGAGGTGCTTTCCTGCCCCTTACATCTAATCAAGCTACCACCTTGTGGAGAAGATGGCGCCAAACCAAGCTTAGAATGAGGACCGCCAACCCCCGCAAGAGAGAGAGGGAATGCACCAAATTAAAAGAGGTAGACATGCCGCCCCGCCAAAATGGACCTAATCATGAAGAAGCTCAAGCTCCCGAGAAGAAGGAAGTCATGCAACTCTTCGATTCCCCGCATGACATGTGAAGAATGTGGTAACATCGACACTCCCTGGCAGCCAACGCCCCGAAGCCGAAGAGGACGGAACTACATCAACAACAACAACAACCAAGATCGCCCCCCGAATCAAGGATGGAATCAACAGAGACCCAACTACCAAGGTAACTACCGTAACTATCAAGGTAATAACTCTTTCAATAATTTCCCGCCTTTAAGAGAGTTAGTACAAAACCAAGGTAGAGTTATGGATAATCTGCCTAAAAAGTTAGCTTCCAATGATAAAATGCTAGAAACTATTAATGCTAAAATGGAAAGCTTTTCTTCAAGAATAAAGAACCAAAGATAGCTTTAATAAAATGATAGAATCTCGCCATTCTCAGTGGCTTTATCCGCCTCCTATGCCTAACCTGTAAGATTCCCGCCACCGAAGAATTAGAATCGCAAATCTTGTCGATGTCTACTATGCGTATTCGTACTTCAAGGGTGCACGAAGAAGGACCGAATCGCACCGACCGGGTATGCCCGCCAAGAAGGGAGATCTAGGGAGACCACCCATCACCATCGAGATCGGGCGACCGCACCTACGATGCACTCGCGACTTTGGCTCAAGTGTCAACATCATGCCTAAGGTAAACCTTTTGAGCCAGTTCAAATTTATTATATACAACCATGTGCCTACAACTTGCGATCGCCGCTATGCTACCCCGAGGGGGATCCCGAAGACGCTTTTGTCTTTACGCCGGTAAATTCTACGCGGGCACCGACTTCGCGGGTCTTGATACCGCAAAGGTAAGAACGCCCCGATCATTCTCGGGACGCCTCGCTCCTTGCAATTCACCAAGGCCATCATCTATGCCGACACCGCCAAAGATCATCTTCACCGCCAACAAACAGGGGAGAGATTCAACCGCAAACACAAGACCCTAGCTCCCCTCGCTCCATCGCATCACTACCGCATTCTCAAGTACACGCACTACCGCCGAGGAGAAGACAAGAAGAAGAAGCAAGAACAAGAAGAACCGCAACCTCGACTCACACGCGGGAGCAAGTCTTGATGATCAATCAAGTTGCAACAGACACAAGGCTCCTACACACCCACCACCGCTAGAGAAGTTAGACGCACCCGAGTTCCATCAATCCACCGCCCATCAATCAATGGAACTTCCAAAGAAGTTGTCCGTGACACGTGATCGGCATCAACTTAATGTCAAAGGTAACGACAATTGATATATGGTAATCCGCCTTTGTGCTCCACCTATGTAATGCCGCGTATGGCGGATCAATCACACCCCATTCCCTAAGGTATTGCACCTAAACGCCCCCGCCAAGATCAAAGATCAAGTATGTCCTCACCGACTTAGTCATGGACATGGGAGAAGAACAGATCCTCCCATAGTACTTGGAAGACCGCTCCTAAACACAACAAGAGCCATCATCTACATCGATTCGGCGAGATCCACTTCCAAATTAAGGTAAAAAGATACTGCTTCTTCAATACTTACACTAACAATGAACAAACCACCAAGAAAGACCAAGGGCCGAGGCGCCTCCCCGAGATTACAACGAAAAGTCGGACTCAAAGATGGAGGACATTAAGAGGATGGAGAAGGACATCAAAGAAAAGTACACCTCAGCCCTACCCATCTTGAACTCGCACCGCCACAATCCCGTAAAGGTCTCCACCAAAGAAACAAACATGGAAGAAGAGAGAAGTTGCACCCACCAAGAAGAGCAACAAGAGTACGAGACCCTAACAAATAACATCAACCGAACAATCGACTTCCACTCGCTACTTCGCTCACACCGCCATTGAGATCCTTGAAGGACCCCTACCAGGTACAACGCTTCAAACGAGGGCCCATAGATCTACTCTACGCCATGGGAGTAAGTGCTCTAAACTCTCACGAGAGGTAACTCCGGCGATTTATCTCAAGATATTTAATTTTCTCGCAGCATATTTCAATTAGCATATTTCCTTTAAGCATATTTACTCTTTCTAAATCTGCATTTAAGAAAATCATAAAAATATGTTTGCCGCATTTGCATCAAGCCTCCTAAAGCCCCATGCAAGCACTCCTTGCCGTGGTGGCATAAAAATAAAAAATACAAAAAATATTGCACTCATATGTTTTTGCATTAGCATCCCTATTGCATAGAAAAATTGCAGGCACATGAAGGTCCACACCTTTTTATATAAAAATAAAAAGAAGTGAGCACATGAAGGCTCACAATAACATCCTAGAATTTGTTCCTTCGCATGTGCTTAAATTAATATTAACAGGGAGAACATTAAAGGAGACCCCTCGAAAGAGGAGCAAGCTTCAAGGATGAACAAAGGACTACTTCAAGATCAAGCTTGGGAGAGAGCACCCCTACTTACCACCATAAGTATTATTATCTTATGTCTTAAATATTAGCTAGATATATATTTGCTTAGAATTAATGAGTCTTAAATAAAAGTCTTAGTGTTAAGAGTCAAATAAATGCTAGATCTTTACTAGATTGCTTTCTTCCTTTTAATTATGATCTTGATGATATATGCTAAGGAAATGATGAATAGTTGTTCGCCTTAATTCCTCTTACAAGTACTTACACTTTGACTTAGATTCTCCCAAAAAAAAGCTTTTAAATGCTTAATTTTGCTCTAAACCCAACACCTGTGGGAAGCACATGCTTAATCCGAAGTCTTAGCATTGAAGGATAAAGTGCACGAAAAGTTGAGCTAGTTGTTTATCATATTCCTAGAGATACCGACATTCCCCGTTTTTATCTTTGAAAATTATAAAATATTACATGATGAGTTCCTTTAGCTATGACCCTTAAGAGTTTTCGTGATCAAGATCATCCCACTCCACTAAATACGCCGCTTCTAACCCTAAGTACGCCCCCCATATTCAATAAAGCCACTAGCCATAATTATAAAAATAAACTCTTGCAATTTTTGGATATGTCTCTCTCAGTGTTTATGCTAAAAAAGAGGGGTCGGGCTACATTCGAAAAAAAAAAAAAAAGAAGAAAAAAGAGAAAAAGAAAAAAAATATTTAGAGAAAAGTGAGACGAGAGAGGAGAGTAATGGACAAAAGTCATACTAGGCTAGAAGGGCCTACCTCCTAAATAAATATTTTAGAGATGAATAATGGACACGCGGTCCCAGGGTGAGTAGGGCCCACATCTCTAAGGAGGAGAGAGAGAAAATGGATACAAGTCCGGGCAAAGCCCACCTTCTCCAAGAATGGATAGCCCAGTGTGGTGCGGTAATCCCCACCACCTTAATCAAGAATCGACCGGTCGGTGCCCCGAATGTCCTAGCTCTAGAGACAATGACACAATGTTTATACCGTTCACCAAGATCGCTCCCTAGTCCAAAGGTGATCACTATCCGAGCTCAAACGCTGCACGGGTGCGCATAAGCGGATCGAGAGGGAGCCGCCCCGTGTCTCTTGTGATTGAGGCTAGTGCCAATATGAGGGTGAGCAAGGGTGTTTGAGTGCTCCTATTTTTCACCATACGAGTCCTCCCCCCTCCTTTTATAGTGGCAAGGGGAGCAAGACATGAGCTTCGAAGTTGAGGAGGGAGGCGAGGGACAAGGAGCCATAGAGCGGGGGTAGGTGGAAAGAGCTCTTCGAACGGCTTGTTGATTGGGCAGAGTTCTTTCGGCCCCCGTGAGCTTTTGGATGTCGGAATCCGGCCATCGCCGTTGCGGAATCCGGCCGGGTAATGACGCGTGTCACCCCGCTTCGATCGTAGTTGGAAGCCGCCCCTTCGCATGGGAAGGGCGCTATGCCGCCGAGCGCTAAGATGCTCACGCTTGCATCCGCTGGGAGATCGCAGTAGAGTTGTTGGATGCGACGGGTATGGCTAGGGAGCTCTTTCGGCGAGCTCTTTGGCCGGGCATGAGCCGCTTTTCGAGCTCTTTGGAGGACTCTGACGTTGAAATTGGCCGCCGCGCATACTCGAATCGGAGTTTGGGCGACGTCCCGGGCGTCGTAGTCCTTAATCGCAGTAGGAACCGATCCCGCCGCATGGGCGCCGCCATACCACTCTGGATGAGGCCGGGCGCACGCCGACCGTACTTGAGGAAACCGGTGACGCTGTGAGAGTTGATGGGGTATGGCGGTGTGATGGAAAGGACCTCCTCCCAGAGGCCGAAGGGCCGCATGGCTACAGCGACTGCCGTGGAGCAGCTTGGCCAACCCCTCAGACTTGCCGGGCTGGGTGGAAGATAGGCGAGCTCTTCCGCTGGCCAGCAGATTTCGGCCGAGCTCGAAGCTCGAGCGAGGCGGAAGAGGTCCCCGGGTGAAAGGTCGCCGTCGACGGGATGGGAGTCACTCGAGGAGAGCTCGCCGCCGAGGGGGATGCGCCCCTTGGTTCTAAGAGCTCACGCAGGCCGGTCCGCAACGGCGTAGAGCTTCTCCACGAGCGCCGAGCTCTTTTTGGATAGATAGTGAGCTCTTTGGCGCTGGCCGAGTGGGTTCTTAGCTTGCTAATGTCGGAGAGCAGGGAGCCTATCCCCTAGTGTCCCGGTCATCAACCCCCCATAAAGAGGCCCTCTTTGTGCATTTGGGAGAGAAGCGGGAGTCCTCCCGAGCGCCGCCTGTGATGGTAGCTTTTGTTGCGGGGGTTCTGCCGGGAATGTCTTAACCGCAGGTGCGCTACAGCCACACCGCTGGTGTAGCCCCCGAGGCCTCGTGTGAGAGCTGCGAAGCTCTGCCAGGCTTTTCGTGAGTTTGTCACGGGCTCATCGGCCCATTGTTTTTGCTTGGCGCGGAGATGGTGAGCTTGAACCCCCATCTAGCCTTGTCGGGCCGGTGAGATCGAGCTGCTCGGCGAGCCAGCCGCTTGATCTGCCCAGTCTGCGAGGCCCGAGTTTGTTAACTCGGCCCCAGACGCATCACTCAGTGGATCAACCTTCGATCCCCGGGCACGCAATCGCGGGTCCCCTCGAGCCCCCGGGGCCGGCCTCGAGGCGCAGGTGCTTCCTCCTCGAGGGCCAGCTCGAGTCGCCTCGCAACCCTCGGATTCCTAGACGTAGGCGTATTGAGCCCCCGAGCCCTTTCGGTGCTCGAGCGTGGGCCGCCGATGCCGCTCGATGGCGCGGAGGAGCTCTTCGAAGGAGCTTGACTCTTCCGCCCTTGGGCCCCAGGAGGTGGTGAGCACGCATCCGCGCAGCTAAGTACCGCCATTTCTGCGCCGGGCGCCTGCTATGCGGAAAGGGGGGGCTTTGTCCCTAATCGGCCGGAAAACGCCTCCCTGGCGGGGGGTCCGATGCGACGCGGCAATCCCGCCGCCCCGTTTGAGCCGCCGACGTGCGACGGGGTATGATTGATCGACCGCCCTCCCGTCGCCAGAGCCTCGTGAGGTCACAAAGGATTTGCCGTGGGGGTGGCCTACCGCTGCCGAGAGTTGGCTGCCAACCCTTGTGTTCTGCCGATCGGGGCCGAGCTCTTCGGGCGGCCCGCGGGGCTCGTTGTCGGGAGAGTCGGGCGTCGTAGGCCCCCGAGAGTCGGGCAGGGGCTTTAGTCGGCGAGCGGCTCGTCTGAGCGATCAAATGGCTCGCACCGGGTGAGCTCGGGAGCTCAGCGCCTCGCTCGCATGACGCTTGAAATTTGAAACGCCGCCGCTGCTTTCGTTACGCCGGGCGTTTAACGCGGGCGCTGCACCTCTCATGGCGTTGGCCGCAGCTATGGCGGGCTTCGCGGCCGTTGCCGTTTGGCGGCGTTCCTCGTGGATCGTGCCCGTGGGCGGAGATCGGGGAGTCCGTCAGCGCCCCCCGTGGCGCTGGAGGCGAAACCGCCGCCTCCCGCTATATAACCGGGACTCGAAGTCGAGGTGGTGGCATCCGCTCTCTTCTTCCTCGCGCTTTTCTTCTTTCCTTCGTGAGGCCTCTTTGTCTTAGATATGGAGGGCGTGGGGTCTTCGCACACGGGCGCCCAGAGGAGGACGCCGCCATCGCAGTGAGGCGGCTCGCCCTCCCTGCCGCAACCTCGCGCCGCCGGGCCGATCCCGGGCGCCGCCGCGTGCTATGCCTCTCCTTTCCAGCTCCGGCGCCGCTTCCTCCCCCGCTTCGGAGAGGCGACGACGCCGAAGCTCGGGCCAGCCTGGCCGCGCAGAGGTCAAGGGGACGCGAGGGCGGGCGCCATCGACCGCCTCGAGCAGAGCTATGGCGCGCGCGATCCAGCGCGAACGCCGACCAGCTTTGCGCGTGAGCGCCCGCCTTTCCCGCCTATCTTTTCGAGCCGCCTTTGCTCGCCGACTTTCGGTGTTTTTGCAAAGACGCCTCGAAGAGGCGGACATTTTTGCAGGAGCGGGCCGCCGGTGGTCGCCACGCGGGCGCTCGCCGTGGGCGTGGGCGGCCCCCGCGAGAAGCGCTGCCGGGCGACCGCGCCACTGACGGAGTCCGAGGGTTCTCTGACGGGAGTCCCCTCGGCGACCTACCGACGACGCTGAAGAGTTTGAGGCCACCGCGGAGGAGGTGGCGGCGAATGTCGACGCCTACGCATCTTCGCGAGGAGTAGCCCGGCTGGACCTGCGGGCGCCGCCGGGCTTCGGGCGCCCCGGGCGCAGATTTTCGTCATCGAATGGTCGACAAGAACCGCAAGGCGCGGCTCGCCGCAAGGCTTGTGAGCTCGATGTAGTCACGCTGTGGCGCCGCCGCCGCCGAGGTCGCTGTAAGCAGGACCTTTCTTGTGTTCTTGATGCCCCCTCGTAGTCTCCTACTTGCTTATGTACACATATATCCATATATGAAAAAAGGTTTTCGCAGAAAGGGATGGTTAGTCCTTTTGAGACATGTTCCTTTTAAAGCTCGATGTCGCTTGTTGACTCACTGGCCGAGGCGAGGTTTTGATTGTGGTCGGTAGGTGACCGCAGCCCTTTGGACGCAGGAGTTCGCGGCTCGCCGCCGTCGGCAAGGGTGGCGCCGGCCGCTCGAGACCCGGGCGCGGCCCCCTCCCCTCTTTCTTTTCTTTGTTGCCGCATAAGATCGCCAAAAGTGAGTTCGATCCGATTTTTACCTGGCCGGATCAAGTGTTTGATGAGCCGACGCGAAGCGGATCGGGAGGCCGGCGCGAGCCGCTTTTAGAGGTGGTTGACCAACCTCGACCCCGCGTCCCGGAAAGCCGCGATTATTTCGGGCGATGTTTCAACACACGCCCGAGGTTCCGTGGAGAAAGGCGGATTCTCGCGGGAGACCCTCGCTTTGAAAGTTTCCGCTGGGCTCGTCAATTGCCCCTACGTGGCCCGTAGAGGGTGAGTCAACTCGATTTTACTCGTTGGCCGGGAATCGAGCCGGTGAGCTGGGAGAAGTGTAGTTCGGGGAGGTCGAGCTCGAGCTCATTCGGGTGGTCAGCTAGTGGACCAACCTCTGGTTCCAAAGGCGCGACCTTTACTTGCCTTCGAGCTCATTCGAGGAGCTTCCGAGGACTCGAAGTCTCATCATAGAGATAACCTAAGTCGCTTTTTCGCCTCCTTTGGCAACCCAAACGCGCTTTTAGGCGGAAGCCCCCGAAGCTCGTTTCAGTCCCGGGCGAGAGCCGCCGATGCCGCTTCACCTTAGCGCCTCGCCAGGAATTTCCCGGGCGGCCGCCGAATCCCCCGTGGGGCCGCCTTTTGAACCCTAGGGACAAGTCGCGCCGGTAGGGTCCCGAAGCTCGCGCAGCTCTGCTCGGGCTGGCTCGTATGTGCTCGACCCGCAGAATGACCGGTTTATTAGTATCCGACATAGGAAAATTATTGCCTCCACCGGGCCAAGCTGTCGGGCCGGGCCGGACGAGGCTTTGAGCTTGCTGGTTTGTTCGCTGATCGGCTAGGAGGAGCGCCCCTCGGAAGCCCGGAGGGCTCACTCCACCTGGCCGCTTGCGGCCCCACGCTGGGGAAGGAGTTCCGCAGTTTTTCCGAGTTCTCTGCCGCAAGGCTGCTCCGCGGGCGCCGCCCTGCACGCGTGTCTCGGCGCTCGAGCCCCTCGGTTTGCCTTCGGGGCCCCCCAAGGGTCGCGGAACCACGCGAGCTCTCGCCTTCCTCTCGATGCTTGGTGACCGGACCGTTAGGGTCGATCCCTGAAATTTTAGCTTGCCGGGTAAAAAATGCCGCTGGGGCCTTCCGCTAGGGATTTTTACCGCTGGGGAGGAGTCGCCGATTAGGACGGCGCTTGCTACCTCTCGCCGGGTCAGGCGCTGCTACGCCGATTTCGCTGAGTCGGTTACGCCAGCTGACGTGGGCGCTGCGGGCGGCCCCCTCGGACGGTTTCTCGCCGCCTCTTTCATCGCTGCTGAGGCCCTATAAATGGCAGGAGATCGTGGGGTGGGCTCACCTTCCCGCTACCCCGCCTTCCCCACGCTGAGTTCGAAGAGGAGTCCGAGCGCCGCGATCGCTCCATAGATTCAACCCTCCACCTTCCCCTCGCATTGCCGGCTGGCCTTCTCCGCGCAAGATGGGCTCCCCGGCAGCTGCTCGCTGGTGACGGGAGGATTTGATCGAAAGCAAAGGCAGCTTTGCGCGGCTGGCTCGCCGCCTCGCGAACGGAGGCGAGGGAGTGGATCATCCCTGCGCAACGCACGCTGAGCCCGACCCGCCGCTCGGCTACGCTGCTCTGCTTCTGCCGCTGCTTTCCACGAAGCGCTGGTTGGGCATGCTCGCCGACGACTTTCTCCCGGCTGTTGATCACGCATCAAGGCGCCGAAGCCCAGAGACTCGACGCCAATGGAATGCCGCTTCCTTTCGACCTTTTCACGATATTCGCGAGGGCTCGGGCTTGGGAATTCGCCTAACCGGGAGCTCTTCAAGCATTACATCTTCGCCAAGATTCACCGCCGACCAAGGGCGGCGGACCGCCCCCGATCAGCTCGCGGCGCTATTGCAGCCCGCTGGGGGAGGGTTCGCGCGAGACCTTTCCGTAGGCGACTTCCCGACGGGCGAACGCCTCGCTGGAGGGAGGGAGTGGTTCTACCCGCGACGACGACTTTTCCCACCGCCGCGTACACCGGACGCATCTCGCCGAGGGGAGCGAAGCTATGGCGCCGAGAACCCTTCTCTCGCCGGGCGAAGGCGACGAGCGGCGCCGTGGCTAAGATCAAGGCGCTAGCGCCGACGCTAGGGTTGACGCGTGAACCACATCATCGAGGCCCTCGGCTCCGCAGGCGTGGTGCCGCCCGGCGCCGAGCCTCCGTATGTGGGAGATGACAGGGACAAGGCCCCGCTCGAGGGTACCGCGGAACGCCCGCGTGACCTCGACGTATCGACCGTGTGAGTTCTACCCGGGTTGGGTGACCTGCATCGGGACGCAGGGAGGCCGGAGCCCCGGCTCTCCCCGACGCGCAACGCCGGGCGCCGGTGAGTGCCCTTCTTTTCGCTTGAGCTCTCTCCACTTCGCCAAGGCGAGGTTTGCTCCCCGACGCAGCTCGCGGTTTCCAGTTAGCGATGAGCCCCTTCGGCCTCACTCCTTCCCCTAACGAGGCCGGCGCCATCGCCGCCCAAAGACGCGGCCGGCAGAGTGGCGAGGCTGGCCCGCCGAGCGGAGGTGGTGACCACCGGGCCGAAAACCGGACCGAAAGTATTGACGTGAGTTTTCCGGCGTCACCCACCCGCTTCCACGGGAGGTCGGCCACACCGAGCCCATCGGGTCCTCGGACACCGGGAGGTAGTGCTCGGGTCCGACGGCGCCGCTGTCCCGCTGGTTCGCCTCGCTACGGTGATCGAAAGCCCATGACCGGAGGCCGACTTCTCCGGTCGACGGTGAAAAGTACCGCTGAGACAGCGCCCCTGAGGAAGAGGAGGTTGAAGCGGGTGGCCCCTGTGTGAGTTTTTCGTCTCCGCGGTCGCGGTCGACCGTGGCACGCGGACGACGGTTCGCTGAATCCTCCTCCATGTTCAGGGCGGCGGGAGATTACCCTGAAGCGGCCGAGGATCGGAGGGGCTCGCCTTGAGCGACGCTGCCTTGGGGCTCTGAGGTCGCGAGCTCTTTGTCGCCGTCGTCGGCGTGAGCTCGATGTCGGGCGATCCCGAGCTCGCCGTCGCCACGCTCGAGATGATGAGCACGATGGCGCCACCGATGATGAGCCCATGGGGCGAAGCTCTCCCAATGACGGGGGCGACGGGCGGCCGCGACGACGGTCGCAGACGGCCGCTTGCCTCCTTTCGTGGGAACCCGGGCTTCACCGATTCCATGCCGACGCCCGAGAGCTCGGTGTTCTCGCCTTCGCCGGCGACCGCCGCGAAGTTCTCCTACAAAGGGGCATCACGGAGTGCGGGCCGGTGGGTCCCGCGGCCGGACGGCCCTTCGAGGATGTCATCGAACTTCCCGCGCATTTAACGAAGGTCGGCGGGGCGGCAGGGGCGCCCATCCCGAGGTGGAAGAGGAGGCTCCCGAGGAGGGGCTTTTGCGAGCCGCTGCCGCTCAACGCCATCGACGCGGTGCCGGTGCCGCCGCCACGCACGATGATGGACGCCACGGGTATGGGTGTGTGCGGTGTCGCGCACGCGCTCCCCGCGCGGACGTCGACTTCCCGCGACCGCGCCCCGATGACGCCAACCTCCGCCGCATCGGAGGCCGACGCAGCGCGCCGCCGGCCTCAGTTCGGCTTGGTGATGGTACTCCACTGCTTCCTCCGTGTCCCGTCAGATGCTCACATGCCTTTTGACCCTTTAGGAGTGCAGGACTCCCTCACAAGTTATAACTACCGACGCTCCTCGTGGAGGGCCAAACTGGGCCGGTGAGCAGGTGGCGACGGGGCGTGCGGTATGCGCGGAGAGATCGACGCGACACAACCCAGCATCGACACCTCGAAAGCACCGGGTGGGACGAGGTCACGGAGTACGCCATGAGTAGAAGACTAGGCTTCTCGCGAGGCGCAGAGAGGGGTGGAGGTCGGGTTGCGCTAAGCGCCCTGAGGGAGGAGCACGCTCTCCCATAAACCGCAAAGGCGAGAAGACCCAGAGGAGTTGGACTCCCCTCCGCAGGATGCTCGAGAGGAAGGAGCTCACGCTTGGGGCTCGAGCTTGACAAAGACCCCGGGGAAAGAGAAGATGAGCCAAGCGGGACAAAGCCGACCGCGAGACGCCGAAGCCAAGCAGTGAGCACTTTCGCCTCTTGTCTCGGTTTTCCTTTTTCCTTTATTCGCCGGCTCTCGGGGTTGATCGTCAGAGCCCGCCCTATGAGGTTTTCGAGCCGTGATGCGACCCCCGCCTGAGGCTGAGAGGACCCGGCTCGGCCCCATAGGTTATGAGTCCCAGATAATGAGCGTGATCTTCTTCGACGAGCTTGGGGCAGGCGGAGGACCGCCTCCAAGTTTTCGGGTTTTCGCGACCGTGGTCCGACCCCTTACTTTCTTCTCGCAGCCTAAAGGGAGAGGACCCCCGAAGGCGGAGCAGAGGCCGAGGACCGTGAGGCGTGCCTCCGCCTCCGAAGTCCGCCCTGAGCGTGCTCCAGCCGCACCGCAGGGAAAGAGGCGACTCGCGCCGCCCTCGAGCTTGCCGACGCGCGAAAGCGCCAAGGCCTCCCGAACGTGCTGCCAAGGCCGGAGGAGGCCGAGAGCTCAACGCGCCTACGGACCCTTGCTACCGCGGTCGGGAAGTCTCGCGAGTATCCCTCGAGTGGAAGACGCTGCAGACTTGATCGCGCTGGTGTTTTCAGCGCCCGCGCAGGGTGGCGAGGACGCTGCACGACCCCGGCCCACAAGGCGGTCAGCGCCGCCTTCTCCCACTACCCCGACATTTCGAGGTCGACCTCGTGCAGACGGGTGGGCTCCGGCATCGACGACGCCGACACCGAGCGCGTAAGTCACCGCGAGGTCGCCATTTACGAGCTTCCACCGAAGCTTTTCAAGATGGCTGCCGACAAGCCTCGAGGTCTTCGGCATCCCGCTGAAGATGGGAGCTGACCAGGATCTCACGCGAGGAGGCCGCCTGTGAAAGCCTCTCGCGGCCTGCGCGGTGGATCGGGACTTTGCGTAAGGATAGAGATTCGTGGCTCGCCTCCCTTTGTGATCCGATTAGGGTCCCCGCAATCAAGGCGAGCTTGTAAAGACTCGTGGTCATGGCATGGTGGATGTTGCGCTCCCTCGCGCCTCTTTTTTTTTCGCCCCGCCGATTTCTTTCAGAGTGAGTCGAGATCCCCAGAGTCGGACGGCAGTCCTTCCCATCGCCACGGGGCGCTGTGTCGTGGGGCGATTACGCCGTGCTTTCCGTGATGAGCTCATAGGTTAGCTGCTTTCGGGCTTTGCCGCGGCCGAGGGGAGGCGCGAAGCCTTGAGCTCGCCGCCGGGTTCTCAGATTTGTGGCTTTTGGCGGAGAGCTGGTTAGCGGAAAGTCGCGGATGCGCCCCGATTTGTGGGGACCCCCTCGAGCGAAGATCGCCTCGTCGAGGGCCGGCCATTGCTCAACAAACCGTTAACGAGAAAATGAGTTCGAGAGCTTGAACGGATCGATGCAATCGAAGGACATTTTAACACAAAACGCCTTAGAGGGGTACATAGCGCCCAGGTGAATTGGGGAGGGATCGCCCATGAGCGTGAAGCGCCAAAATCGGCGAATTCGTTTGAGATCGCCGCAGCCTGCCGCACCCCGCGCCGATCTCGCTGCTTGTTCGCCCGCTCCGGTCGGGGCCTCCTGGGAAAGGCGGGAGTCGAGGTCGAGATGATCGGCCTCAGAACGGGCCACGCTGCCTCCTCCATTTCCGGCAGTTTGGCCGACCGATGCCGAGACCTCCGGAAAGCGAGGCGCCGGGCTCTCCTCCTCCTCCGCCGAGGAACCGCCGAGGGCCTGGGCGAGGCCCGGGAGGTGGCCCGCAGCATTCGCGGCGATCTCGAGGCTTCTCCGGCCGGAGGAGTAGAGATCCTAGCGGTCGCTTCCTGCTCTGGGCGACCGGAAGGCGGCTCGGGGTGAGCTACCGGCCTACCCCCGTAGATGAGGGGGCGCGAGACCGGCCACGTTGGGTCCCGCATGTACACCGGGGACACTGGCAGCCCATGTGTCGGCCGATCGCGACGCGCGCGGCGCTGCAGACGATGCGACGGACGTGTTCGTGGCGAGCCCGAATGACCTCTGGTCGAGGAGGTCAGAGATGTCCCGCGGGCCGTCCACGGTGTCCGGCCGGGCGAGCTCGCTCTGGTCGAGGCCACGCGGCCTCCGCGGGCCGCGCCACCCCTCTCCTGGGTCGGAGGGGTGATGGGCGTAATGCCGCGACCGACGGGGCGATGGCGCGAGGTCGCATGGCGGGCGGGCTGGAGGACGAGCGGCCGCGACGGCGCCCCTTGAGCTCCCCGGGCGCCAAGCCGCTGGGACCGCGATGCTCCAAATGTTCACGCGGCACCCGAGGGGCGACGCAGACCTGCAGTGGGCGGAGGAGGCTTCCCCGCCGCCCTGCATCGCGATGGGGCGGCGAGGGGCGGATGTCAGAACGGGGCCGCAGCCGGCCTCGCGGCGGCGGCCGAGTCAGCCTGAGGTGCTCTGGGGTGTTGACTGAACCCCGACGAGCGGTGTCCGGACGAGGACGCCACCGGCGGAGGCGGGTGCCACCTCATTGGTGGGAGGCGGGGTACGGTCCCCCGGCTCCAGCGAGACAAGATGCCGGTTGGCGCCGCCACCGGCGGACGCTGAGGAGGACCGCGTCAGAAGCCCTCACCGTGGCCGCGAACCTCGGGGGCCGAACTGAGGATCACGGCCACGGAAGTGACGCGAAGGAGAAGCCATCGAAAGTGGTGGATCGCCGCACCAGCGCGCTCTCTACCGGGCGCCGCCAACCGCCGTGGTGCGGTACCGCGGCGACCACGAATCGCAATCGACCGCCGGCGTTTCTCCGAATGGCCTAGCTCTAGAGGCAGCTGACACAATGTTTATATTGGTTCGCAAGATCAGCTCCCAGTCCAAGCAGATCACTATCCGAGCTCAAACGCCGCCCGGGTGCGCATAAGCCGATCGAGAGAGAGAGGGCTCCTGTGTCTCTTGTGATTGAAGCTAGTGCCAATATGAGGGCGAGTGAGGGTGTTTTTGCGCGTTTTGTCCCGCCTCCCTTACAGAGTCCTTGCCCTCCTTTTATAGTGGCAAGGGGAACAAGACATGTGAGCTCTCTGGAGTTGAGGAGGGAGTGCGAGGGACAAGGAGCCATGGAGCTACGGTAGGTGGAAAGAGCCTTCAAACGAAAGCTCGCTGGTTGGCCGTGAGTTTCTTCGAGCTCTGGCGCTCGATGTCGACCGGGCCGCCGCCAGACGCTGAATCCGGCCGGGTGATGTCTCATGTGTCATTCGCCTTCGATCGTAGTTGGAAGCCGCCCCTTCTCGCATGGGAAGGGCGCCATGCCGCTGGGCGCTCAAGATGTCACGCTTGCTGGGTTTGAGACTGTAGTAGAGTTGTTGGATGCGACGGGGTATGGCGAGGGAGTTTTTGGCGAAGCTCTTGGTCGCCAGAGCCGCCTTCGAGCTCTTTGGAGACCGATATTGAAATTGGCCGCCGCTCACCGGGATCTAGTTTGGGCGGCGGCCCAAGGCCGTAGTCCTTAAACGCAAAGTAGGAAGCGATCCCGCCGGCATGGGCGCGCCATACCACGGATGAAGTCGGGCGCACGACCGTACTTGGAGGAAACTCGTGGTGACGCTGTGGGAGTTGATGGGGTATGGCGGTGTGATGGAAAGGACCTCCTCCCGTAGCCGTGAGCGCCGCGCGGGCTGGGCGCACCGCCGGGAGCAACACAACCCCGTACTTGCCGGCTTCGCGTGGGAAGATAGGCGAGCTCTTCCGCCGCCGCGGGATTTCGCCGAAGCCTCGAAGTTCAGCGAGGCGGGAACGGGTCCCCGTGGTGAAAGGCCGCCGTCGCACGGATCTGGAGCTCGCCGAGAGAGCTCGCCGGCAGGGGGATGCGCGCCCCTTGGTTCTAAGAGCTCACGCGGCGTTTGTCCGCAACGGCAAGAAGAGCTCCCCACGAGCCGAGCTCTTGGAGGATACAGGAGCTCTGGCGTTGGCCGAAGTGGGCTCTAGCTTAATGTCGAAGCAGGGAGCTCATCCTAGTGTCCCTAATATCGAACCCCCACAACTATGCTCTTTCCAAACTAGAAAGTTTTGAAAACAAAGCCAAGAAAAATTATTTTTCCGATAGACTACACCTTCCCTAATCCGCACATTCGTAAATACTTGTTGGATATTTCAACACCTATCCTCATTAGGAAGGCGAGAGAAATATAAATGGGATATCTACCTAATCATGTTAGCTTGATATGGGATTAACCGATCCAACAAAGCGAGTTAGGCGGTGTTAATAGTGGATGTAAACTAGCATCATTATCCATAGTGGAATCTCACCGATATGTACTCAAGGTATACCACTCATTTCTAGGCATTACCTATAATTAGTCCAACCCCTAGCAATAACGCCAAAAGAAATGCTGGCATGGTATTCTTGATTGGCCTTGATAAAAGAATGAACATGATATATGCAAGCTTACGCATAGAAATACCAATTGTAGCACTTCACCGAGTAATCCAGGTATCATATTTATATTTTATCACGTAAGGAAAGTCTATGGAAAAGTAGAGAGAACAGATGTCTAATGATTTATATTATGATTTATTAATGAGATCATCCACTTTACAAGAGTGTAATGCAAGTAGCCATATGCATCTAACATAACTCAACAGGATAAGTCACAGGATAAAGATAATTATATAATTGATAAATACCAAGTCTAAGATCATCATATACCACTAGTATCATACGAGCTATTAACATGTTATTATAGAAAGAATAGAATGAATATTCCTAAGATACTCCTAATCATATATGTCAATGAATACTACAATTAGTGCAATACATCTAACTATCATGGCAAGGTTGGATTACTTCTACACATGGCAAGCATTACCAATAACAACCAAGGACAAAACTTGATCATTACCATAATAATAAACTCGACTAGTCCTACATTCGAGGGGTGGATTCCAAAGGACTCAATAGATCGTCACCCCCGTGATCTACCACACCCGCTCGAATATAGGGTGCAATTGCAGATAAACGCTTGTATAAACACTATGTTTACATTGCTTATCACCCACATAGTGATCATCTATATGGATGCTATACAATTCCATGCATAAAATATAAAGCAATCTTACTAAACTAAACATATAATCATAGCAAGCATAAACATATGTCAATAAGAATATAATAATTATAAAGATCAAAGTTATAATAATTGTATTCTAAATATAAGAGTACTTACAGATCGAATACAATAGAGAAGTCTCAAGAAATCCATGATCCTTGCTTACTTTTGACTATCAGAACTCAAGATGAACTTGATCTTCAACTAGAACTAGCTATGTAGCTAATTACTTCTAGTATGAACTAGGCTTAGGTCTAGATTTGGCGGACTAGATGGGTATGAGTTGATGAATGAGTATAATAATGAAAATTGTTCTCAAAATTCTAGGGTCACCGGCCTTCTTATATAGCACTTGGTGATGAACGTCAACCCTTTGATCAAACCGAATCTCTCAACAACGGTGTAGAAACAACCTCAAAGTCGGTGGTAAACTGACCTAGAAAGGAGGTCGGGTGGCTCCACCCGCGCCGGCCTTAGCTGGCACCGGCGGCCTCCAGGTGGCTTGTCATCTCGGGCCAGGCCGTCTTTCCCCGATGTCCTCGGGTATCTCTAGAATGTTTTAGTTCACTTTCCGGTCGAGCCAGTCTACTCGCCAGTCTTGTCCTCATATGTTCAAAATTTAACTTTCTCCATTCTTCTATAATTATCTATCAAGTCCATGGAGTCGGGCGTATCACCAAAACTCGGTGGAATTATGTTAAGTTAGACCCCTCAGACTTATGTTTGTCTTCTTGACTTGAGCCCTTAATTCATGTTATTTAACTTGTAATTTATGCTATAACAAACGTCGACAACTGCACTCATGGGAAAAGCAATGAATTTCAGACGTGTGTGTATGCCATCACTATTGTTCTATATGCTTCATTGATCTAGTGATGACACCTCATTCATGAAGGCTTCCGCCGTGAGATCCCTATGATAGGCTGGAGGAGTGGGTAAGCAACAAGAAAATGAGAAGAGAGGGATGTTTTCTGGAGTCAGCACGATCAGCTATGCAAACGCTTTTGTGTCCCCTTAGCGCTTAGGTCACACCCTCATGCATCGAGGACCACTTACGTAGTGAACGGAAGGAAAACTACCCGCATTGCGGACCGGATCAGCGCGAGCCGTCTCGCCTCTATTTGTCTCCTCTCTCGAATAAGGAGTAGATATGAGCCGGTGTTGGGAGCGTGGAAGCACCGTGAGTAGGCAACCAAACAACGTAGATAACTAGAAGAAATTTGACATTCCTACCTACTTCCATTTGTTTAGTGAAATTGTCACAGTAATGTGCGCCATAAAATAAATTCTATGATGAAATTCATTTCGATGTTTTGATCCATAGATTTCATCATAGTAGAACTCGCTTTGTGATGAAATTACTTAGTGACGAAAGAATCACTAAATTTCAAGTATTAAATTACATAGTTTGACGACGAAAGATTCACCAAATTTCATCACGGAACTTGTTTTATTTCGTCATAGAACTTGTAAGCAGTAGCAATTCCTTAATGATGTTGCATCCGTGGAGCTTGGCTAGCAAAGAACCAAACGTAGCAACATTGCATCGAGACAGCCGGATTGGATCTATGCGTACCCATTAACCAATGACGCGCATGGTGTGTCTGTAGGATACATATAATATGTAGAGTCAAATGCACCAGAGGTTACACTAATCCTTGTCACGACAGAGCCAAATAGGTACACGAAGTTTGAAAATGAAGACTAAGACACTACAAACTTGTTTAATGGTTCACTCGAGAGCTTTAAAACTCCTGGTTCCGACAGTATAGCGGTCATCATGAGCCTATTCCAGATCTTGCATAAAGTCAGATGAAAAGTTTTTAGTGAAACTTTGACGACACTGCTAGTGCAAGTGATGGCGTGATGTCGTAATCTGAGATGAACACACTTTTTGTAGCTCATATAGAAAAACAAATTTCAGCCTACTCAGAGTGACAAAATGAAAGGACGGGTGAAATTTGTCTTTATATGAATTTTTACAAAAGTTGTTTTAATCTCAAATTTTGGGACAATGCACATCTAGTTTAGTACTATTGGTGTGTAAAGTTTCATTTAAAACTTCTGCCACATACGCAAGACTATGAGATAAGCTTTCGCTGACCGCGAAGGGGCGTTAAGCGGCATGCATTTCACACTGGTTCACTGC
>JADLZK010005044.1:0-21475 GCA_015847255.1 Hyparrhenia diplandra | reverse complement strand
CATCGGAGCAGGAGTGCCCCGACCGAGGAGGGTGAAGATCTCTAGATCGTTTCTGCCATCATCGATGACATCCCAGGACCAATCTCTCTACTACGCGCCGATCAGCTGGAGATCGTCACGCTCGCCGCCGGCGCACGTTTCGTGGTCGCGGTGGATGGATCGCGCGCATCTAGACGCATCAAGTCGCTCAACTTCGAGTGGCTCGAGCGATCAAAATCGCTCAAGCGCAGCAGGTATACGTGTGGCTTATTTTGCATTTTACACTCAAGACACCATAGAGGGTGTGAGTGATTTAGGATAAACAACCGCACTATATAAAGAGGGAAAAATCATAATCGCTTACCTACCTAGAGCCACGTATTTGAATTTCAAATTGCATGTGCATTTTGGTTAGTGACGGGCGTACTCGATGAGCTCTCTTTGAAAAATGCTATCAAATCATGGTCTTGAGGTTTGACATATTTTGGATATGATAGCACTTACATTTGGATCAAGATTTTTGAGATGGCAATTTTATTTGGACTGCAAGTATTGCCAAATTTTATGTCACATATGAATGCACAAGCACGTAACCTCATGGCTCAGCTTTGCTAGCTTGCTTGCCGTCGACGTGCTATTCATTATCAAGGTGGGCCCGTGTGCTTTGTCAAATGGAAAAGGATTTGAAGCTGCCGGACTGCTGTCAACGTCGAGTGCTCCTGCTGCTGCTCACGTTGCCGAACGAAACTTGCTTGCCGAACGAAGCTGGCTTGCCGAACGCTGCCGGTTGCTGAACGCTGCTGGTTGCCGAATGCTGCTGCTTGGACAACGCTTGCGCTGTTTGCTGTTGGGCCGGCCTGCTCGTTGGTTCGCAAGGCCCAAGTCGTGGACATTTGCTGCTGGCCAAGTCACAAAGGATATGTCTGTTCGACGCTCGGCCTCTGTTTCATTCATCGAAGAAATTTTCCAGAGCCGCCGCCTGAGCGAACAGAGGAAAAGAGAGTGACGCTGCTCCTGCTGCTGCCCGTTGGAGATTTGCCCGTTGGGAGTTGCCGTTGGAGAGCTGATGTGCCTGGAGAGTATATATGTGAGCTGCTGCCCCTCCTCTCTCTCTCTCTCTTGCAAATTTTTGAAATCCTACAGTAAGCTTGTTCTTCCCTCTTTTCCAAACCCTAGAACAAGAGAAAAAGAGCTCCTATCCTCTCCTCCCCTCGATCTATTGATTTGAGCTGAAATTAATCGAGTGAGCTTTCTCGTGCTAGAGAGCTCATTTGAGGGCTCCAAGAGGATTGCTTCCCTCTCCTCTCCACTTCGTTGGTGGATTTGAGTTCTTGAGAGGAGATTGGGGGAAAACCTAGTGCATTGCATTTCGGGATTCATATTTGTGGCACTAGGTGGTTATTGCAATTGTGGATTTCTTTTATTGCTCTTGAGAGCACCACTCCTAGACGGTTTGGAGATTGGTGGAGGCGCTTGGCAAGAGTTGGTGATTGTTCTTGGCCACCTCCGTGATTTGTGAGAGGATCACGCACTTCCCTGTCGGGAAGACAAAGTGCAAGTAATACATCGCTCGTCTGCGCATCTCTCATTCGCTGCTGGTGCAAGTAGCCTAAAGCGCACTTGGCCAGGAGTGAGCTCCACCTTGCCCCCACACGCGAGAAGGTCGGCACAACGGAGACGTAGCTTGACAGGTGCTCAAGTGAACTTCGGGTAAATCTTGTGTCTCTCTATTGTGTCATTGTTGTGTCCCGGTGATTGGCTTCATTGTCTATATTGTGATATCATCTTCCGTGATTGGATTGACTAGCTCTACACGCTGATATATCATTCTACTCCTCTCTTGCAATACTTTTTATTTATATCTTGTGTTTGAGTAGTTTGTGTAGACTTGCTAGTTGCTTAGATTTATTTAGTGTAATTCTAGCTCTTTTCACCTAGTTGGTAAAGTAGTGACTTAGTCATTTGTGTGAATTAGAGACTCTAGCAACTAGAATTGTTTATAGGTGGCTTGCCGACATAAGTAGAGCTAGAGCAAAACGCATTTTATGCTTTGTTATTTACTAACAAGTTGCTCTAGGTGAATTTATAGAATCTTTTTATTAGGCTATTCACCCCCTCTAGCCATTTAGGACCTTTCAGAGGCTGCCATCGCCGAGGCCCCAGCCTCTTTCCGTTTCTCGCATCAATATAGGTGTGCGCCGCCTTAATCTCTTTCTTCTCTCCTCCTCACTCGCAATAAGAGCTGAATTAGCGCTGCAGAGTCGTAGCCATAGCGTGCACTCAAAAGTAGCCATTGATTCGGCAAATAGATGAAGAGAGTCTTACCCCGGCGCAGAATAGGTCACTCAAACAAGGCGAGGTCCCGCCACCTTTTCTCGCCAAGACGCTTTCGTAGAGACCAAGCGCACCATAGTCAGCAGGACTCCTGGGTTCTCCAAAGAGTCGGATGGATCTTCTTTCTCGCTGGACCTTTGTCAAGATGGTCACAACCGCACTCTCAAGGAGAGCCGCACCGAAGCACGAGTGTCTCCAAAGTGAGGTATAATCCTCCGGCTCCACTGATCCCCGAAGTCCTTGAAGTTCCCGAGAGGCCATGTTAGCGTACCACCGTAACTGGTTGGTAGGGACCGAGACTGGCCATCGAAGAGGGAGAGAGCAGTTTTGATAAACCGCATCAGCCTTCACCTCCCCGCCTTTACGCCGTAATTACCGGAGTGAATGCCGGGTCCTCTCGCTTGCTTGAGCTGCTCTTCAGTTCTTTAGCCTCTTCTCAAGGTTCTGCCTTTTCGCCGCTAAGTGTACCGTTTCAAAGATTTCTCCTCAAGTTTGACTTGGCTCGTGATCCCCGCTCGTTTTTCAACTTTTCCCTTCTCGCCTTGGAGCCTAAGAGGAGGGGAGGGAGTCCTCCTCAAATGTTTCTCCTCTGTGGTTCGCCGGCGCAATAGCCTTCCCGCAAAGAAATAATTCGTGCTCGCATAATAAAAGTGGAACATCCAAAGAACCAATCAAAACAAAACCAAATCAAAACATAAACTTACCCCGTAGCAAAGTAGTTCAAATCCTCAAAAATTTTGAGGGGGGAAGCTTCAGTACTTTCCTCGACCAAGGGCAACAAAAAGCCGGCATGATCTCTCCCCGAATTTGATCCCTTTCTCTCAGAGGGACGAAAGGGAGCGACTCGGGGTCCACATTACCCACCACTCACAGGCCCCGAGGAAGCCCCTAAAACAACTGCAGCAAGTTCATAAGTCTTTTTCTCTGCGCTCATCTCCTCAGCGAAGCTTGAGCCCGAATACACCATAGTCTCGCTAAAGTCACTAGAGTCGACTCCGTGCAAAGGACGCCATGACCGAATAGACAGTACCGCAAAGCAATTTCGGGTGTCATCATGAACTCCCGAGTAAAACCGCGGACTTACCCAAGGCCGCTCGCTGACTCCGCACTCGGACCGGGTTGGCGGGTACGCTGTCCTTCTCGCCCTCTTTGGGAGGAGCAGCGCGCCGAGAGCAAGGGAATCGGTTTTCCTCTTTATCTTGCTAAACAAATGGTCTACGTACATGGTATCATCGCCGCTCGTGGTCTCGCGGAGGGTCTTGAATCCTTCGCGCGCCATTTCGCCGAGTCGCCAAATCAACTACATACCTAACCAAATAAACATATTTCAGAATAAACAAAACCTAATGCAAGTCAAGGAGTAGGACAAGTAAATGTCTAGACAATGTTGAAAACAGAAGATTCATAAAGACGAACGCCGATGCCCGCTGAATGAAAACCCAAAGATCGCATAAAGACGCCTACCGCTTCGGGTCGATCCAAGCCGGGTACCCGCCACGCCCCCGGGCCGAGTAGTGTTTCGTCTACAATTCAGAACTTTTGCCGTAAGGCACTCTACCTCAATGTCCGTCCTGGTTTCGTCACCATTTGTGCTAATACTTTTTTCCTCTTCAAATTCTCTCCAGGGAGCCGAATCCACAACATTCGCGTCGCCCAAAGAATACCCACCAGCCCCCGAACCCTGACCTTCCCGGGCGGCTTTCACTTTCTTAGCGCGCTACCGGGTGAAGCCGATCCTCATAACTCACGCTCATAGCCTTAAAGGCCCTGTTCATTCACGCTTTGCCACCCAAAATTTCAAGTTTGATCCGTGTTCTCGAAAGCACCATATGGACCTAGCACTACGCCGGTCTCGTCGGGTAACGAAGTCGCAGTAAAGGCTTTGTCCGAATGAAACCCTCAATGGCCGAAGTTGTAGTGATTTGGGGGCGCCAGTAGCTCGATCGCGGGCTTCGCTCACTTTCGCGGCTCGAACTCACGTCAATGCCGAGGGCAACCCACCTCCACCAAATCAAGAGAACTCTAATGCTCAATGGTGGTGAGGAACGCAAGAGCTGCTTCGCGATCACCTTCAAAGACTCTCTGCGAACGACGCCGAATCAAGCCCCCGCGATCGGGTCATTCGGCCGACAAGACGGGCTATCCACGCTAGCCCCGTCTCGGCGACATAAAGCCTATATCCTCTACGCTATCCGCATAGAACCAAAATCTCTGGCCCAATTTGTCCATTTGTTCCTAAAAGCAAAGGCCAACCGGTCAAGGCCACAGAATGAAGGTGTAAGCCCCAAATTGTGCAGTACAATGTTCTCCTGCCCCCTTCCCGTCTTGGATCCGCTTCGGCCCGGCGACAGAGTAGAACTTTACGTAGGTATCGACACACAATGGAGCTCCCATCATTTTCACGCCATAACGGCGCCTAACCGGTTATGGAATTCGGAGTTAAATGATGGAATTGTAAATCAAATCGTCCAAGACACCGCTATGAATTATCTTCACATGGTAGCCGTAAAAGCCGCCCTCAAGAAATCCTTAAACACCAAAGCTTTCGCGGCTTAGGATCCAAAACTTCTCCCATTAGGTGCACGTTAGAATGAGCGGTCCTTCGTCCATGTAGCCCTTCTCGACATAGTCATCCAGGTCATCATTTGAAACACGCCAAAGACCGCCCAAAGAAACCTCAGCGTTGGCGGAAGGCCCTTTGGTTCCCCGCCACCATTCGCTTGAGAGAAATCACCGGGCGCCCAACAACCCTCAATCTCCCTCGCCGGTGTGTCGCGGCGCCCCGCAAGCAGCTAAAGGGGTTGCCGGCGGGGTGAACCGCCTATATCCAATGCATCTCGCCCATGTCCATCAAGGATCGAGTTGCTACAATGCCGCATATATGTCAAATGTACCATGCTCATAATAAAGTATTTCTTCCGCTGTTTAAATAAATTGGCATTTTTATCTATCCTTGTTTACTCAAATCATATGGGGGGCTTATAACATTCTCCAAACTCTTGGGTTATTGCAAGATAGAACGTGTTTTTTCATAGAAAAACACTAGTCATTCATTCTTTTGATTGATCATTCATGGAGATTTTCGTAATGATTCCTTATATCATCTCGTGTGCAAAACTATAAGGAGAAAACAAGTCATAAGCCTTGATCAAGATGTGCAAGTGAAATTTTATTTCTTTTTGATAAGGTATGGGCTAGTTTTGCTTTTTAGAGAAGTGGGCTCTACTCACTCTGACACTTGTCCATTATTCTTTCTCTCTCTTCTTTTTTTTAGAGGCGGCATCAAGTACCCATTGTTTTATTTTTTCCTGACACACGCCCATTTTTCTAGCTTAGCCTATAAATCTATTTTTTAGTAATGTGAATGTGAATCTTGATCAAAAAGCGTATGACGTGTGTCTCACATAGGCTATCATAAGAATTTTGATCATTATGAAATTTTGGAAATTATTCTCCTAATGATGAATCTCTCTTTGGAACAAAAATCATAGTAGATTCTATTTTTACTATATCATATCCGCAATAGCTTAGAGAAGAATCATGTGTTGGCATACCCACAAATCATTAAGTTTTAGACAAGACAAGTTAAGCTTACAAACTTAAACATTGGGGAATACAATGTTATGAACTAGGTGCAAATTGAACTATAGATGCAGCATCTATTCATCATTTCAACTTCGTGAAATTAAAGCATCCTTTATACTACATATTGGAGTGGAATCATATTTTTGTTCTTTTCATTTTTTTTAAAGGAAATGAAAAATGAAAAACTAAGAGATAAAATAAAATGATTGGGGCGTGTAGGTAGCCTTAATTCTCCTCGCGGGGGTCCTCCCCAAGCTAGCCGATGGCCTATGGGTTGGGGGTAGTACCCCATGTGGCCGTAACGCCTAACCGCGGTGCCTTCGTGCTCCCCGCCGCCTCCGCTCCGCCTCCTCTCGCTAGTGTGCGTGCGTACCGGCCATGGCTGGATCGAAACCGAAGTTTCGTGATATGCTCTTCCACCACCATGATGTGGTTTGGCGCTTTCTATTCTTCAATGGGATGTTGCATACCCCCACACTTTCTTTGTGCTATATCTTGAATGCTACCTTTGTCATCTTGGAGCGACGGCACCATGTGACGAGGTCTCGGATACTTTAAATGGCCCTTCCCATTTACCCTCAAGTTTTCCATGACCAAAAGAGTTTCACCCCGAAAGCGTAATGCTAGAGCAAGATGGGATGGAGCTTTTTGAAGTTGCCGACGGTGTACTTTTGATGTACATGGTTCATCCCCAGCAAATATCAATGCTTTTGAACCACAATACATGTATGGTGTGTATAGATCATAAGTCTTGATGAGATAACAAAGGTCTTAGAGAAGAATCCTCCTTCTCTCTTTTTTCAATCCCTTTTTTCCATTTTTTATATATATTCCTTTTTTCAATCCTTTCCTTTTTTTCTTTTGTTTTATAGCAAAGGCCTGTCATCATTTTTATTCTTTTTTTTGAATGACCCTTTGGTGTGTGTGGAACTTGACTTACACTTTTCTTTCCCACACACTGGAAATTTTGTGTAAAAGCCAAGTGTGCAAGGTCGTAGGCTCCTGAGTATATGTTCCATCACCCATGAGCATCAAAGTTTGTTGTTGATGTAGCCTCATGTCCTCAAGCATTGTATATGCTTCTTCGCTCTTTCTTTTGTCTCCCACTCTAAAAATGGTTAGCAACAAGAATACCCAAGGTGTATACCTAGCTTGATAACATGTTCTTGCTTTTTATTAATAGAAAAAAGTGCTTTTGTAACAAGAAATAGAGATTAAGGCAGAGGTAAAAAGAAATGAGTTTTTTTTTTGAAAAGAACAAATTTATTGAAGGTAAATCACATAAGGACGTGGGGTTATTCCCCGAAGTGCTTTGTTTTAAAGACGCAAAGCTCGCCCTGGGGAAACCTTTTTAAATTTGAAAACAATGTTGGCAAGTGGTTTCCTCTCCAACACCAACCTTTTGAGTGTCGGCCCCAAAACTCATGCCGATACCACGGTAAATTTGCAAAATTTATGTAGACAAAAAGCATCTACAATAACCCTTTCAAAATTTTTATGAACAAAGAGCCAGAAGGGGTTGTAGATCATGGTGAAGATGGTCGAAAGATGGATCTACCTCGGGAGATTTTTCATATGAGCATGGGAATGGATGGGACATTTAGAATGTAACTTCCATGTTCGCTGATGAAATTTCCTATTTGTGGGGAGCACTTTCTTTTCATGACAGATTGTTATCCGCAGAAAATATGGATCGTAAATTATTATTGCGAGATCGCCTCATGCTCACCCCTGATGATGATCGGAATGAATTTCGATGAGACATCGTGGTGTGGGCATAGGGGAGAAGGTGTAAAAATGTCTTCTATATGAATTCGGTTCACCCTCTATGTGTGTTGTAGTGTTCTTGATGTCTCATATAGGAATTCAAGGTATATGATGATTCTAACTGGAATTTCTCAAAGCATTCCAAAAATCATCATCAAGGAAATGGTCATCCTCAATTCAAAGGACATGCATAAGGATGGATTCATCCTTCCAAGAAGTGTGATTGTGATGTTCCCTTTAACCTGAGGTTCTTCGACAACCGGTTTATGAGAAGAATTTGAAGGAACTTCAAATTCGCCAGGTGCCTCCTTTTTGTTGGTCGGGGCTGACCTTATTGGATCTTCTCTCGAAACTCGCCATATATACCAAAGCAAAGTATGGGTAAGTTTTCTAAGATCTTCTAGAATGGCTTTCCCTCACTAATGGATTTATGCACAAACCAGCCTCTAGAAGAGAGGTCAAGTTGGAGATAACCTTCCCTTGCTAAGACCAAGATAGAAGTGGCAAAAGAATGACTTGGTCCGGCAAAAGAAAGGTTTGGGCCTGTATTTAAGACTTAGTAACCCTGCCTGTGATGTCTTAGAGTCTCCTTTTTGTTTAAATTGAAATTTCCCTATTCAAGGCAAATACTCGAATCGTGGGAAGCAGCAAGACAAAATTTGTTCCCAAGTTCAACCCGCTTCGCGGAACAATTCCTACTACGGTATGAGCATACCATTGTTTCGCTTCCCCAAAAGGAGAATGGAAGCCAGCCTATTTAACGGTTCCGTGGCCGCGCCGTATAAAATGAGGCAAGAACACGTGTGCTCGAATTCCCGGCGGTGGCTATATGGATTTTCATTATCGTGCCTTAGAAGGTTGGTCTCAACCATGGCTATGAAAGCGGGCTAATTTCAAAAGCCATTTGTAAGAATCGATGGGATGATGGTGGAGGCTCCAAACGCACGCCTTTCTTTGGAGCCAATGTTTAGATAGGCGGAGTCCATGTGGTTGTGGTGATGGTGGGTGGTAAGGTGCATAAAAAATGGTGGTAAAAATAAAAAAAATACGCATTTAATTTGGTTCATCCTTAGAAATGCCTACCGCTTCTATTATAACGCCATGTAAAAGCTTGTTGGTATTTTTAACGACACGTAAAAAAACCGCAAGCGACGGAAAGTACCGCTGTAGCTTTCACCGGGAGTATTCGTGGTATCGCATTTCCACTCGAAATTCCGTGAAGTGAAACTAGAAAGGATCAAGTACGCCCAAGAGATAAGAAAGAATAATATTTTTTGTAGGTAGAGTGGTTCTCTAAGGTTTTCCCAAGATTATTAAATACCAAGGTTCAGCCATTAGATTCTACTTAATAGCTGATTTTAACCTTCCGATTCCCTCGAAGAGATTGGGAAACGTAATCGGGGTCGCCGCCAAAAGCTCTATAAAAACACCAACCCGCACGTGGTGGACTAAGGTAGGCCTGACGGAGCCGGCACCCCCGGGCTACTACAACTATTCCGTAGGTTTTGGCGAACCTCGTGTAATACACTAGCCTAGACACCACGCCCACGCTAATGATCACTAAATCCAGCCTGATCCTCGACTAGAGCACTCTGGCCGAGTGGAGTTCCAAAGTAAGTAAAATAAAGCAATATCAATTAAGTCAAATAATAAACTTGAAATACCACAAGATAACCTCGGACGTTACTCAAATTGAGTCGGCTCCGTGAGGTATAAAGTTGAGGCTTAAAACCGACAAACCCTGCTTCTTCTTCTCCTTTCTCTTCTTCTCTCCTCTCACTCTTCTTCCTTTTCTATACAACCAGGTGAGAAGCCACCTAGAGGGACACTACTACTTGATAAATGTGGAAGTGATGCTCACAATGTAGAATGGTGTGTTACAAGTGAGGGGGTGCTCTCTTTATATAGTGAGAGGAGGAGTGAATGGAGGGCTCCGCTTCAGGTCTTCTTGGCGGAACGACCCTTTTGCACCGCATGCAAAATATCGGCAAGTGGAAGACCGGGTCCAAACCGCTGAAAGGGCGCAAATTTTGGCTAAAATTTGCGCCGGCCTTCGGGCCGCGTGCCTTCGGCCGGGCCTCCCGCCCCCGCCTCCTCCCCGCATTTTGTCCCCTTGTCCTTCAAATGTTGGGCCTATGATGGTGCATAGGGCCAAATTGTGCTGGGTTTGGTCTTTGATTGATCTACTCCCCGCGCCTTTTTATTCAATACGCTTTAATTTATTTGGCTTACTTGTACCTGCTTCACTCTTATACCGCCGAAAAAACATAATTTCTACGTACAAGTGGAACTAGGTTAGAAGTAAAGGTATATGTAAATATAAGTTTGCTCCTTTCTCATGAATTGATAAAGGTTGGCGTGTATAATATACCGGATAATGATCGCCAACATCCACCGGGGTTTCGGGTTCGCTGAATATTGGTTTCGCCGTTTTCGCTGCCGAGAACGCCTTTTGATCGATCGCCCGGCCGGTTTTTGACCAATCAATCACCGCCGGAGGAACTGTAACCCGAGCTCGTGCCTCCTTAGACCCCGCCCGTAACCCGCTGAAGACGAGAACTCGACATTACCAAAGCAACAAACCTAATGTACAAAAAAAGAGAAAGAAAAAAGAACCAAATAAAAACATGGGCTTAAAAACTGAAAGTTAAGAAGGGGCCTGTGTAAACCCGCTTACCCCACCGACGCAACATGGAGAAGGCCGAAAGCTTGAGCGCTCGAACTTCCCAAGGTGAGCCGAAGAGATGAAGGAGGGTGAGACGCCGCGAAAAAAAAGAACTATGGCCGCAAGAATCGCCACGCCGTATCCCCCTTAGGAAAGAGGTGTCGGGTGGATCAGTGGAACCCACCCATCAGTGGCGCTGAGTCGGCGCCGAAACCCACGTAATTTTAATTTCGCTCGCATTCGGATTGATTTTTCAAAAAATCTGCGGGATACGCCTTCTAACCTTTGCCACGCGGGATGGCGTGGAGGAGGGGCGAGGGTTTTCCACAGAGGGAGGAAGGGAAACGACGTGGGCAAAGGCCGAAGTTCCCAAGAGAATATCTTTTTCGACAGGCAGGTCATGAGCGCCTTACCAACCGGCCCTCCTTTCATAACGTCCCCATCGGCGTAATGTATTTATAGGCCCGCCCGGCCGGCATTTTCTATAGTTACATATCGTCGACAAGGCGTGTTTGCCACTTACGCCTAGCCCGCCAAGAGGGTACTGGTACAAAACCCCTCGGGTAAAAGGTAAAACATAAGTCCACCACGCCCAGGCTTCATTAGGTTTCACCCCACCAGCGCCGCCCCGCCTCGGTCCGCTAGGGCTCCATCGCCGCCAGTGCTCGCGGGAGGTGTCCCACTGCTGAGCACCGCGCCGCGGGGTGTCGTGTTGCTCGCCTTCGCACCGCTGGTGTCATCTTTGGGTTTCCTTCGCGCTCACCGCGTGGGGTGTCGTGGTTGGTTTCCAGCCGCCGCGCTCCGCGGGTGTCGCCTTTTGCTCCCTGCCGCTCTCGCTACCGCGGGGTGTCGTGTTGTTTCGCCGCTTCGCGCCGCGGGGTGTCGCTTGTTTCGCCGCCTCCCGCACTCGCGGGGTGTCGTTGGTTGCCGCCTTCGCAAGGCCGCGGGTGTGTAACTTTTTGACCTCTCGCCGCCCCTCGTACGCTGGGTGTCGGTTGTCGCCACCCTCGCGCCAAGCGGTGTCGTGGTTTTGCTTCTCGCGCTGCCCTCGCACTCGCTGGGGTGTCGTGGTTGGTTTCGCCGCTTCGCGCCGCGGGGTGTGTAACTTTGGGTTTCGCTGTCCCCCTCAAGGCCAGGGGGTGTCGCTGTTGGGTTTCGCCGCTCATCGCACGCGGGGTGTGTAACTTTGCTTCGCTATCCTCGCGCCATGGGGTGTCGCTGCTCCCGCCGCCTCGCGGGTAAGTCATCTTTGGCTTCGCTTCGCACTCCGCGGGTGTCGTGGTTTTGGGGCCCAAGAGCTACCGGGGTCCTCGGCGCAGGTTCCCTCCCCAACAAGAGCTCTCTGGGGTTTGTCCGGAGCTGTCCGCCGCAGCAACGAACCTTAGGAGGGGAGCGTTCGGGCGGCTCGCGGGCGCTTATGGGCTATCCCCCACCACGATGCCCCTAGTTGCCGCCGGGCCGTTGTGGATTCGCTTTGACACGCTAGGTTTTGTCGCGGGTGAGGCGGTTGAGTTCTTGAGCTGAATTCGAGGCGCTGGACACCTAACCATCGGCAGGTAGCGTGGCGCAGATCCCGCCGCCTCGGGTCCGCTCGGGCGCAGTGCTTTGGCCCCTATAAATAGCCGCAGGCCGCCGTGCGGTAAAAGTTCTCAAGGCCTCAAGTTTCACTCTCCCCTCGCATTCACCCGCTCCTCGCTCACTTGTTTCCCTCGCCGCCCTCGCTCTCGCCTCAACGCGTAGACGCGAGTGTCGTGGGTTTACCTCTTTGGCGGGTTTCGCTAAGTTTCCGTGGTGGAGGATGGCGAAGGTTGAGATGCGGTGAAGGGCAAGCCCATGGAGACCTCCCCTCGACGCTGATGTTCTCCCCTCAAAGCAGTGGGGAAACCGAGCTCAAGGAGTACGCTGAGCTGGGTTATCTTGAAGAGGTGAAGGCCCGGCCGCCTCGCGGTGATCGTAGATCCCCAAAACCTCATGACAACGAGGTGGTGGTGTTCACGGAGTTCTTCACCGCCGTCCCGCGCTTCCCCTCGCGCGTAGTTCGTGTTGGGTGTGATGAGGCGCCTTGACCTCGCTCACCAACCGAACCTCCTCGCGCTTCACAGGCCGCATCTTCGCCCTGGGCCTCGCCGCCGCAGTGGCCTCGCTCCGACGCGGAGGCCTTCCTCAGACGCCCATCGCGCGCATCCCCGACCACTCGTGGGATCGGTGCAGGGCTGCAAAGAGCATGGCGCAGACGCCGCCTCACACTTTCAAGGCACGCCAGCCGCCGTTGCCGCCGCCGCAGCCCGTAAGAGTAAGCGGTCGGCGACCGCTGTCGGCGGTTTTATCGAGTGAGCCGGAGGCGGCATGGATCTGCGGCGGGCTCTACGCAGACCTCGCGCACTACCGGAAGGGCGCTGCGGTGGGAGACCAATGCCCTCGGGCGAGCAAAGCAAAGCCATGTTGATTCAACATGTCCGTGATCACCGACCGGGCTGATCTCGTGGAGGAATTCGTGGCAGCGAGGGTGTCGCTACCGGCGCTGCCGGCAGCGTCAGCCGGGAGGTGGACGATGTTGATAAGCTACGAGTTTGGGTCTCAAGTCTCCGGACGGTGGAGTTCGAGGCTCCGCGTGGGAGCATCGCATCCAAAGGTCGCAGCCTCAGAAGTCCGCGATCAGCCCGTCCTTGTTGAGGTCGCAGGGGCTGACTCGAGTGAGCTGATTGGGAAGTGCGGTGACGCTGAGTACAAGCGATCTCGCTGGCCTCGGAGTCATTTCGGGCTGAACCGGGTGTTTGACCGTTCGCATTTTGTAATTCGGATCGCCTAAGCCGGAGGAGAGGTGGGAGCACGAATGGCAAGCAACAAGAAGAGGGCCAAGCACGGGGCCCCGGATGGCCCCCCGCGGATGCTGCTGGGCGGGTGGGAGTAAAGGTGTAAAAGGCGGCCCGCCTCGACAGTACGGGCCGCCCCGGGGACATCGGTGCGCCACGTTCTCGTCAGCGGGTCGCCTTCATGGGGGGGGCGGGTTCGCTTTATTCACGACATCGCCCAGCGAGAGCGAGGAGGATGGCCGCCCTTTGTTCGGTGGGGGACCGGTTCTTCCCCGTTGTCGCGGGACTCCGCCGCGGGCGAGGTGGACTCTCCTCGCATCGAGGTTGAGGATGTCCCGGGCGAGGAGGTGCCGGGCGGCCACGCCGGAGATGGCTAATTCCATTGTTCCGCGCGCCGCTGGCCAGACCCCGGAAGACGGCTACGATGGTCGAGGTAAGCCGCCTGAGCACTTGCGCCTCCGAGTACCTCCGCCCCCCTTCATGCGTGGCCCGTCCCTCGCTTGCCCCCGTGTTGACCGTGAACCAACGACAAATTAAATACCGCCAACACAACACCAAAACAACCCTAGAAATAGGGATTTCAACTAACATATTCCAAAGTTTTGGTGTTTATTTGACTTGCGTGTACAAACTCAAGGATGATCACTTTGGACCAAAAAGACAAAGAAAAAGAAATAAAAATCAACAAATAGAAAAAAGGCCCAAAGGAGCAAATGGCAAGCCCAAACAAGAATCGACAAAACGCCAAAATCGCCTTCGCCAAGACCACCTTACAACTTTTTCGTAACAAGGAAGCCCAGTCGGCGGGCTCGAGAGCTGTTAACTCCCTAAAAAAAGCGCACACACCACTGTAAGGCCGCACTCGGCCGAGGCGCGCTCGGGCCCGGGCCGAGGGAGAGGTTTGTACCTTCCAACCGAAAACCGACGCTTGATGGCCTGGGTTTGGCGCATGGCGGAAGGCTGCCTTCCTAGGACGGTTTGGGGCGTTTAGCACCCTAGGCCCCCTGTGTATGGCAATAGTTTCCCTCCCTTCACCTCTCTACACAACAATTCAAAGGAGAAACCAAATTAATTTGTGCAAGAGAGTAGAATTAGATCCCTCTTTCTTCTACCTCTTCTATTCTATCTTCTAATTTAGAGAGAGAGAGAGGAAAGGCTAGAAAGAAGCTTTGTTCTTCTACCCTAGTTGCCGTTCGCCTGCGTGTTCCGCGGTTCAGGAGGATCTAGAGGTGTTTGACTGTTTGCATTCGCCGCTTGTACCTCGCAGCTACTTTTACACTTTGGTAAGGAGTCTTGTGCTGCGCCTACTTAATTTCTTCAGATATTTAGTCATGGTAGACTTGCGGGATTGGTAGATTGTCTCAAAGAGCCGCTAGTTCTTGGTGAAGGAACCTTTGACCGGGAACCTTGCCAACATCAAGAACCGGTGACCAATAGTGCAAACGTGGTGTTTGGACTACGCTCACCTACCTTTTTGCGCATCCCACGCTGAGGGGGTAGGCGCTTGGTCGCGACATGCCTCCTCCTGCCCCTTGAAATCCCCCACGCTCGGGCCGTGGTCAGAGTTTTAATTGCCTACTCTTACCCATTTGGGAGTGGGCTGCGTCCGGCGAGAGTAGACAAATGACTTTTAGAATCACCGCCTGAAAAACTTAGGCCTATAGATACCTCGCTACTCCCCAAACAAACCCTTTGCCTTAGGGTTGACATAGACCTCAGAGCCACCGGCCACACCGGGCCCTGTGTAAAATACGATACCCTCGCTACCACCGGTGAAGTGAAGCGCTAAACGGTATTTCCGCGGCGCTTTGGCGGATTTCTCTCGTGTAGCGTAAGAAACACCAACAAGCATTTCTGCGCCAAGTGTTCGGACGGTTGTCGAGTTATATATCGAGCCTAGTCGATCTCTTCGTGGTGACTGTAGTATCCTTTTAAACAAAAATACCAAAAGTGCTCCCGCACCATGGAGCAACCTACCCTACAAAATCCGCCCTCCCAAGGGCGCAAAGCTTGTAGAACCACGCCAACTGCGGCCAATCACGCCGTAGTATGAGCTCCCGCCCCTGGCTTCTATAGCCATGGTTCAAAGCCCGAAAGTGTTTTCGTAAAGCTCGGAATATGAAAACCCTATCATCACTACGGAGTTTGAGCAGCTTCTTGTGGTCAGCCCCGACAATTGCATGACACACGACACGCCGAGGTGGAAGTTGCTCCGCTCTTCTTCACACTCGAGGAAGTACTCAATGGTACTAACGTAACGTAGGGTTGGTAATGGAGAAATGGAAGAACCGCGAAATAGACTCTGTGTATGCTCTACCCTATATCCGTAATCGCTGCCCCGCGACAAGAGATACTTAACTTCCAACAAATAGAGTGGTGAAACCTTAGGCGCGTACTGACCTGCTACTCACGCTACCAGACCCCCGCCTGCACTGGCCCATACCAAACCACGTGTTTTACAAAGATTGGGTTAGGATCGACAGTAGGCGAGTCAGCTCCTCGGGCTACTAAGATTTAGCTGCCGAGGGTCGCTCACATAAAACCACACACCGAAGGAGAAGTTTCTGCCGTCTGAGAATACTCCCCAGCAGAACCCATCCGAGTAGAAACCCAAGCGTAAAACCGAGGAAGTCTCTTCGCAAACCCAATCCTAATCAACCTATAGAGAGAGACCTCGTCAATCCTCATCACACAAGGAGAGCATCCCGATGCATCTTTCCCCGCTCTTCGAGGCCGACCCATCGATCAATTCTGACACCCCGGCACGGTCAATGGAAGAAACCACTCCCCAGCCAGCCCCAACAGCCCCGGATAAACCTTCTCCGTGAGCCTATTGGCGAAAGCTACTGCCCCATACGTACGAGTACGTATCGGTTGTAAGAGGAAGGACCTTCTTTCAGCTGTGAAATTTGACAAGTGGCCCTCTTACATCAATAATTGACAAATATCGTGAACCTCGGGTGGAAGTCATGTGGCAACCCCTACCGCGGGGATAAAACATATCGTCCAAACCTTGCACAAGCCCGTTTTAGGAAGCCATTAGGGACCTACAAAGACGGGACTCTCGCATATAGCACGCCGTACTCACCATTAAAAGCCGCAGGTTATACATGAACAAATCTTCCCCGCACAAGGATGTCGTCACCGTGTTCGATTTTCACATTTTTGATATCCAAGACTTGATATCCCGGATCGGCATCCCCTTGGAGAAGATTCTTGATCTATCAACATCCGAGGATTTGTGATGTCAAACTCGAAGAAAAAGTTTTCTATTCCGCCATCGGTGCCAAAAACCTGTAATGTAACCCCTTCCTTGAGTACTCTGGTACACCCGAGGAGGTCATGGGAGTTATGCGCTATGAGAAACCCGGGAACAAATGAAAAAAGACGCCCACCTTTTCATTGAAGAAGAGGACGACTGTGGAACTCATAGAATTCCCCAAAGAGGAAGAGAGCCGACGCTCCGGCCGCTGAGCTTAAAACCCCTACCCCCGTGCCTACGCTTATGTCTTCCTAAACGGGCGATTCACAAGCCCCCTCGCCATCAAAGTTTATGCTTAGTGACCGAAAAACTACCCAAAATAATAGCCCGCCTTAGGAGAAAACACGTGATCGTTTCGCATTCCTTCAAGATCCTAAGGGTAAAGCCCGACACTATGCAACACACATCGCATTCTATTGACCCGACAAGATCCCGTCATGCACCCCAAGAAAAGCTCACAATGCGATGCGTGAAGCTCGCAAATAAGGAAGTTCTCTCGCTTCTCTGACACCGGATTATTTTATCCCCGGCACTCACACGCTGATTGGGTGAGCCCAACCCAAGTATTCCCCCAAAAGGGAGGAAATGACAGCCTTTTGAGAACGCTAAAAAATGAGCTCATTCCAACAAAGACAAGTCATACAAGGTGGAGAATGTGCATTGATTATAGAAAACTTAACAAGGCAACAAAAGAAAGATCACTTCCCGGCCGCCTTTTATCGATGAAATGTTGGAGCCAAGCTAAAAAACACTTCTTTTCGCTTCCTTGATTCAGCATTCCCGCCACCTCACCGATCCCGATCCACCCCGATGACCGCCGTGAAGACCACGTCTCACATGCCCATACTTAACCTATGCTCCTATCAGAATGTCATTTTGGCGTGTAATGCACCCGCTTTCTTTTTCTCACGGCAGATGATGTCTATCTCTCTCATACGATCGAAGAAATCATGGAGGTTCTCATGATTTATTTCTCCGCCTATGGAAGACTTTGGAAAAGCTATTCGAAGAACCTAGACCTGCCCGTGAGATGCCAAGAAAAGGACCCGGTACCTAATCAGGAAAAGCTACTCATGCGGTCCGGAGAAGCGCACGTTTTCGCACCTCGCGGTCCGAAAGGGGGATAGAGGTAGACAAAGCCAAGATAGACGCTATCGAAAAGCTACCACCCCCAAAGGAACGCCAAAGGTATCCGTAGTTTCCAGGCCACGCCAGGTTTTAGTAGAAGATTTATAAAAGATTTTTCGCAAATCGCTAGACCTCTTATACGCCCGCAAGTAGCCAAAGATGGACCCTTTTGACTTCACTGCATGAGTGCTTACACGCTCGAAAACCCTTAAGAAAACACTCATCTCGCTCGATCATCCAACCCCCTGATTGGTCGCGCTGCTATTCGAAATCATGTGCGATGCTAGCGACTACGCCGTGGTGCGGTCTTAGGCCAAACCAAGGACAAAGCAGCATGCCATCGATATGCTAGCAAAACTCCGCCAGAGCCCAGCTTAATTATGCCACGACGTAAAAAGAGCTCCTAGCAGTAGTCTTTGCTATCGAGAGTTTCGCTCCTACTTTAGTGGGCGCAAAAATAATTGTGTACACAGATCATGCCGCCTAAGTATCTTCTTTGCCAAAAAGGATGCTAAACTCTTGATCCTACTGGATTCTCCTACTCCAAGAATTTGACATAGAAAATAAAAGATGTAAGGAGTAGAAAAATACGCCGCTTGCGATCATTTGTCACGTGATGTGTAACTAACATGCGTGAACTACCAATCAACGACTACCGCTGACGAACGGCATGCTATCACCAAGGTGTCGACTTCAACCCACCATTGGTATGCAAACATTGTGAATTACATGGTTGCGCTATGTACCAATTGGGAGGAACGTTTTAACTCCAAATGGAGAGCGATGGCACCTATGGATGACCCATAATATATGCTGTGGTGTGTGCGATGGCTTGGCCGAGAAGGTGCGCGCACTGGGTGGGAGGAAGGAATGCGTATCATCGAAAATGTCATGGCATCTCCCCTACGCCTGAGCCGAGGATTCCCGCACACAAGCCAAAAATTTGCAGAAGGATTCTTTCCGGTCACGATGTACGATGACACGAAAAGAGTTCACCAAGATGTTACAACCGGCTAGAAGATCGGGAACATCACAAACAGGATACGCCTCCCTACACTACAACCTTCAAATAGAAATATTTGATGTGGGGGCATTGATTACATGGGGCCATTCCAAGTCCCGGCGATTGCGAAAGTACATCCCGGTGGTAAAGTGGATCACGTGTCAAAGTGGGTAGAGGCACTACCATGCATGCGAGTCAGCCTGATGGCAAGCACGCGACGCAAGATGTTCCATGAACATCATCTTCCTCATTCGACGCCACGATGGTGATCGCGATCTGAGGATCGTATTTCAAAGGGATAAATCATTCAAGGCATTCTGAAAGAGCCTCCTAAGACTCCGCACCAACATTGCCACCCCTAATCATCCAGAAAACCAACGGCGCCGAAACCTCCAATAAAATCCCAAAAAACATCCTCAAGCAGAAGACGGCCAACGGTGATGGGGAAGGGCCGAAGAACAAGCTACCCGACAAGCATGCTCTTTCGGGGCATATCGACGGCTTACAAAAAGCCCCATCATGTCAAACACTTACTACCGGTCTATGGCAAAACCTCGCCATTTACCGTGTTTTGAGCCGGAACATCGAGCTCATCGGGCTATCAAGAAGTGGAATATGGACGCCGACTCTCATTGAAAAAGAACCGCTCGAGACAAATTTTTGAACTAGAAGAATGGCTGGAAAAGGCGCACTTACAGCCAGCTAGAAAGCTCTTCCTACAAAGAGCACAAAAAGATGGCATGATCGTACCGCGAAAAAATCAAAGAATTTACCACGAGATAAAGTACTCTATTCAACCCGTGAAGCTTATTCGCGAAGGGAAGTCAGGAAGTAAATGGAAAGGGGACCGTGACAATCAAATCAACACATCACACATGGCGCCATCACAATCCAAGATGACGCAGGAAAGATACAAAAGGTAAAACTGACAACTGCTTTTTCTTTCTTCTTCGAGCCAGACCGATCTTTAACCAAGAGTCTCGATAGAATAGATTTATGTTTTGAAAAATTAATTTGTGATGATCAAAGAGATACAAAAAAAATCTATATAAGGTAATAATAAAACATAAAATATCTATATATTTTTACTTTGTTTTAAAATAAAGTATTTACTTTATTATTTTCTTTTTACTTTATTTAATCCATGCTGGTCATTTCGTTACACAAAGGATACTTTCTAAATTAATCAAAGCATAAACTATTTTCAAAATTCAATTTGAGGATCAATTAGAGAGATCAAGAAGAGCGAAATGTTTTCTCTGCAAACACCGATTCAAAACTTTTCAAAAAAGGGAGTTTAATGTACGAAAAACTCCCACCGGTGGGGGGACACCAGGGTGGGGCGCCACAAGCACGCACCCACCGGTGCCCACCCCGGCCGCCCGCCTGGCCCCGGGATTTCGCCCATCACCTTCTCCCCACAACCCGCAGTAGTAAGGTGTGCTCATGTAGATTTCTGGCACTGCCAAAAACAGAGAGTGAGAATTTGTCCTATAAAATCCACCCTCCTCCTCTCCACATTCTTCACACACCCAATTCTTCCTTGCTCTTCTCTCCTCCCCCTCAAATCTTCCTCCCAAGCTAAACAAGTAAGAAAGAAGGCTCTCTCCATGGCACTAGTACCCTTTTAATAGAGAGGAAGCCATGACTTTCGCTCCAAATATCTCTGCGAGAAGAGAAAAACCCAAAGAGAGACCTAGCCTCCTACCTTCCCTGTGATGAAACCCTCACACCAAAGAAAAGGAAGGCAAACGGAAAGGAAAATATCCCCATGCACAGCCAGAAGAAACAATAGTATACTCCAATAACCCGACAAAACATCTCTCCGCTTCCAAAAACTGGATTCTTGCTTCCCATATACCCTAGAACAAATGCCAAATGGGAGTGGAAGATGCGGTCCCCAAACCCCGTGATCCGGATAGCCAAAAGGATCTTCTGGGATTCATTGTTCAAGAGGGTCCTACAACTGAGAGTGTACGTAAGAAGATCACCGTGATCTCCAAGCTTTGTTCGATCCTTAGAGGCAAAAGTAAAAGGTATAGCGCTCATCCTACTTTTAGGAAAAAGCGTGGTGTGATGTTAGTATGCATGAGGAGTTCGACCGCATCGCTATAGGGAGATGGGGGGTAGAGCTTCGCTGATCTCATTGACATTGACCTTTTCGAATAAGAGAGCTCTACCCCTCTTTATCACTAATTAGGCGCACCAGTTTTAACACCTTTGTATTTCCCCTTCCAATCATTTTGTACTTCTTCAAGGTGTGCACCCCGCCTGAATTATTTTTATAATTCAACAAAAGTTTTGTTATCGTTTATAGTTCCACTTTTGTTTTGTCCTTAAAAAAAAAAATTCTTTAAAAAATAGGTACAAAACAAGTGTGGGGAGGCTCACAAGTCAAAGGTACGCGATTTATTTAAAATTAAATTTTGACTTGTGAGACTTATCTAAGTGTCGAAACCTAGACCAAGTTAATAAACTCCATTTCCTGTTCTACTCGATACTACATGGCATGCATATATTTTATTCTCGCCAAAACCATCTTTGTTGAGCAACTATCCATTAGGGGACCCCCATGCTTATCTAAAATAATTGATCTTTTGTGACATGGTAGAAATGACCTTGACGCGCTGCTCTCTTTTTTGCAAACAAGACTCTGCTTTTATTTTCAAAATTTAAAATAAAGCATGCTCATGGTTTGATTGCAGCCAAAATCCTAACAAAAGCCCTGAATAATGATAAGTATGATTATCCACTATGGAAGAACTTCCTACCGCATTGAGTTTTGTCGCCTTATTCATCCGCGGGAGGAGTGCTCATACCCCAAAGATCTGGAAAACACGCGCATACCCACATATACACGCCGGTCGCATCGCACAATGAGAATTAAGACAACATGCATCTTCACCATCCACCAAATAAATACTCCATTCATACCATGA
>JADLZK010005042.1:0-52219 GCA_015847255.1 Hyparrhenia diplandra | reverse complement strand
TCAAACATGAAGAAATTGATAAAACAATTTTTAAGCGAAAATCGGCCGGTGGGCGGCTGGCCCGGCTTGGCCCAAAACATCAACGGGCGGTCCAGCCCAAGCGGGCGGCCCACGGCGAGCGAGACTCCGCCCGTTGACCCGGCGACAAACAGTGTTGGCCGGCGATTTCGCCCGGCGGTGAGTCTCCGGCGGACGCGGTCTTCACCACTCGACTCCTCTCTCTCGCGAGCACGCGGTGCCAAAACCCCACCCAAAGTGCGGCGGCACACTTGCCGTGATATGGCGACAATCTGACACGGCGCCGCAGCCCAAGCGAGGCGTCACCTGAGCCTTCTTCGGCGAGGAGGACACGGCGAGTCCGGCACCATCGGGCGAACCCGAATCCTCGATTAATCGAACTTAAACGAGTCCTACGCGGTGGCGGCTATGCGCGGCGCGAGCGGCGGAGCTCGGCGGCGGCGTTCGATGGCTACGGACGTGCAACGGAAAGCGAATGGCACGAGCGCGGGCGAAGCTCACCCGAGCCGCGATGCTCTTGTTGGTTGAGACGGAGGCGGGCGAGGGGCGGATCGGCGGCGTGAACAGCGGTGGCGGCGGCGGACTCCGGTGGCAACGGTAGCGTTCGGTGCGTCACGGACTCCGGCTGCGGAAAGCGGTCAAGCCGACCGGCATCGGGGACAACGAGGCGACTCTAGATATCAAGACGGTTTAGCTCGAGGCTCACGGGACGACTGGCGACGGCGGGTGACGGCGATGGCGCGGATGCCGGCCGTGGAGAAGACGGCGGAGCGGCGTGGCGCGAGCGTCTGCGAATGGCGGCGGGCGACTAAGCGACTCGCAAGGAAGTTCGCGAAACTTGTGGCGTGTGACTAATTTTAGTGGAGGGAGCTTGATGGCGGCGGCAATGGTGCGTGACGATGGTCGTCGGTGGTGGCGGAAAAAGAAGAAAGAGGACGGCGGCATCGGCTCGGCGTTTTATAGGGCAAGGGAGAGCTGGATAGGTGGATGGCGGCGTCGCGAAGGTCGGCGGTGGCCAGACAACGCAGCCGCCTCGCGGCTTCACGAGGCGTCCACGGCGCGCCCGCGACATGCCGGTATGGAGGGGGAGCGATGAACCCCGTTCCTTTGTAGCACTCAAAACCCTAACTTTTAAATTTGATCAAATTCTCCAAATTTGAACTGTACTTGAAAAACACCAAAAAGTAACTTAGCCTAATTTTCAAGATCTACAATTTTTACAATTGCAAGATTTTCAAATTCGGCCTCTAAATATGACTTTTGAAATGGGGTCAAAAGGGACAAATTTGAATTCAAAATTACTTTAAAATTTATTTAAAACTTCAAAAACTTTGTACACCTCTTTTGTACATCAAAACAAGATCTACAACTTGGCTTTTGGAAGTTTTGGCAAATTTTGCTTAAATTTTGAATTATGGAAAAGGGGGTAAGGGGGATAGGAATTAGGGTTTTTCGAAGCTCAATTCAAACTTGAATTTGATTCAAATTTCAGATTCCCAACCTATACTATCAAACCATCATACAACAACACACTTAGGATTAAAAACATAAATTTAAAATTTAATCACTCTAAAATTCTTAAGCACAAACAATTCTCTAAAATATAAACTTATTTTAATTTGATGCATTTCAAAATTTTCTAATCATGCATGCTTTGCGATGATCATGATGACATGGCAAAATTTTAGTTGATTAACACCAGGAGTGTTACACTTAACCCCCTAGACTTCTTCTAATTTACATCCTTTTCGTCCCCACGAGGGACACGAGCGGGGGCAACGCCGGTGGGCGCTCGACCGGCAACGCCTGCGTTCGACGGTGACAACACGGCATCAACGAAATCAAAAGCACGGGCGTGCTTTCAGGGAGCTCACCACGATGGCGATGAGCGGGCTAGCAAGGTCGAGGCGAGATGGAACGGGTGGTCGGCGGTGAGAGCGGGTGCGGCGGCACAAGCACGGCGCAAGATGATGTTCCGCAGCGTTTGGCTTCAAGCGTGGGTAAAGAGTGGACGAAAGGACTCGATGGCGGGGGCAAATCAAAACAAGACAAAGCGCGACCCGAAGCTCACCCGAGATGGGTTGACGACGATGTGTGGGCTCGCGGCGGTGTTTCGACCGACGGCGGGAAATGGCGCCGCGGCGCGTACAGAGCAAGACGAGGCGATGCGAGAATGAAAAAGAAACGAGCTTGTTGGCGCTCACGGGCTTCATAGGGTGGTAAAAGAAAAAAAACGGGTAACACACAAAAGCTCACGTTCACAACCATCGTGAAGCAAAGGTGGCGGTTGGGCGCTTAGAAGGCCGGAGAAAGGCCACGGCGGCGAAACAAGGCGGGAGAAAATCTGGAAGATTTTTCCCCCCCGGATCTCTTTGTAGCGGATAACCCTAACTTCTAATTTTCAAAATTACATAACAACTTGAAAATCTTCCAAAATAAAAGTTGCTCAACTTTTCAAAATCTACACTTTTGCTTTTGGAAACATTTTTCAAATTCTGCCCCAAAATAGACTTTTTGAAATGGGGTAAAAATAGGATTTTGAAACTTTAAAATTACTTTAAATTTTATATGGAAACTTCAAAAAACTCAAAATATCACTTTGGTTCATCTTTCAAAGCTCAACACTTTTTCTTTTGAAACCAACCCCAAATTCTTCTTAGATTTGGAACAAAAGAAAAGGGGGTAAAAAGGGGTTTGGAACTAGGGTTTTCGGAAAAACCAAATCAAACCATACTTTTACACTAGTGCTCAATCAATACTATAAATTAAACTTGTTTTTTTAGTGAATGCATATCATTGTGAAGCGAATCACGAATGCTTTGTAATGTGAATGATGACATGGCAATGTTTTAATTGTGATTAACACCGGGGTGTTACAAGGAGGTATGATTTGTTGGCGAAATGACAAGAATGAGTTAATTCCTCGAAGAACCGTTACTAGTTGGAGGATGTGTATTGATTACAGAAATCTCAATAAGGCAACTAAGAAGGATCATTTTCCTTTGCCTTTCATTGATGAGATGTTAGAAAGATTGGCCTAACCACTCTTTCTTTTGTTTCCTCGATGGATATTTTGGATATCACCAAATCCCCATCCATCCTAATGATCAAAGTAAAACCACCTTTACATGCCCCTATGGTACTTATGCTTACCGTAGAATATCCTTTGGGCTATGTAATGCTCCGACTTCTTTTCAAAGATGCATGATATCAATATTCTCTGAGATGATTGAAGAGATTATGGAGATTTTTATGGATGATTTTTCTATCTATGGAAAAACTTTTGATGATTGTCATGAAAATCTAGATAGAGTTTTACAAAAATGTGAGGAAAAACACTTAGTCCTTAATTGGGAGAAGTGTCATTTCATGGTTCGAAGTAGTGCTAGGACACCTAGTGTCCGAAAAGGGGATAAAGTAGATAAGGCTAAGATAGAGGTAATAGAGCAATTACCTCCGCCTGTTAATATTAAAGACATTTGTAGTTTTCTTGGTCATTGTGGTTTTTATCGTTGCTTTATTAAAGATTTTTCATTTATTGCTAGATCCTTGACCAGTTTGTTAGCTAAGGATGTTCCTTTTAATTTTGATGAGGCTTGCATGAAATCTTTTAACATTCTTAAAGAAGCCCTTATTTACGTACCAATCATTCAACCCCACGATTGGTCTTTACCTTTTGAAATTATGTGTGATGCTAGTGATTATGCTATAGGAGTTGTCTTAGGACAGACTAAGCATAAGAAGCATCATGATATTGCCTATGCTAGTAAGACTTTGACAGAGCTCAACTTAATTATGCAACCAATCGAAAAGAGCTCACGGCCGTTGTTTTTGCTATGGATAAGTTTAGATCTTATTTAGTATGAGCAAAAGTTATTGTTTATACTGACCATGCTGCTTTAAAATATTTGTTTACTAAGAAAGATGCTAAACCATGTTTCATTAGATGGATTTTGCTACTTCAAGAATTTGATTTAGAAATAAAAGACAAAAAAGGAGTAGAAAATTACATTGCGAGATCACTTGTCTAGAATGTATTTTGAGAATTCACGGAACTACCGATCAATGATGCACTAAGGGATGATATGCTCTTCAAGATCACCAGATCAGACCCCTGGTATGCAAATATTGTTAACTTTATGGTTGCAGGATACGTACCTCCAGGGGAGAACAAGAAAAAACTTATATATGATAGTCGTCAACACATATGGGATCTGCCATACCTCTTTAGAATTTGCGCAAAATGGTTTACTCAGGAGATGTGTACCGGCGGAGGAAGGAATTCAAATCATTGAAAAGATGTCATTCATCCCCATATGGTGGGCACTATGGAGCATTTAGAACTCATGCTAAGATATGGCAAAGTGGATTCTTTTGGCCAACAATGTATGAAGATACAAAAGAGTTTTATACGAAGATGCAATGCTTGCCAAAGGCACGGTAATATCAATTCAAGAGATGCCATGCCTCTCACCAACAATTTACAAATTGAGCTCTTTGGCGTGTGGGGGATTGACTACATGGGTCCTTTCCCACCATCAAAAAGAATTGTGAGCACATTTTGGTGGCGGTAGATTATGTTTCCAAATGGGTTGAAGCAATGCATGCAAGATGGCCAATTCAAAAAGTTCAAGAACGATGTTTGAAGAAGTAATATTTCCATGATTTGGAGTTCCAAGGATGGTAATAAGTGATGGAGGAACACACTTTATTGACAGAAAATTCTATGAATACCTAAGGAACCATGGGATTAGACACAATGTTGCTACACCATACCATCCTCAGACAAGTGGCCAAGCAGAGACATCAAATAAACAGATCAAGAATATCTTACAGAAAATGGTCAATGAGATGGGAACTGTATGGAAAGATCGACTACCTGAAGCACTTTGGGCATATAGAACAGCATACAAGACGCCTTTGGGTATGTCTCCATATCAGTTGGTCTATGGAAATACTTGCCATCTACTTATGGACATGCTTGCTTATGGAGTTAGAGTTCAAGGCACACCGGGCTATCAAGCGATGGAACATGGATATTGAAGCCACGGGAGAAAATAGGAAAATACAACTATTAGAATTAGAAGAATGATGAGAGAAAGTTTACCATAGTTCCAAGATCTATAAAGAGAGAACCAAAAGATGGCATGATAAGAGAATCAAGAAGAAGGAGTTTACACACGGAGATAAGGTGTTACTTTTCAATTCTAGGGTAAAATTATTCGGGCATGGAAAGCTTTGGAGTAAGTGGGAAGGACCATTCACGGTGGTGGACTCATCATCACATGGAGTAGTAACTCTATGCACCAACGAAGGTACATTATTTAAGGTAAATGGTCATCGTCTCAAAATATTCCTTGAGCTTGATATTCTTTCTACAATAGTTGATAGTCCGGATTTTACATTTTACTATGATAATTTAAAAATCTATTTTCTGAAATAAATAAAAACCATTAATATAAATTTATAGGATATTTATGAGTTAGATAGCAGAAAAAGACGGGGACGTGGCGGGCCCAGATGGCGTGCCGCGCGGCCTGACAGTGGGGCCACGCAGCTCGGCCTGCTGCGCCATTCGTGCCCATCTTTTTCTCATATTTTTATTTAATTATTATTATTTCAGGAATTTATACTAATAGGTTAGTACCGTATCGCGAATTCTAGGGAGACCAGACCATTCTCCGGGCTATAAAATAAACCCCAGACCTTTTTTTTTTTTTTCATTCTCATCTGAGGAGCCTACTCATTTTTTTGAGAGGGTTCCACCACAATTAAAGTTTTCCAATGGCTAACCAGAACAATAAGAACCTCGCCCCTAAGAATCCTACTTGAGCTTCGGAACCCAGTGGTTCCGGGCTACCCCGAGTGTTCATCTCTAATGAGCGTCTCCAAATGGCTCGGGAGTTCGTTTGCCAGGCTAGGCTGAACGAACCTGTTTGGATTCCGCCACGGAGGAGGAACAGCACTCAGGAGGGAGCAGCACCCATAGTGCAGGCAGCAAGGCCCGCACCAGCTTCCAGGAGGGCACCTGAGGAGGTGTCCAGTGCTAGGTTTGTGGCAACTCAGTCGCCACCACCTCTTCCAGGGATCTATTCTCCTCCTGGGAAGACGCATTACTTGCCTCAGCTCCTCGCTCCTCCCTAGAACAGTAAGAAAAGGCCAGCTCCAGAAGGTTCGTCAGGACCAGAGAAGCGCTGCTAGAAGACGGTGGCCATGGTGGACGAAAGGCTTACAATGGTCAACGACACCCTTAGGATGGCAATCAGGGACCACCCAAGCTGAAATTGTTCATAACAATTATGAACAGATTTAGAGGCTTATTGCCCAAGTTAGTACCTTGGGTGATTACGTGCAGATGCTCTATGAGCTGTTAGAGTTATTCTAGAGAGTCATAGAAAGCATTACGGGGAAGGAAACAATAGAATGTTTTTGTCGAGTCATTGTTGAGTCTTTAATTTTCGAGTGTTTACATTTCTATTGAGTCAGTGTGTGTTTGAGTCAGATAATGAAATAAAGAAGTCTTTTGAGTCTTTGATTTTTTTCTTTAAGTTTTTATTACTATTCTCTCTATTATTTGTGTGTTTGGAAAAAGCACTTGTCTCCACATATTTTGCAGAAATTAAGAAGTACAAAAGAGACAAGTGTGGGAGAAAGATCACAACAGCACAGCCTTCAAACAGGTTACAAAAGTTCTAAGTATTCTTTACTTATAATTATTTTCCTTGAATTTTTCTTATGCTTTTAGTAATCTTCTATGTGTTGTTTAGTCTTGTCCTATTTAATGCTTAGGCTGTTTTAATTTATGTCAAGTTGCTAAAATTTGCTTTGACATGCTAAGTTTATTTTAGTCATAACTTAAGTGATAGACTTGCATAATGCTTCCCGAAAATCTTGTTGCTGTTGGGAACTTATTTATTAGGGACCCCATTTTACTTAAGTTGTTGTGAAGTATGATATAGCAGAATAATGTGAATCTAAGGGCGTGCTTGGGAGCCGCACCTGCCATCTTGTCAGTAACCTGCGAGAGTTTTATTTTTGCAAAAGTGGAGGCTTATCTTGTCTGCGGAGAGTTTTATTTTAAAATGCTTAAAATAAATAGCTATACTTCTCTGAGTGATAAATGCTATGTCCTACCGGGGCCTTTTATACTTAGAAATATTTTAAGAGGCCAACTCATAAGTCTGCTCGTTTTGTGTTGAGTTAATTTCAAAACTTGTGACCTATGTAGTATGGTTCATCAAGAGCACATGCACCAGATATATTTTTGCTTTCACACTGAAAGTATGCACAAACATGTTTTCTTTCTATCCAAAAATCTGTTCCTACACTGGGAATAGATGCAAAAATATCTAGGATTTATCAAATGCTCATTCTGTTTAACTCTCTCTATCTTCAAGTTGTTTGCAATAAAAAGAAATGATATGGGCTATGCAAAAGAATAAAGTAAAAGAAAGAAATAAATAAAGAGAGAGTAAAAAAGGGACAAGTGTCCACATGAAAACAATGGGTACTTAGATGCCCGCCTCTCTCAAGCATATATAAAAAAAAGAAAAAGATAGCCCATGGTGCCTTATTCTTATATGCTTAATTGTTCCAAAAAGAGAGACAAGTTTCTTTTTTTGAGCATAGTAGAATTAGTTTAGCCACTATAATTTTTCCACACACTTTGTACATCTTGAAAGAACCCTGCATAGATCCGAGTTTTGATCTTGACAATATATATAAGATAAGTATGCTATTCCTTGACTTACCCGAAAATCCACATAAACCCTCGTGATTGTTTTGAGCATTATACTACTTTGGTGAGGATCCAAAAATACCACATATACTAAGTGATTGAGAGTATAATTTATAGGAGAAAGTATGCTATGTTTTCTTTTGAAAACTTTGCAAAAACTCCAAAGGGACTTGACTAAAGATAGAAAGATGATCTGTTTCAATTTCTCGTTCTGCTCCTCAACCGCCTAAAGTTTTGTGGTAGACACTTTGAATCTGTGAGTACGAGAAAGATTAAGGAACATTTATGTTTTATGTCTTGATCTTAAGTTAAGTCTAAAGTAAACCATCCTTTTATCGAGACAGTAAAAGCCTAAGTGTGGGGGAGCTTGTTGATGGTAGTTAATGACCACTTTTATATATTTGATATGCTATAAATCACGGGATGAATGCTACTAAAGTTTTATTATTTCTAATGATTTTCACGAGTTTTGGTGCACACTCAGTTTTACAGGAGAACTCCAGAAAATAGTAGAAACAGAGCTAAAAAGAGAGAAAATAGAGAAACGGAAGAAAAGAACCGAAACCAGGGCAATTAGTAGAAATTCCAAGGGTCTAAAGGACAAAAGAAGATAGCTCTGAGGCCGGGGCCCACATGTCGATATGGGGCCGGGCACCACATGTGGGGCCGCGTGGCACCCCCCTGTGGAGACACGTGTCCTGCTTCTAGAATCTTCCTACAACCGACCTAAGGAGTAGATCTACACTGTCCAATCAAGTCGGTTTGATCCAAGGGCTTGAAATTCATCCTATGGGGTTTGTAAAAAGCAAGGGCAGAGCTACCTCCTAAAACCCTAATTCATACTTCATAGTTAGAATTCATTCTAGACTTCTACTAGAATTCTTAGGGTTAGAGAAATCAACATCTCATGATTAGAGCTATACACTTCTAGATTAGCTACTACAGATCTTGATTAGCAATCGAGTTTATTAGAAATAGAGAGATTAGTAAGGAGTGCTTCGGAGTAGTTACGGCCCCACGGATCTTCTCTCTTGTATTCTACGGGATCATTCTCTTCTAGAGAAGAGGTGTATTCAGAGATTATCTGGTGTTTGACTTCATAATTAAAGTAAGTTTTGGTTTATTTTATTCTTCAAGTTTGCAACTCTTATTTGAGTACTCGATCTTGGTTGCTCTAGATTAGAGGGATAATTCCTAGTGTAGGCGCGGTGCTTAGACTAGAGTTATTTGTGAATGCCCCTTTTGGCTTGGAATCGGTGGTAGAATCATAAAGGTGACTCTTATAGCTTTATTGAATCCTCTATAGCCCAATTCTCACCAAGAAGTGAACGGTAGGCTTTGTCTGTTTTTAGTAAAGTAATTTTACCTTACTTTATTAAGGATTAGCGTCCACGATAGAATAAATAAATTGAGGTTTATCAAGGTCAGAATTAGAAAGCCAGAGTTGTCTCCTAGTTTAGTGTTGGCGGTTGTTATCGACCATTTTATACCGCCAACTAATGTCTTTTTCAAGGAAACTTGCAAACCCATGACACATATACCTTTACTATTGACCTAGTTACACTTGTATTCCGAGAAATATGTTTTTCAGGACTTATACAGGGAATCAAGTGAAAAGACGCCAAACAAAGAACAAAGCGCAAAAGCATAATACACATTCCCGAAATGCGCAATCAAAGGGGAATAGAGAAAGCCCAACTCAAGACCAAATTGGACCAATGCACCCCCTATTCTAGGTCCAGGCCCATCCACCAATCGATTAGAGAAAATTGGTCGTGAACGGGCTTCGGCCAGTCGGCCGGACCCTTTGGTCCGGCCGGACCCCCACTGAGGCGGTTCGCGCCCAAATTTGGCAGACGGCCTCGTACCGACGTTGCAATGGTGGTTTCGTGGGTGCTTTGGTGAATATTTTATTCAAACCGCCTATAGGAGGTCGGTTTTGTACCTTCCAAGTAGGGAGAGACATTTTCCATGGAGCCCCCTCTCCTCTACCTATAAAAGGATATGCTCTCCTCCTCATTGATCATCATCACACAAGAGCCAACCTTCCTCTCCACTTGTAATCTTTAGTTTAGAATTAGTTTAGTTGGTGAGCAAGGCAAAGCTTCATTGGAGAGCTTGTACTTTGGAGAAGAATCTCGGTATGAATACAAATATGATTTATTCCAAAGTCTTGTTCTCATCTTATTATTATAGTTGTGCTATAGAACTAGAGTATTGTTCTCATGTTATAATCTTGACTTATGAACTAGCATATGGTTTGTATGTTATGATCATAACATGTTGTTCTTTTGACATAATCATTGCATATGAACTAGACTATAGTTTCTATGTTATGATTCCATCATATAGAACTTTATGCTTCATCATTCATATAAGATATAACATGGAGTTTAGATGGCGGTCTGTCGTACCTTCGGGTTTGCCCATGTTCTAGCTCGTTGATCCGTAGGGTCAGAGTCCTAGGGGGATGTGGGTAGTTCCTTAGTACACGCAGGCATGGAGCCTGGGTGCACGGGAGCCTTTGGGATATGTCGGTGCCCTACGGTAGTTTGGTAGGCGGCGGTGGTGATGACCCAAATCCGTCCCTAGCACTCCTCCACGTCCGGGTATTGAGTAGGAGTTCTGAAAGTGTCTATCGGCTGGCAGACTAGCTACGGGCATCTCCTCGTCCATCTTACTCTATCTGTATAACTTGTATGATCATTAACTTGTTCTTAGCACAATTATACTAGAACATGCCTGCTCCACTTAGGATCATTCTTTTATTCTTTGTTTTCCCTTTTATCCTTAAGGGTCGGCTCAAGTGTGTGATCACACTATCTTAAAACCTATCATCACTTACCCTTGTATTGAGAATTGGTTTATTATGCAAACATGTTATCTTGTCCGTGTCCATGCTAGAGTCTTTCACCATGCCTTCCCTTGGGAAAATATAAATGAACGATACCCGAATACTCCCGGGTGAAATGCTACAACGATAATTCCGTGCGCTTGCGGACTTGTTCTGTAAATGTTCAGAACTATCGTTAAGGTATTCCTTGGTGTCATTGCTAATACTAGTAGTGACGCTAAGAAATGCCAACAAGCATTTCTGGCGCCGTTGCCGCGGAAGGCATTGGTTAAAAGAAACTAGTTGGATATGTTCATGATGATATGCGTGTATAATAGCCATTGCTCATGCAGGCTAACTTTTTATGTTTTCTCCTGTTGTGGATGAAAACAGGATAGTGTACGATTGGTTTGTCCCTGTTGAACAACTACACCGCAGATCCAGAGCCACTCATAAGGACGAACTGGTCTCGTGCCACTTCTTCTCCTGCTACTCCGCCGACAAACAAACCAATCACCCCCGCACCATCTGCTACTTCACTCATGGCAAAGTCAATCCATGACTACTCCATCCCCTCTGTTGCTAACGTGCCCGTTGGGCCCGCTATCAACACGGGCACTGAGAACTTCGAGCTTTGATCTGGCCTGATTAGGATGGTGCAGGCAAACCAATTTCATGGTTTACCAAGCGAGGACGCAAACGCTCATCTGCAACACTTCCTCGAGGTCTGCGACACTATTATCATCAAGGATGTCGCACCGGATGCAATTAGACTGCATGCGTTTCCCTTCTCCATCACGGGGAAGGCAAAATAGTGGTTCTATAGAGACAAGGAAGTTGTCAACACATGGAGTAAATGTTCCACAGCGTTTCTCGCCAAATTCTTCCCCTTGGGCAAAACTAATGCCCTAAGGGGAAGGATTGCCAATTTCCAGCAGAATTCCATAGAGCCCATCCCTGAGGCATGGGAAAGGCTGCAAGAGTACATTCAAGCATGCCCACACCATGGGATGGAAAGCTGGCTCATGCTGCAAAACTTCTATAATGGGTTAACACCCATGTCAAAAGAGCACATCGATGCCACTCTTTGGAGGTGCCTTCCTCTTCCTCACCGTCGATAGAGCTATGGCTCTTATCGAGAAAAATGGTGTCCAATCACAATTGGGGAGAGGAAAGCTTCGACAAACAACAAGAAGGCATGCATACCATGGAGGAGATCGATGTGCACGCTACAACAATGGATCTCTTGTTGAAAAAGCTTGACGAATGTGCCATGGAAAAAGAAGCAATGTATGGCATCATCAAGGCCATAGACTCGCATATGACATGCGAAAGTCTGTGGCAATGTTGGCCATTCGGGAACAATCGCCCCGAAACCCGTGGAGACACCACCTACAACAACATTGGGTTCGGCCAACAAGGAGGTCATAGTGGGTGGAATAACCGATCACGCCTACAAAACCAAGGAGGTAATTCAAATTTCAACTCAAGTTATAATTCAAATTATGTTTCCTTGAAAAATCTGGTTTCAAGCCAAGTAAAAATAATTGAAAATCTTACTAAGAAGTTAATGCTTAATGATAAAATGCTTAAAGAGATGAATTCTAAAATAGAAAGTTTAACTTCTTGTGTCAAAAACCAAATGAGCTTTAATCAAATGGTAGGAACCTCGCTTAGCTCAGATTTACATTGCTTTACATTGCGGGTTCGGGAAAGATTTTGGGGCAACCTAAAACTTCTCTCGAGTCTATTAATATGGTCTCAACGAGGTCCGGTAAGCCTCTATGTCGGAGAACAATGAGTATATTGCGAGCCACCAATTGTTGTCAAGAAGGAAGATCCTGGCCGCCGACAATCACATGCTCAATTGGCCCACATGTCTTCAATAATACCTTCTACATGACCTTGGAGCAAGCATTAACATCATGTCCAAGATACGTATGATAAAATACTAGGTGGACCTTTGTCCATTGTAGATTTTCAATTGCGGATGGCGATAATTCACTAAGAAAGCCGGAGGGAGTAGCAAAGGACATTATGGTGAACATTCGAGACACATACATCCCCACGGACTTCGTCATTCTAGACATGGGCCACAACAAAAGAAGCTCCAATCTTAGGGAGACCATTTCTTAACACTACTAATGCAGTCCTACACATAGGATCCGGGCATGTTAGTTTCCATATGCATGGAAAAACAATGAGATGTCCATTCAATGGGTTCAGCATGCATAACAATACTAAAAAGAAACAGCCCAAAAAGCAACCCCAAAAACGTGTTAAGCAGGTATGGCAGGTAGAAGGATCGACATCCGCATCGACTTCTCCCGACACGGATGTACCTCCACCGGGAAGAAAAAATGAAGGGAGAAGAGTCCAGCTCAAACGGACTTTAAAAAGGTGAGCCCTTGCCGAAGGTAAATCAGTAGTTATCATTTATTTCTTTCATAATAAATCTCCATGATAATAAATTTTGGTAATAAAAATAATTATAAAAACTATTGTTTACCTTTCAATATCTTCATCTCTATTGAATGAATCTTGTTTATCTTTCATACTTCCTTTCTTTATATTAGTATGTTTTGGTTTGGAGGTTGGTCGTACATCCCCTAAATTAAGCATGGTGCTTAGTTTAGATGTAATGATCATATTTCCATAGGCTTTTTGAATTGAGCATGGTGCTTAGGTCAAAAAGTTTGCCTTAATCAAATTAGACATGGCGTCTAGTCTGATGATTGAACCAAAAGTGCTAGTATAGAGTTCGGTTGATCATATGGACTAACCCCTACAGGAACTTATCAACTTCATGAGGGTAAGTCTAGAAGATGACAACAGAGATGAAAATTTGTTTGGTAAAACTTGAAAATAATAATGACTTATAATAATAAACCTTTCAGCCCCAAGTATAACTTGAAAATAATAATGACTTATAATAATAAACCTTTCAGCCCCAAGTATGTTTGTCCTGTTATTTTGATATCATCAAAAGACAAGCTTGGGGGGAGTCTCCAAGCCGCTCAAAGGCGGCCATGAACAACAAATCAGGCCATGGCGTGCACCGACTAGGTGATCAGCATAGTTCGGCCCCCCTAAACAGGTAATAGCCCTACATCCTGAGTGTGTGGGTGTGGTATGTGTGTTCTCTTGTTCTTGTCCTCTCCACAGTCGAGTTGGAACCCATTATACTGAGCTAGCTAGGGTTAGCCTTCTATAGTCCAAGGCGCCCCCCTCAGCCTGGATACACACGCATGGACCCATTCTTCAATGCCTGCTGCAGTGGCACATGCATGGTACTAGGTTTTGCTACAGCATAGGCGCATCCGCTATGGACCCACCGCAGAAACACATATTGTTGGCACTCGTTATTGTAACCTTTTAGCGCAAGTTTCTCCTAATATTTGGGCTCATTTTATTGCATAAATCATGAATTATGCCTGTGGATTAATGAAAACAGCAAGCGCTACTGTTTTTGTGCTAACTTGCAAAATCAGGTAAAAGACAACAATTTGAGCCAATTATGGAGAACCCATAATTTTCAGCAGTTCCACTTCGCTCTGTGAAGATGTCTCACCATGGCGCGTGTCAAGTGCTGCTTCGAGTCGTTTTAATTTTGTCCTAAATCAAATGTTCTAAACTTTGACTATAAATAAATTTTTATGTGTTGAGTTTTGAGATTTGAAAATGGTATGAGTAGATTCATTTCGAAATATGGTTTCATAAAAGTATTGCCGCGAGGACAGATTTGATGAACCAAAAGCTTAGAGGGTTATGTGGACTCCGGGCATCTTTAGGGAGTAAAGTGGACTTCTTCTAGTGCATAGAGATATAGGGATAATGACAACTCCTTTTACATTTTGTGCTTAGAAAAAATATATCCTTACTTCAATTTGATTGCAAGAGCAGCCCTTTGGCCTCGCTCTAGACCGCATCTATAAATAGACCAACTTGCCAAGCTCATGCTCTCACACTTGCGCTTCGCTCCATTCACTAGAAGAGATCATGAGCGGTCACCGCGTGCCGACGACGGCCTGGACCACCGGGCTCTGTGACTGCTGCAGCGACTGCAAGAGCTGTGAGTCACTCATGCCCTGGCTGACTCTCCTTATCCTAATCTTTAATTTCCGGAAATAATGAATGCTTAGAAACAAGCAAACAACTTTGTTCTACGGTCTATATTGCATGCATGAAGGACGACACCATATTAATTATTAAACATGTAAATATGTAATATTTCTCGTTGAATTTCCAAACATGCATGACTTTACTCACCTAGGCAGGCGACGTTCGTGCAGGCTGGCTGGTGCTCTGCTGCCCGTGGGTAGCGGTGGGCCAGGTGGCAGAGACCTTAGACAAGGGCGTCACATGTAAGTTTTATTTAATTTGTTGCATGCAATTGTTGTGTACTCCATCCTTTCGTTCCAAATTACAGTTTACTGTGGCTTTATCCTAAGTTAAATTTATATAACCTTTGACTGAGTTTATAAGACAAAGGATCGACATCAATTGGTTTCACTGGATTCAGTATGAAATATGTCATGATATTATTATTGCACTTATTATTTTTCTATAAACTTGGCAAAATTTAGATAAATTTGACTTAATTATAACAACTAAGCTAAAGTAGACTGTAATTTGGAACGGACAGAGTAGGTAGTTAGTCGATTGTCTTGATTGAAATAAAGAATGAATCTGGATCATTTGAAACATGGAACTGCAACTAGTATACGCTGTATGTTGTCTATGTATGCAGCCTGTGGTCTGGCCGGTACGATCTACGCTGTGCTGGCGCTCGCTGGGGCGGTCTACGTGCCCTTCCTCAGCAACCTCTACTCGTGCACCTACCGCCGCAAGCTCCGGGCGTGGTACGGCCTGCCGGAAGAGCCATGCTCAGACTGCTGCGTCCACTGTTGGTGCGAGCATTGCGCACTCTGCCAGATGTATAGGGAGCTCAAGAACCGACGCGCCAACCCCGCAGATGGTAAGCATAATTTTCTGATCCTTATTGCATCCATCATCAATCTCATGGAGAGTAGGACTACTGTACTCGGCAGTTAATTTGGACACAAATCACAAATTAATAATTTTTCCAGTAAACTGTAAAATGGCCTCGAAGCTAGCAGCTCTTATTCAACCCCTAACATTCCATTGACTTGTAACATGATTGCAGAACGTAATTTATGGAAAACGAATGCGATATGATTGCAAAAATGCGGTTTCAAAGAAAACATAAACATGAGTGCACAAGGACTGATGCGCTCACTGGAAGCAGATGAGTTAGTCCGGCCTCGGCCATACGTGCACTTTGACACTGTAATTACGTTGGGAGAGGGAAAATGATCTACAACGATATGTCACCGTAATTAATCAGCTGATCCAAAAAAGAAAACACCATTGGGTACCCATTTGCATCCTGACTCATAGTACTTATTGCATACGGGTACTTAATAGCAAGAGTGTTTGATGTTTAGTTATGCTTAATTTGATGACATGATTATTGCAAATTAATAAATCGATTACGCACAAACATATACTCGCCCTCCATCCCACAAATACTGCAATTCTAGAAAATTTAGACAGATTAGTACTAAGTGTCACATGACCATGGTGGCCCTTTTACTCACAGGCATCCATTTGATTAAGTTACCTGCGTTTTTTTGCATTTTTGCGTTGCGGCATGCATTCAGTGTTTTATAAAACCAAACTGTTCCAAGTGGTTCAAGACCAAAGGTTGCCATCTTTGTGGGACGAATTTTGAATATAAACTAGAATTGCACTCTTTGCGGAACGGATGTTATATTTATTTATTGTCACCATATATCCTCAGTCCCATGAAGAGTGCAATTATATGATTTTTTAGACATATTAGTATTGCAGTAAAATGACCTTGGTGCCTTAGTTATTACTGTAGGCGTGGGTGTGTGTATAGGGGTGTGTATAGCTAGGGTGTGTGTGGTGTGTGTGGGGTTCAGTAGACGCGTTCTGAGATTTCGTCTCAGACAGTCTCAACTACGCTTGAACGCGCGGTTAAGCGAAGTTGCCTAATTACGAGCCTTATATGATAGGCCAGTGCTCCTGGCTAGTTTTAAAAAAACATGCATGATTCAAATAGATTAAAGCGGCTAGCTAGGTCCACTCACATACACGCTCTGTAGGGCATACACGCCACACATACTTGCTAATTACATGCGTCGCTTAGGTAGTGCGGACCCAGGTACCCTTATGGTCAATCATCTAAGGTTGCACACTTATGGAACTTTTTGTTGAACTAGCTGACCTTGCATTGCTACGGGATAAACAAATCAATTTGGGTATATAGATATCAATTTTTAAATTTTCTTTATACTAAGATCAAAAATTATATCACATAGAAAATCAATTTGGGTATGTAGACCTCAATTTTTAAATTTTCTTTATACTAAGATAAAAAAATTATATCACATAGAAAAAAATATATTTTTCTTCCAAACGCAATCTCCCGTATATATCTAACTTGATGCAATCTTCTGAATATATATCAACTGAATCTGTACTTAGACATTGGAGACTCCACGTACATCTTTAATGTCGTAATGTTTGGAGGCCCGCATATATTTTTTTTATCTTGTAATGTTGATCTAGTTATCAAAATCGGGGCGTGCTATGCGCCGACCAGCTAACCCGTTGGGCCACGGCCCGGCCTACCAGCTCCTTCCTCTTCTTCCTCGCGACGGGATGCGACAACCGGCTTCTCACGCCCCGCAGCCCACCGGCCCCCTGCCGCGGGCGCTAGGGTTGCCGGACTCCGCCGAGCTAGGGCTGCGACACCGGCTTCTCACCGCCCGCTGCCCACCCGCGACCCCCGCCCGCGGGAGCTAGGGTTGCCCGGAGTTCGGCGGGCTAGCTTCGCCGGAGCTCGGGCAACCCTAAGCCCCTTTGCGCCTCCTCCTTCCTTCCCCGCTCTTCTCGGCGCCGCCACCCGCCGCCGCCTCGAACTCCGAGCACCCGCCATGGCCGACCTCGATGTCCCCGCCGCCTACCCATACCCGGCCGGATGAGTCAGCCTCGGCCCTTTCGGCCTCGCTCACCGCCGGCGAACCGCCGGCCACCGCAGTGTCGGCGACCGCCGCCCGGCCGGTCGGCCGGATTCTACACCGGGAAGGAATTGAAACCCTAACCCCGCGGAACCCCAACCCGCGGAGTTCCGCCGCGGTTTCGTCGCCGCCGGCTCGGCTCCACCTCCGGCTCCCGCTGCTGCGCCGCCCCACCGCCGCCTCGTCGTCGTCACCGTCGCCACCGGGCGAGGCAGTGGCGTCGGAGGTCGCCTTGGCCTCCATCGGGGCGCCCACGGCGCAAGATTGCCCATCAAAAATCCAGTCCTTATCGGGCGGGAGGCGGAGACCCAATATGGGTGGGGACCGAAGGGGATGATATGGAGACTAAAATGGGAATCGACAATGCCTACTTTGAAATTCTTTTAAGATGTCCAAAGTTTGCATCTTAAGTTCATGGACCAAAATGACAATACAAGAATTGTTGAGGGATCTATGTTACATTTTACTCATGTGGGAAATAGATAGTGGATTAATAGCATTAGCAACATGCCGTGTGATGAACAGTTGGTATATAAAAAAACACAAAGTGGAAAATACAAAAACTCTGAACTTAAGATGTCTTGCTAATCCTGTTGAAAGAATATTACGAAAGAAGAAAAAAATAACTGGAAAAAAGAAATTTAAGATGTGTACTAAGAGCTATGGTATGTGTTGCTAATCCTAAACTGAACTAGAGTCTCATGTAAGTCAATACAGTAGGTTAAAACTGAAAAATGCATGGGCAACGCAGTGGCTAAATTGAAAAACGAAGGGTATCTATTCTGTCTAATCTGAACCATCGGTTTTAATCCCAAGGGCAATATAATCCAGCTTCGTCTTCATGGGCCTCGAGTGGGTGAAGGACGACGCCTCCGCCGGTCAGGTTAATTATACAGCGGCGTCGGCGGGTTCACTTATCAGGTTAATTTCGTGGCTCTGGACGACGCCTGGGAGAGGAGAGGTATGGTGCGCGAGGATTCCATTTTACAACTCACCAAGAGCAGCAGAGGAGCAGTCGCGAGGGTGTGGTGTGGACGTTGATCGCCGAGGGGTTGTTGCGGCATCAGTCGTTCGAGCTCCGTGTTCAAGGTGTCCCGGCCGGCCCAATGGTCGGAGCTCGACGACGTGGGCAGATGTGTGCAGGGGGCCGCGTGGAGGATCGGAAGACCTTCTCGATGGCGTTGGTAGGCGACGGATGAAACCTTTCGTACGTTGGTGTGGACGACTCCTTATATACATAGTTTAGGAGTAGAGTACAGATGTACGGAAGAACATTGTATGTTTCATAGGACGGAAGAAATACTTGCTAGCTAGACGTGACATTAAGTATCAAATGAGTGGACGACTTTTATTATGGATATATAGTCCGACTACGTACACTTGTAACATGATTGCAAATAGATTAAAGCGGCTACGTCCACTCACACGGCACACATACTTGCTAATTAGATGCGGTGCTTCATGTGTGGGCAACAACCTCCGTCACTCCAGATGAAGCGGAAGAGACAAGAAGCACTAGGAGGCATCGAGTGGTTGCCACAGGAAGAGGGACGTACGGGGGCGACGTCGACGGTGCAACGATAGCCCACGTCTCCATCGTCCCTCCTCCCCCCGGCCCTTGCGCTTTATATATGTTGCATCATGCGCGCGACTACTGTCAACGACATGCACATATTCTTTCGCTACATAATGGAGTTGTCACTCAAGATAAAGGGGAGGCAAGAAGCCCTAGGAGTCAACGAGTGGCGGCCACGAGGCGGGACGGGGCCACGTCAACGGTGCAGCGACAGCACATTTCTCTGTCCTCCCCCCTCTTGCTTTATGTTGCATCATGCACGCGACTCATACCTGCTACTCCCTCTAGGTCTGAATTAGACGTCGTTTTGAACATTGACATAATCTTCGAAACACAACTTTGACTAACTACTTTTTGCTATAAAATATTTATAAAATATAAAGAAATATACTTTTTATGAAACTACATGTCAATACAAATCTACTCATATCATTTCAATATACCCAAACTCAATACATCAAAATTATTTTGCAATCAAAGTGTGAAATAGTAGACTTATGACAACCATAAAACATCTGATTCGACCTAGAGGGAGTAGTCGGCCAGTGCCTTAAGTTTGCTAGCTTGTATTGTATTGTACTCTCTATGTCTAAAAAGAAAAAGACGATCTAGATTTCTTGGAAGTCCAATAAGTTTGATCAAATTTATAGAAAAGATTATTGATATTTATGACATCAAATAAATATGCTATAAAGATATATATTTTATGTAGAATCTAATGATATTTATTTGGTATCATAAATATTGATATTTTATTATATATTTAGTTAAACTTAAGATAGTTTCACTTTTCACTTTTGAAGAAAGCTAGAATATCTTCCTTTTTAAGACGGAGGGAGTATGTTTAATTTTAGGATATTGCAGTAGCTATCTTAGGCCTACGATCCTCTTTGGGATTTTCTTTTTTATATATATAGTTTGTTTTCCATGAACAAAACTGTATGGTTCCAGTAATCAACCATCGATAACTCTTCAGTAATGTATTCATAGAATTAGGGCCAGGAATCTTAAAAATAAATCAAAACTTGACCTATTTCGAAATGACCTAGCTTCTCACAAATTTGGTGGCGCAATTTTCATGTAAATAGTCTAGATGATGATTTTGCTAATTTATTGTCAAAGTAAAGAAACCAGAACTACTTAGATTCTTACATGCCATAATTTTTTCCTGAACGAATCGAAGTAATGTAGCACTACTACTAATTTATTTTTTCCTAACTCATTGTTGAATGAGTCCTTCATTTTCCCCATTCTTTTTTTTATTGTTTCAATTCAAGGATGGGAAGTGAACTCGCGCAAGATGACCACGGCTCCTGTAGCAATGCAAGATATGACGCGTTGACGTGTGTGCCCTGAAGCAAGCAACGAAAAGGCTGTATCACCGGCAGTACGTGCTGTACTACTATACTACATCTCGTAGTAATCAGTGAAGAAGACTTTTATATGTATTGCTAAAATAAATAAATGGGGTCCATGATTGGATCCACTGTGATGAATATTGCTATATATTAATTTGTAAAAAGTAAACAATAATCATATATTTTCGTAAATGTTCTCCTTGTATTGTTTGGTTAATAGTCCCAACAGCAGCTGTTGCAGCAGACGAGGGCCAAGGGATGAACACTACTACACAACTCCCCATTTCCATGCCCCTATGCATGACTGCCGGTTCAACCAAAACCGGCGGTAATAGGTCCCCGAGCATTTCTTAGAATCACTTACAAGACGACATACCCTATGACGAGCATTTTCAGGATCGTTGAGTCCAACATGGGGAACTCCTATACTTCAAAAAGGTTTTACTCTTATATTTTTGAGACAGTAGAGGCACACCCAATTTTCAGGGAGGTATGGAAGTCAGGTTGCACCTCGAGGATCAATTTTTTTTTGCTTGGCTTGTCCTCGTAGATCGGTTCAATACCAAGACAATGTTGACAAGAAGGCACCTCCACGTTCATGATGATGATTTTTGTGTCATGTGTGAGACAAGGGAAGAAGAAATCATTGATGATCTCTTTTTCACATGCCTTTTTGCAAGCCAACGTTGGGCCTGAATCAGCTTTGTCTGGGATCACTCAATCAACGTATAGGATCGGTTCATTCAAGCTAGACAGTCCCACGACCATAGTTTCTTTGTGGACGCTGATGAGGACATCACTCCATCAAGTACAAGCCAAGGAGAGGAGGAGGACCAGCGAGGGTGACAAACTCATCCGCTTCATGGTGGAGGCCCAGTCCAACTGAAGTTCGAGCTCATCTCGGGCTCCAGGAGCAGTCCCAGGTAAAATTGACGCCCCGGACACATACGGACTCCGTTTTTGAAGATCCAGGCATGCTTGGAAAGATAATTTGATAAGCTATCCAATGGTTTTGGTTTAACGTCAAAAGACTTTCTGAGTCAATAGGAATCATCGAAACAAGTCAGCGTCCAGAATCTGCCAGGGTGCTGCGACACCATCTTTTGGTCCATTGGGCCGTGTACCATGTTTGGATCCATTAGGGGCGCATCCAAGGGGTGACATTAAAGACATTATAATTAGCCGCCGCTGCTCTCGTTAGGGTTGGGTTTTGTTTAGTTCTTGATTTCCTTGTGGAAAAGACATCGTTTGCTGCAACTGCATCGCCAAGATCGTTTGTTGTTAAACCAGGGCCCCTATTCTTGATCTTGTTCGATTGAGGCGCCAAGCCCGTTCCAATTAAAACTTGAACTCCTCTTGATATTATAAGCCTTCATATTTATTTGCAATTTCAGATTGCGTTCATCCCTTTCTTGCTTGTGTTCTCGATTCGCTTGCAGGAAAAGCCTTCTCGGCGAGGTCAATCGCGTGCACGTGGTTGATAACCAACGGAGCAGTGGTGTAATGGTTGCGGGGGTCCGAATTAGTCTTGGTTCGAAGCATAGATCGTGAACATCGAGTCTTCACCAATCGACGCTATCGTACCTATCGGAAGATCGGGCCTTGCCTCCATCAGATGCTTCATCAATTGCTACATGGGAAATTTGGAAAATGTGTAATGACAAGGTGTTTGAAAAAAAGGGAGCCATGTCAAAGCCTAATGCCTTTGTAATTTCAAAAATCAAGCTTTTCTCCAGTCGGTTAGATTCAAGGTTGAACTTAGGTCGGCTTCTTGCTTTTGGTTAGATGCTTTCAGTTAATTCACTTTGTAAGTATCTTGGACTCCTTTAATTTTATAAAAACTTCTTTGACACTGGGGATCTTCCCCACAGTTTTTGCCGTAAAAAAAAGGTCCCTTAGCATGAACTATTGTGATGTCCCACGTTTTGAGCGCATGAAAGTTGATATTTAATTTGTATATCTGTGTTGCAGTTTTTCATGCTCAATTGAATATATGCATATTCACCTATTCTCCTGCTTTTGGGGAAATAAAACTCTTTTCAGTGTTCTATTTTTTGTACCATCACAGATAGCCTGTGTACTATTTGGCTTGAACACAATGCCAGCATCTTCAATCAAAGAGCACGAACGGTGTTTAATCATCCCTCTGCTAGGCTTCAGCATATTGATTCGTAAAGAACATTCAGATCGACCTGCTGACCGACCTCATTTGGTGGGTCGACGAGACAGTTGAGACGACAGCAATTTTTCGATTTACGTCATTCTGTTTCCAAACGTATTTCTGCCTTCCTGAGAATGCTGAAACAGATATTGTTGTTCCAGAGATGAACGGATGAACCGAACAGGGACCAGTGAGTCCTCTGGCGATGATAGTTGCAAATCCATCTACCATAGTATATGAAAACAAAGCTATGCATGCATAAAACTGACCAACTAAGGAAGCATTTAGAAATCAGAAGACTGGATTTGCAACGTGATCTTCATATTTATATGCGCGGTATATCTTGTGAATTGCAAAACATTAGTACTAGGTGTAAAATTACCAGGGCTTGCACGATCTGGGCCGTCCGTGTGGCCGATCCGATGGCCAGGAGCTGCCCACTACGTGGCCACGCTGCCAGGCCTCGGTTTGTTGCAGAAATCATAGGAAGAGACTAATTGGCACCAAAAATTATGGAAAATGGTATGGATATGTCGAGTTTTTATTTTTAAAAAGATTTTTAGTGAATCAATTTTGGGGTTAGCTAGGATTTAAGACGGATGAGCTATAAATTGTCTAAGTTTATTGACAAAACGTGAGTGGAAAGAAATTTGGGAGTTATTTTTAGAATTTTAGTTAATGGAAAAAGTCTTACTTTTTAAGGATCCTACTTTTAATCTCCCGTGTACGATTCCCCATGTGCACCTAGCAATTTTCTCCAGCTCAAGGACTAACGGGTGAGGCCCCGTCAGCTGTCCAGCGGACCAATCTCGGGGCGTGTTAGCTGCCGCCCGGTCGGCGCGGATGCGCCCGCCGACCAGGCGTGGCCCGCTATCCCTGGCTGGGCTGATTTTTGTTGGCCCGCTCTCCCTTCTTGCTGGGTTGATCCTTTTGTTGGCCCGCTCACCCTTCCCGGCCATGTTTAGTTCCCAAAACAAGAACCCAAAAAGTGCTACGATTTCCCATCACATCAAATCTTTTAACGCATGCATGAAGCATTAAAAATAGGTGAATAAAAAAACTAATTGCACAGTTTGGCTGAAAAGTACGAGACGAATCTTTTGAGCCTAGTTAGTCCATAGATGGACAATAATTACCAAATACAAACGAAAAAGTGCTTCTGATTACCCAACCCAAAATATTTCACCAACTAAACACCCTTGTTGCTTGCCTTTTTTTTTTTTTGACTGTTTCTTCTACTTCTTCCTCCTATAGTATTTCTAAGGCCCATTTTATTCTTAGACCCATTTTCTTTTTATGAAAATTAAATAACATTAAAGAACATTTCATATAAAACATAAAGTGCAGCAACTGCCTTCGTAAAGTGTTCAAAAAAAAAAAAAAACTGCCTTCGTAAAAATTACAGACTTCATAAAATAGGTGGTAAAACAAAATAAAACAAAAATCACTTTCTTGACAAAGGAATTGCATCTTTTTACATAGACTGTTTCACGTGGATATTGAAATCACTACATAAAATTTCATGCAAAACCTAAAAATTCTAAAGAAAAAAAAACACATTTCACTAACTATAATTTTTAAAAAAAAAACTACACTATTTAAGTGTTACTAGTAATGCACGTGCCAATTTCAAGCGTTCACAATGCACATGAAAACAACAAAATGACTTCCTTTTCATAGTTTAATCTAAAGAACACTCACGCATAACTTCACAGGTTCACTATGCACAATTAATTCAATTAATTCAGAATAGGCACAACAGGTTGAGTACAAGGTAGTAAAAATATAAAGATCTTATAGAAACACTCTCAATCTCCATACACTGGCCTAACTAAATTCAAAATAGGCTGAGTACAATTGAATAAAATTCCACTCGTTCATCAACTATTTCTTAGAGCTTGTAATGTCGAATGAATCCGCCATGTGTTGTTTCTGCACAAACACAAGAATAAAGACATTACAACCCAAATGATCTGAACCAAAAAAAAACATTCTCACTCGAGAAAATAACTGTCCCAAAAGTTGACCAGTCAAACTTTTTGAAAAAGCTCAAAAACAAGCCTAGCATCAATTTGCCTAGAACTGAATTAATTGACATCAAAAATCAATTATTTATGTTTGATGTGACATGGAAAATCAATCTGCATAGCAGATTCAAGAATCTAGCATCTCTTATTGCTATAAATATTGATGTGTGCTATAAACTTGTAGTTATAGAGCTAATTGAGGACACATATCATGGTCGAAGAGTACTTCTTATGCAGATTTTTTAGATTAAAAATCATAAATTAAGAATCCCAGCAAGAATGATAAAATATATATTCTTTTAATTTACTTGGCATCCAAAATTAGCTAGAACAGTAAGAGGTAAAGGAAAAGGTTCAGAGCCACACTAATCAATTCACTGGTGAAGAAAAAAGGTATAACATTCCGAATAGGAAAAGGTGAATTGATTTCTTCAGATCCGAGCTATTGCAATGAATCAAAAATCATCTGACCAACGGACTCCTATAAGCCCTTGTCAAAACATATATAAGCTGTTTAAGACTATAATCTATGTAGGAATAAATTGTAGAGCATAAGACTATAATCCGCCACGAATCTGAACCAAAACATTTGTATAAATGCCTTTTGGGGCTGAAAGAAAAAACTAATCCACTTCTTGTCTCAACTCCACAAGCAACAAATAAGCAAAAGAACAAAGTGACGTAACACACCTTAGAACCAATCTGGAGATGGCTTCCTTGATACGTTCTTCCTAAACAAGGACACTGAAAAGATGTACCAAAAGAGAAGAGATTCAGGATTAGAGACTGATTAACAAGGTATACATGTTGACCCTATAGCCAAACCAAGTTCAGAGAAAGGTATGACAGAAACTGCTGCAAGGTTAAGACAAGAAAATGCATTGCATTTAATCTATTGGATGATAGTAGATAATTTGCACAGCATGGCAGTGTGCTGCATGAAGCAAAGAGGTTGCAGTATACCAAGTGCACTATATTTTTTTTTTTGAATTTTATTCATGCTGCACTAGGCCAAGCGCCAATAGCATATTCTAGCCATTTAGCTACATTCCAATAGCATATTCTAGCCATGATTGTATATTGCATATGAGGAAATAAGAATTCAACAACTAGTCTATTCAGTAGTTTATAGTTGAAGAAACAGAACAATGCAAGAGTGCATAAACTAAAAAAAAAACTACATAGATCCATGGTATAAAAGCATGCGTGACATCCTAGAAAATTAAATGAAAGAACAGAAGTACAGTAACACACCTGTAGAGAAAATAAAACAAACATCGAGCTATAAAGGGATGGTGTGAGAGGGCACATGAGAAAAAAATACAGGATCTCCTTGCCACCACACCTTGAAGATATACAACATGAGATCATTGTCCAGACTGCAGCAGTGCAGATGCCACTACCACAAGGCAGAAGGCAAATCCAGATTGTATCTTGAAAGGTGTCTAAATCGTATCTTGACTTAAGATCCTTCAGTAATTGGTTCTTGAAAGCTATCTGAAGTTCTGAACTGTTTGTTGACTCAAGTAATGGACGTAGAGGAAGTGTTTGCAGACCACATTTGCTTGAGAAATAATTAACCTGTAAAAGAAGTATTATGTCAGGCTGACCACATCTACTTCAAAGTTCTAACTATCAAACTTCGATGTTCTATCTTTGAAATAGTGATGTTCTATGTAGCAAAGATCATTGATTTATTTATAACAGAACATCGAAGTTCACACAACTTGTTAATAAAATCATCTCCAAATGGACTGAAGTATTTCATTTACAACAAATCAACATCAACTGAAGCATAATGTTAGTTAGACTCAACAAATCTAAATCTACCAGATCTGAGGGAAAACACAGTTAAAATAGAAGCCCTAGAAAAGAACGGAACCATGAGCCCATAGGATAGAAGAGATGGGGGGCAGTTGAGTGAGAGGCTCACGAGAGAGATTCAAGAGTTGCACCGGCGACAACAAGTGCCAAGAGAGAGTAAGAACGGCTCCGACGCCGAGGTGGTTGGAGCAGCATAGGCAATAACAAGGGCCGGGAGAGTAAGAACGACACGGACGCCGAGGTGGTCATAACAGCACCGGAGACGAGGTGAGGTGTGCCTCTGCTACTGTGCTCGCACGCAAAGCTGCCGGACCAGAGCGACTGCCGCCCGACCACCACCGAGGCTTGTCGGCCGCCGCTGGTCCAACACGAAAGAAGAAACCGTCACTAGCCGAAACAGTTGAAAACTAGGACGAAACACTTAAAACGGCGCGGGGGTGGAGGGTTCCAGAACATGGAATAATGACTGAGAACATAGAATCATAAATTGGGAACATTCATTAGAAACATTCATTGATTTATTTATAACAGAACATCGAAGTCCACATGATAGAACATGAGAATAATGATTGAGAACACAGAAGCATAAACTGGGAACATTCACCACAAACATTCCCTAAGAACATTAATTTATTTATAATAGAACATCAAAGCACACATGATAGAACACGGAATATTAACTAAGAACATAGAGACATAAATTGGGAACATTCACCAAAACATTAACTGTGAACATTAATTTATTTTTAATAGAACATCTGACCACACATGATAGAACATGACAAATATATAGAAAGTGCCATTACAACTAGTTACTGGGAGAACATCACATTATGCATAGATGAACATCACCACATCACATTATGCATACCGAGAGACCATATTTGTTCATCCATGGGGATGGAAGAGCAGTGAAAAGGATGAAATTCTGACCTTAGGCTCCACTACCACAGGAACATTCGCCGTGTCACAAAGGACGCTTGAAATAATATTGGAGAGAACATAGGTCAGCAAGATCCCTCTTTTGTTTCCGTGCTTGTCTCAGGGCTCTTCCTCACTCCCTGATCTCCATCCTTCTATAGAAAAATGAATTCCAAGAGAAGGTAATGTTTAGGATATGTGTTCAATTCCTTTTAGGGAAAGGAAATAAACATAGAAGGAAAGAGCATTGAGTAGTAGAAGGAAAGATGTTTTGTGAGAATTAGTTGGTTACAAGCTGTCAATTGTGAATCATAGTTAGTTAGCTGTAAAATGGAGCAAACATATTTTGAGAGCCACAAGGTTGTATACTTCTTCAGGGCATCTGCGCAACTTTTATAGAGCGGACTGTATAAGCATCAAAGAAAAACATACTGCAGAAAAATTGCTAATAACTTCTACGGAACTAAAGAGGAAACAAGGAACTTACAACACGGGCGTAATTGCCTGAGACTCAGAACTGCATTGTGCTGACTGCTGATCACCTCAGCGAAAAGCTAACCAGAGCTCGCACCGGCTGCTCTTCCTAACCATGAGCAAGAGCAATTCGACGAGTGCCAAAGGAAAATTTTGGCCAATTCGGTGTCACAGCCCCAAAAATTTCCACCAAATGGTTCCAACTCCCCAGATTAACATGTTAATCAAGGCTGTTATAAACCTAGCCTGAAAACATCTGGAAGCTCAAGATACCCGGCTGCAGAACAAAAGTAACAGGTTAATCTGCAAACCAATTCAAAGGGCTATATATACATACAAATAAAGGCCACGCTTGCTCACTGGCCAACTCAACAAGAACGACTGAAGCAGATTGGCAACACAGCTTGACATCGAAGAAACAATTCCCACGTTAGTGAGTTGTGCTGCCATTCCAACCAGAACAGCAAACCAAGCCAATGTATCCCATGCTGATTTCTCATTCAAGCAATCGTCCCAGTCTAGCACACCGAGAAGGAGAAGAATGGAGACCCCAAGCATTGCAGCCACAACACTAGACACACCAATAGCATCCGTACAAAAAAATTGTGCAACAAGTCATTACCAGAGTACAAAACCCACCCCAAAAAAAACACTAAGGAGACTAAGCAGTACTATTTCTAGGGCACCACACATTTCATGTATGGCATCCTGTAACACTCTACATAATTAGTAGTCACTTGAGCGAATTATAAATTATCTATGAAGTACTACATATACTGATGGATACAGCGGAATATGATCACCAAAAATATAATATGAAAAATACTTTATAACAAAAAACAGGAACCAGAATATAAATGTTAACCATCCTGGAGGTTACCTGTTGTCTGTGCACACATCTTAAGCAGCGAATAAGATAAACTTCTATGATTTTATCTAGTGATGGAGTGTAGTAGGGGTCTGTCAGGGCATGGCAACCTCATGATCCATTTTGTTCATCTTGCGATCATTCATATAGATATCAGGAATCAAGGGTACAGTTTGATGGAGAAATAAAATAAAAGGGAAGGCTATGGTTTCTCAGAAACATGGAAGAGCGACTAAAAAGGCCCAGAACATAGCTTAATATAATTGCTTTCGAATCTACCATGGTTGACCTAATTCATATATTACCATTGAAAGTACTAAAGACATACAAATGCTGAATTGCACTCAGTATGATATGGAATAAAAATATTGTCGTGTTTGAGAAAAGGAATGAATACCTAGTATGCTAAATCATCCAAGCAAATAGTCCTAGAAGGGAAAAAATAATGTGTATGGATGAACACATTTACTAAACAAGTAGCTTATTTGCTAAGGTCAGCTTCTCCAGCTTGTTCGACAAATTTGGGGTGGGGGGAAGCTGAGCACCGTTGAAACCAGTAAAATGCATGAAATTCTTGAAAACAAAATGGAAAATGTAGCTCTGAAAGGCTCAGACTCATATATAAAGAAAGTAATCCAATTTTGATTCTTTTGTTTGTTATTAGAAAAGAAAATGGGGAAATCAATTTTTATTTATTGCAACATGCTCATTTATTCCCACCACTTAATCTTAATTTATCGTATCTTCCCGGAGTTGCCATCAGGTTAATTACTGTTTCCACTATTGCTACTGTTTTTGTAATTATTCGATCTAAGTCAACGGTTTGAAAAAAAAAAAAAACTTTCAAGAATTGAAATACTAGATGAGAAGATAATGGCACAGACCTAAATTTTCCAAACAAAATTGCCCTACAATTCATGCACAAAGAATAAGATATGGGCATAGATACCTCCGATCTTATAGTTCCTGAACTGATGCATCTGGTAATATCTGCGTAACACGGAAATGTAGGTGAAATTATTTGGTTACCTAATAACACATCAAAACTTGAAAAGAAAAAAAAATAAATAAATAGTTGCTGGGTATTTTAGTTAAAGAGAAAAGAGACAACCACATCTGCTATTAGGAGTTTAGGATACAGCCAACACTCATTTCACAAACCAAAAAGACAAATAGCATACATTTTGTTGAGCACATCGTATATGTTGATTCAGCAACAACAAATCCTGTCAAAAGGGCAATAAATAGCCGATGATTTTTCTGTCCTGCAAAATTGCACAGGAGATTAGAATGCATACCTATAACTGTCATGCCACAATAGGGCAAAACACTATCAATTGGGGAATAAAAATGGAATATAACAATACCAATGTAAGTACCAAATGCAGGGCAATGATAGTCATAGCCCCTAATGTTAGCTTTGCACCAGGTACATTGCCTGACCCGTGAGAGCATTGGGAGTTTCTATATCAAAAGTTAAAAAGGGTGTTAAAGAACTATTTACTTCAAGTTAGTAACTTAGAGCAGCTTCATTTAAAACTAGATTTTCGCAACACCTCACTCGAGTATATAGCTTCCACAAAATCCTTGCAGCCAGCTTCTTCCAAATATGAAGAATCACAAGCAACAACACCGGGATCACCAGATAAAATCCTGCAATGAAAAATGTAGAAATTGAGCCCTGCATCCTAAAGGTGGTGGTACCAAAGGCCACCAATTGTCGATCTTAGAAAAACATTGCCCTGTTTTAAATTCACTAGGCCTAGCTCAGATTTGCAAACTTCATTGAAAAGAATTATTCCTGAAGAAGTAACCTGTAGAGTCCCGACAGAAGCAGTGCACACTCTGCATTTATTAGCATGTCCAGCAGAGAAGAAGTTTCTGCAAAATATTTGACTGATTACAGATCCACGACAACACAAGTAGACATATATACAGTTCTATTTTCTCCTGCTCCCAAACGGCAGCATAAAAGAATGCCGAAATCAACACGAGAATGAATAGGCGCTCCGCGTACTCCAGAACGCCGAAATCAACAAATGAAAAATGCTAGGAAGCACGGACGAGATGATCACCTTCCTCGACATTCTTCTTGACGTGATTCTCCTGGGCCTCCTCGAGGTACCCCATGTCGCTGCCTCGCGCGGACTAGATGCTGTCGAACGGGAGAGATCGAACAGTTGGGGTTAAACCCTAGCGCCCTTGGAAGCGAATGCGGACATTGACGGCGAGGTTTTCCCCGTAGCAGGCACCAGCCCCCCTCCGTCGCGCGCCGCCGCCGCCCGAAAAAAGGAATCACTCACCAGCCCCGAAACTAGAACCATCACTGCTCCATGCCGCCGCCGCCGGACTTCGCCGTCGATGGGGACGGAGAGGCGAAAACAGTCGGACGGGGAGAAAGAGTCTGTTAGGCTTGTTGGGCGAAAACAGTGAAAAGGCCGAATATGGAGGGGTGGTCGGCGCCATGGTAACTGCCGACTGGTCGGCAGTTAACATTGGCGACCAATCCTTGCGCCATGCACCGATCTGTCGACCATGCGCTCCCTCTCTCTCTTTGTGGATGAAGAGAGGGGTAGAGTCCATGACAGGTGGGGCCCGCGGTCAGGTGTGATGCCTCCCTATTGGCCGGGCGGAGCGAAATTGTTGGGGAGAAGCAGGATGGGGCGGCGACGCAAGGTGGCTCCGCAAAGGTGCTCTGCCCTAACGCGGAACAAGAAAAGAGAGAGAAGGGAGGAGAAAGCAGAGGAAGTAGAGAAGAAGGTGAGGGATGGAGGGAGCAAAGCAGCGCAACCTCGACGGTAGGGGCGCCAGGCTCCGTGCTTTGGCCTTGGCGGCGGCGGCCGAGCTACCACGGGCGATGGCCTTGGTTCGTTCGCGCAGCTTTGCCTTTGAGCGGCGAGCAGGCGCGGGCAGAGAGGGAGCTCCTGGACATGGGGTATGCGGGGCAGGTGGCGGCAGTGGTGGCGGACTGGCGCCGCGTGGGACCCGGCGAGCCTCGCGCGCGGTGTATCGGGCGGCGGCGAAGCTCGGCGGTGCCTTCCGTGCGGGGAACGGCGCTGCGGTGTCGTACCAAGGCGGCGAAGCTCCGCAAGGGCTCGCGGCTCCACCGGTGGGCTGTGGCGGACACCGCGCGGCTCCGCATGGGAACACGGTGGCGGGACCCCGACAGCGGCATGCGCGGCAGCGCGCGGTGAGGCTCTGCCTCCGCCCGCCCTCCTCTTTTCCCTTTCTTTTTAGTTTTGTTCTCAATTTTTTTGCCTTAATTTTTCTTGTGAAATTTTTGGTTCTCATATGTTTTTCAGTTCCATTTTTCTCCAAAATTTTGTGTCAGTTTTGTTCTCATTTTTTTGCCTTAATTTTCTCTTCCAAAATTTTTTGTTCTCAAATGTTTTTCAGTTTGATTTGTTTCGCCAAAATTTTGTGTCAAAGTGTTTCAAAATTTTATACCTTATTTCGTTGATAAATTTTGCTAAATGTAGAAGGTTTTTTTGCAAAATAACCGGGGCTCCACAGCGACATTCGTCCCTAGTTGGGGCCATCCTCCTTGGGTTGTAAGTCCTCCATGGGCCTAACTAAGTGGAACCCCGCTCCGCAATGGTTGTCTAGATAGGGGCCATATGTACTGTGGACCCCACCATTACGGGCCACACACCATCAATAGGCTCATGATGCGTCTGGGCAACGGCGGCGGCGAAACACGGACGGGTTTTTATACTAAGTTTAAAAATAATAAAAATATTATTTATTTTGCAATGACTTGTTTTACCATTAAATATACTTTAAGCTTAATTTATATTTTTATATTTGCATGCAGTTTTGAAATAAGATTAATGGTCAAATGTTTATCCAAAAGTTAACGGCAACATGTACAGTTAAAAAACGGAGGGAGCAGTAAAGGAAACATATGCCTCCCAACGTGATCGGAAGTCAGGGCAATTACGAAAGAAAATCTATCTATCTATGCGACGCAGAGGAAGAGGCGTGCCCAAGCCATTGTCAAGCGAAGGAGCGGACCAGGCATCATCGGTGTGGAGGTTATGAACGGTGGCGTCCATCAGGGAGGCGCCGATCTATGCTAGCCCTTAGGGAGGACTGACGGCAACACAGAGCTTGGACTTGTGGGTATCGGGCCAAAAGCAAATCAGGCACCGGTGGTGCAGCGGCAGACCAATGACGACGGGGCTCTGGGAGGTGCCGGCGTCGAGGCCTGGGAGCAGGCGACTCAGGCCTAGAGCTAGCAGCGTGTCGTGGTGAAGCCATGGAGTTTGGAAAAGAAGAGGCCCATCGGCCAGCCCTAGCAATGTGCTGTAATGCATCAGATATTCGGAGGTTGAAGAAGGTCGGTGGAGACGTGGATGACAGCTAGAGAGAGAGGAACTAAATAGAATTTTAGATGAAACCTTACTAAACCAAAATAATTACATGTACAACGAAGAATGTATCAACTACGTGGTCACATATTTTTGTATTTGGGTCCCAAAGATTTTTATATTCTCACTATATCCTTTCCCTTGGAATCTTATGAATAATTCCTTCCAAACTTATATATCGGTCATCAAATCAATTATAGATTTCAAATTTAATAAAATTGAGAAAACAGAAATAAATATGTATTATTTCTTATTAATAAATATATATATTACTTTCGTCATTATTTTATTGACATCCGATAGTTTTCTTTCCTTCCGTTGCATGGCACGGGCAAATTTGCTTCTTATACTGATAAAGAGAGAAAATTTCTTATCCACTTTGTTTTTCCGTCTGCCCTCTATCCGTGGGTCTAAAGCCCGCTTGGTTCAGCTTGGTTAGGACTCGAATCCATCCTATATATGCTCGGTGCTAGGTTCCTTCTCTAAATCCATCGTATATACGGAGGTGAATGACAGGGCCAGAGCGCAGGTGGACGAGGCGCGGGAGGAAATCGCCAGGGAGTTCGGCGCCCTCGCAGCGTCCCAGCCCGTCGACGTCACGGCCGCCGCGCCCGAGGTTAGGGTGGAGGTCAACGCCGCGCTCAAGCACGCCAGGGAACAGGATGCCAGGCAGCTGGGCGTTCGGAGGGCGAACGAGGTCCGGTGGAGGGCGATGCACGAGGAGGAGAGCACCGGGACGGGGACAGGGAAGCACAAGCACGCCGGTAACGGGAAGGGCCCTGACATCGTCATCAAGCGCCACCGCGGGCAATCCTTGAGCGAGCAGACAATGCTCATGTCCCGGGCTGCAAAGCAGCGCCGCAGCAGCACCAGGCCGCCGCCAGGATTCCTTGACGAGAGCTCGCACCAGAAGATGGCGGTGGCGGACACCGAGAGGGAGAAGGCGTTGTTGATGCGGCAGCAGGCCAAGCAGCACGGCCACCACCTCGCCGCGCCGCACAGGGAGACCGAGCCGCCGCCGCGCGTCCCGGAGGTGTGCGGGCACGGGCAGATAATACACCAGCAGATGTCGCAGGTATCGCGAGAGGTCGCGATGAGATCGGTGCAGACCCCGGCAGCCGCGCCGCCGCAGCACCTCAATTCTGCGGGACAGCACGCTAACAGAGCAACCACATCATGTAGCAGGATATAGTGCTGCAGGCACAGAACGCCGGGACAGGAACAGGGCAGCACCTCGGTTCTGTTGGAAGCGATGATGCAGCCCGCCGGCGCCGGCGACGAGCAGCATCACCTTGTGCCGCAACATGCCCATAAAGAGGTCGACATATCCCAGGAGATGCTACAGCTGTGGGAGTTGTTGGACATGGCAGAGCTCGCCAGAAAGCAGCAGATAATTAAGAATCATGGCCAATAATTAAGAATCAAGGCCAATAGGACTCAAATCCACCGTATATACATATATATATATTTTTGCTCGGTTACATATATATTGTTGCTCGGTTTCTTCTCCAAATCCATGGCCATAATTACACGTTCCTGTTAAGTCCTATTAGAGAGCAAAAACAAGAGATCTACAAATTGGGATTGATGCTTGTCAACAAGTACACGCTGGAGATGACACAGAGGCAACTGAAAACATAAAAAGGAAAATGCATCCAGGTATAATTACTTCAATATTGCTTAAATTATTGTTGGAACATCTCACACTATTCTTATTATACATTGTTTGAAGATACCCAAGTTCATATGTGTTTTGACTCGACACAATAATTCTACGCCCCGGTGCAACACACGGGCATATTTTGTTAGTTAAAATAAAATCATGGAAGCAAAGGAAGCCATGGAACAAGAAAGGGAGACCCAAAATCACGGGAAGAAAAGGGAAGCGTGGAAAAAAAAAGGGAAACTAGACTCGTTGCGGAATTAAAAAGCAACAATTATTGCACCGAAGCGCTTGAGAATATTGGAGTAAAGATTTTTTTTATAACTAACATGTTTTATAGTCACGATGCAAGCGGTGCGGGCCTGTTTGCTTTTTTTTTTTTTTTGAGCAAATCAGGCCTGTTTGCTTTATGTTGCGGGTTGAGACAGGCCGGCCTGCTAGTGCGGACAGTCCACAGAGCCCGCAAAATCCTGCAGAGGCCCGCAAACCTCATCTCCTCAGCGTGCTACTCGCAACTCCAGTCTTCACCGATGGTTGGTCTCAGTGACAGCCGGTCGCTGCTCCACCCGCGATCATGGCCTAGAACACGACGTCGTCCATGGTCGTACGGGTCAGCGTGTTGCCGCTCGGGTCCATGAGGGTGGCGCCCACAACGTTGTCAGCGGCGAGCCCGAACTTGCGCGATACTGTAGCAGCCCGAAGCGGCCGCCCGGGATGATGCTGCCGAGGCCGACGGTGGCGCAGGTCCCGCCCGGGAACGCCAAGGTCGAAGGCCACGTGGTTCTCCATCGTGTAGGAGAGGCCCTCGTAGGTGTGCCCCGCCGCTGCGCACGCGGATCGCCAGCGAGGTGTTGCGCGCGCGCACGACGGCGCGCTGGAGCTCCTGCTTGGACGCCGGGAACAGCACGGCGGTCGGCTTGCTGACGCTAGGATTGTGTATACTAGTGTACTGGAATAGTGGTGCGTACATGCAGCTTCTAGCAAGGTTGCCAGCTTCTAGTGTAGCAGTGCGTACTCTCTCCGTTCCACAATACTTACAACTATGAGTTCCGTACCATCAATAGTGACCTATGTTTGACCAAATTTCTACCAAATTGCAAGTTTTTTTTAGAACGGAGGGAGTACATTCATCTCCTCATTTTTTTAAAAAAAAATCCCTTGCGGGTCCTGCTAGGCCTTTTTCAGCTCGCAGATCTGCCTACCAGGCCTCGGGGGCGTTGGCGGCCAGCACCATGCAGGTAGCGGACGCCCGCAAAGCCTGCTAGCTACTGTTGCGGCATGTAGCGGCGGTCTGCAGACCTCTGCAGACTGGCCCACTTGCATCGCGACTTTATAGATTAGCAGCAAGACACTGCTACGTGGGTGAAATTTTCCCACGTTATATTATCACGAGCATTCCAGAGAGGACAGCTCGAGATGTGAGTAGCGCTATGACAAGTGACAGTTACACCTTGGTGAAGCTAGGATAAATGATTGCTGGGGTCGGTGTTTACCATAGTTTTGGATTTCGGTGCAAGCAAAAATATCGAAGGGGGCGGTAAGACCGGTAGACCGAGATTTTCGACCGAAATTTTGCCAATAGCAATCAAACTTTGGCCAAACTTTAATTAAAATTTACAAATGTTATCCGATAGCGGTCAAAACAGGCCGAAACACCGTCACTAGACTACATTATAGGTTGGCATAATATAATTATGAAATACCACTCATAACATCAAAAATTGTATATTGTAATAAAATAAGTTTTCACAACAGTACCACATCGAAACGATAACTGAACTGTAAGCTGCAAGTCAATAATTAGGGGTAATTTCCTCTTTAAGAATCCTTCTAATGTGCTTTGGTTACCTATGAAATTAATCACAATAAAAAAATAGGTACATACTAAATTACTGAATCCTTCTAAGGGTGTGTTTAGATACCTGAAAATTAACACTGTAGTGAACTGAAAAGCACTGTAGCACTTTTCGTTTGTTTGTGGTAAATATTATCCTATCATGGTGTAACTAGGCTCAAAAGATTCGTCTCGTAATCTACATCTAAACTGTGCAATTAGTTATTTTGTTTACCTACATTTCATACTCCGAACATATGTCTTTTGGTGTATTTAATGCTTTGATGTGATGGGAATTTTGAAAAGTTTGGAGAAAAGTTTGGCTTCTAAACACACCCTAATGTGCTTTGGTTACCTATGAAATTAATCACAATAAAAAGTAGGTACATACTAAATTACTAATATGTGCAAGCAGCCATATGCGTATACTATTTGCTAGAACGGTGCAGCGCAAAAGCGTCATATCCGCTTTCTATGCTCCAACTAGTATAGTGCCCGTGCTAACGCTACAGCTTTATTTTGAGGATGTACATGCTGAACCATACATAAGAAGCTAAAGAATATAAACAGGAGCAAATTAATGCACCTAAACAAACGTTGTTTAAATTAATAGAATATGTAATCAAGCAAATAGTCAAAACATTTGAATAATAAAATTGGACAAATAACAAATGTGATACAAGAATGGGATAGCTGCACCTGCACTGGTATATCATCTCTTGTTGAGTCCCAACCGCTACTTTTGCGCCACCAGCACCACATCCGTAGAAATTGTGCTGCATGATCGACTCCCTATTTCACCTGCTTGGAGATGTTGAACTTCTTAGGCAAGGGCTGTCATTGACTTAAAGTGCATTAGCAGCCATGTCCTAATCATCCAAGGCTTCGCCCTCATCCTCAGGGAAGCCTGTATCACCTTCCTCAGCATCACTCACACCTTGATCCAATGATGCGTATATCAGCAAAGGGGGGAGTGAATAGTTTTTGTGAAATTTTGTCACTCTGGTAGCTTCATTATTCAGAAGCGTACATCAAACCGCGATACTAGAGCTGTACTCACCATATTCTTATACCTTGGTCTCACTATTAATAGATTCAATAAAAATCAATAATCTATTTAATCATTGCGACTGGAATGTCTCCATCATCATTTCGCCTCCCTCTTACAAGCAACATTTTGGTATATGCTATCATGATGTCTTCCAAACACTATGATTGCTAACCTTGGCCACATTTCTTCGATCAACAATCCGCTGCCTATTGTGGTTGTAGCCGAAAATGCAAACTGCTCGCCCTTTAACAACTCGGAAGGTTGTAGCTGAGAAAAAAATATGAACAAAATAAGATCCAACATATCTGCAAAATTACTACAGCAAGTAAAAATACGGAAAATAGATAAGATTCAGGGTAGCTGCAGTATATAGTTGAAGCAAAACAGTGTAATTCTTAGGCGTGGCCAAGCCTAGGAGAGCACATAGGAGTGAAGATACCACAATACAAGTGGATCAAGATGAGGTACAATCAACTATGAATAGCTATACTCAAAACGTACGGATACATACAGATGGGACGGAGGGTTGCCATTTTTGATGCCCGATCACCACAAGAACCAATTTCTGGTGAATAATCAGTGCTAGAAGACTCTCTCTTTTCCCATCTCTCAACAAGAGACTTTGTTTTTCCCAGTCGGACAGCAACTGAAAGTTCACACACTATCATTAGTTCGCACTATCATTAGAAAGCTATTTTTAGGCCATGAAGAGGACGTAAATGAAAAGAAAAGGTAAACTACATTAGGATAGGTTAAACTACATTAGAGTGTAACTGCATAAGCAAATGCAGGATAGGATAAATTATGATAGATGACACCCTATGTTAATTTACTAATTGAATTGAAAGCCGGATGACAGAGGCTGCCATTCCGATTCCTATCTAGGCGCTCGGCACTCGGCCAGCAGCAGCAGCGGCGTCGCGTCGTCGTCGCCGGCCTCCACCGCTGCCATATGCCGCTGCGGACGATGCCGGCCCGAGCTCATGGTCGTCTAGGCGCCGGGCACCCCGCCGTGCTGCCGCGACATTTTCGTCGGGTACAGCAGCGACGAAGACGACGATGAGTGCGTGAAGAAACCGACGTCTGTCGTCGCCGTCCGCGCTCACGAGTCACGACGACAAGCTCGAAGGCAAAGTGATCACTTCCGCCATGGTTTTAATTCATACACTTGTTATAAATGCATTTACCGAGAATAAAGAAATCAACAAACAAACAACAAAATCAATTCGTCCACACCTGTGAGGAAGGATTTTCTGCGCTCTCTCCTGAATCCCGATCACGGCCATCCCACAAAAAGGCGGCACCATTCCAATTAAAATTAGAGACACTGCAGATGGGTGCCGGGCGGATCACGCACCTACACATACCTCCGCCTTGTTCAGGATGATCGGAACCGTCGGGTGAAGCTAGAGTGTTTGATGTCGGACTCGGTGACGACGGCGGCGGCGTAGACGCAAAACTCGTCGGTGCAGTGGATTCCAGCCTGGTTCGCTTCCACCCCGCGCTGGAGACGTGGACTGTGCTATGATTCGAACCTGCGCTAGGATCTGTGCTGTGAATCTCGGCAAATTGAACCTGCGCTGCAATCTGTGCGCTCGATGGACCGGCGGCGTTGAGCATGAGCGTGGAGGGGCAGGGGCTGCGCCGCCGCCCCGGTGTTATCTTGCGGCGGCGAAGGCGGTGTTGTCCGCGAACACGGCCCGCCCCGCCCGCCCGGCTCCTCGGGCTTGGCGTAGGGCTTCCCGTGCTCCGGGCAAAGACGCCAGGTCCGGCGAGATGGGGCGAGAGGATGAGGACATAGTCGCGTGGATGATCTCGCGCGGTATTAGAGGAAAGTGCCGATGATTGATTGGCGCGGGGCGCGGGTGGGGATGTGTCCAATACTTTTGATCTTGACCGTTCAATCGTGACGGAGTAATGAGAGAAAAGGTTGAGAAACAATCTGGGTCATTCATTTGAATGGATTTGAATGAGAGACAAGTTGGTGCATTAGTAAGGTAGCTAGATTATATTGGCGATGAAAAACAAATTAAGACATGTGGTTCGAGAATGAATATGATGGAGAAGCCATTGGCACCGACAACGTCGGGACTCGGGAGGATTTAGGGATTGCGATGTGAAAACAATGAGATATATACTACAAGAATCCTACTAATCCGTGATGGAAAATTTACGTCACGGATCAATCAAAAATCTGTCGACAAACGAGGATGCGTGATGGTTTCGAAAATCATCACGCATTGAGCGTCATAGATTGACCTGCGTGACGGTCTATCAAAATCCATCACAGTTATTACGAGAATCGGTGACGGATTTAAACCGCCACGATAGAGCCCGAGGCCTATATAGTCCAACCCAAGCCCATTTCTGTGGACGAAAAATAACCGTCACGGATGAATTGCCACATCATTATAAATGCTTACATGGTTGCTTACGTGGATGATGACATGTCACAACCGCCACGTAGGATGCAGACCCAATTTCATTTGGCCCAAATGTGTCCTTATTTTTTTATTATAGTTTTGTCATTATTGGACCGCCCATTTAGTCATCGAAAAGAATCGACCCATTTCAGTTCTCACATAGAATAATACTAGAAATGGTCGCGGCGTTGCCGCCAGGCCATTAGGGCTGTGATATTTTGTACTACACATAATTTTTTTTTGTGAATTGAATTCAAGAACTATTAATATTGTATTCACATAGGCTTTGTTTTATTTTTACAGCTAAAATGTTTATAATGTACATAGATAAGGTTAGTTTTTTTTAGTGTCATGGTTTGTAGCATGTTGTTGTAGTTGTTATATATTTTGGAGGGTTCATCATGATGATGGTATTATTTTAGTTATATTTTTTTGTTTTTTAAATGGAACTATCATATCGTTTTTATTATATGATGATGAGTAATGGGCAGTGTGTTGGGTTAGGGTTAGGGTGATTGGATAAGTATTAAGGTTAGCTATGTGTCGTTGTAACTATCTGAATGTAGTAAGTAACATTTTGCTTTTGTTGTTGAAATGGAACTTTCACTTTTTTTTTTGGGGAGAAAAAAGGGTTAAAAGTATTTATGAAGGAGAGAGAAGCAGAAGTAGCCGGAAGCTTAAAATGATGTTATTTCTCATGAGGAGTGCTTAACAATTTTTATTTTAAGTTTCTTATTTGATTTTCATATTTACCCCTATGAAACAACGGTGAAAATGTTCGAGTTAAAACTATTTACTTAAACATGTTCTATTATGGATCCACTTGCATAGATTTATTTTTGAGGATTCGAAATGATTTGATTTTTGTTTTATAATTTTCTTGTGATTAACTATGTAATTTCAAAGTTTCACAAAATTTGTTCATAAAAAGAAAAAGATTTGTAGGAAACGAAACCAACTTCGACCGTATTTGGCCCATTAAGGCCCATGTAGCAGGAAAGTCGACCCAAGTAAGAAGGCAGGCCCGCCTAGACTACAGGCTGATTTCAGAAAAAAAGTAGAGGGCTTTTTCTAAAAAAACTGGGAGAGGAAGATAGACTGCGGGTTACATTTTGTCAGAGCTGAAGGGTTTTTTGCAAAATAGCCAAGATTCGCCCGATCTAAGCCGTCCGTCCGGCCGATCGGACGGCCGAGGCCAGCCAGCGACGTGGCCACACTGGATGGCCTTCTTTTGGTGCACAAATTGTTTAGAGATCAGTTACCGATTACAGCCATATATAAACTATAAGAATTCTTCCAATTACATCCCATATACATATGGGAATCACAATACAGATACATATATTTACAATAATCACACTGCTGAACTAATAGCGTTTAACTAATGTTGTAGGACGAACACTGCTGCTGCTAGGCTACATGCCGCTGGTTGACCTGCAAGTCAGATACACAAGATAGCTGCTGCTGTCAGCATGAAAAATAAAAAACGGCACATTTAACTCGGACATCATGTGCTGTAAATAAAAAAACTACACACTTAACTGAACTGCTCTGCTACTGCAGTACTGCACTTGTCGTTGATCACTTGCTGCTAGAGAAACATTGAAGCCAGCTCTGAAGAAACCTATATACTGCTGTAGAGTAGCGACTCTGTTTGAACCAAGAAGCAAATGTGGCTTAGCTACTATCAAATAAAACCAATGAAGCTAAGACATAAGTTTTGAACCTAATAAAACTGAAACTGAAGCACTGAAATAGCTACCGAAATAAAAAATAAAACTGAATCTTTGAAATAGACAAGGAACCCTACATATTTCCTGAACAATGTATCATTATCTGAACATTCAATATGCTCACCCAGTATTCCAGATACTACTAGTATGCTAGTACCAATTAATCACTAGTACTGCATTTTACAATCTGCATCATCATATGGTGTTGTGTTAGATGCCCTACACTATGTATCCTAGTACCAAAGTGACAGGGAACATCAACCAAGCTAGAATACAGGAAGAAAGGGAAATGAAGTCGACCAAGAAGGGAGCGGATTTACCATGTCAGATTGCTTGGTGGAGAGAGGGCCCTCGAGGAGCTGCTAGGTGGAGGTGGAGGAGAGCTGGCGCTGCACCCGGTCCAAGATATTCTGCATCTCGCCCACCACCTGCTGCCGCGAGGAGCAAGAGAAATCCCTAACTCACGGTCAGATCCAGATCAAATGATGCGGAAATGCAACGCAACCTGCCAGCTTCGGTCGGTAACTAGCTCGATCCAGGGATGAGAGAGGAGATGCCAGACTCACCGTGCTGCTCCTAGGCCATGGCTGCTTGCCCGTGCGGTTGTGGAACAGAGGAGGAGCCACGACAGCTACACGCGAGCTCCGGCGAGCGGGCCTTCTGGTGGTGCAGGTCAGCTTGCCGTGCACGCTCTGGCAGGCTGCGCCCCTCAGCCGAGCTTCGCGCGACCCGACGCCAGCGCCGCCTGCTCGTTCTCAGCTGCGCGGCGCCAGAAAGACGGAGGGAGCAAAGAAAATGGAGCTAGGGTTCGGGTCACCGGCGGCCGGCGCTTTTATTCCACGCAGGGCAAACGGTAGCCGTCGATCATCAACGTGCGGCTTAGATCACGCTCAGCCATAAGCAGGTCGACGGGGGCGTGTTAGCCGCCGACCTGGTCGGCGCGAATGCGTGCGCCGACCAGGCGCGGCCCGGTATCTGTTGCTGGGCTGCTTTTTTGTTGGCCCAACAATGTTTCTCAGGAAATCATTTTTCTTTTATTGGCCCAGTAACGTTTCTTCGGTCAGCTTTGACTGTTTTCTTTTCCCCAACTGTTTTCACCCTTTTTGGGTCAAAAAGGAACGTTGCCGGACTTTTTTTTTGACTGTTTCTTCGACTGCTTTCTCCCGCTGGATGGCATACACAAATTTCAGCAAATAAATAAATAAATAAATAAATCATAAATTTCTTCTGTTCAAGATCCAACACCAAGAATTTGCAAATTTTTTTTTGACATTCCAATTGTCTTGGAGTGGATATTAAAATGTTGCAGAAAATCCCATACAAAATCTAAAAAGTTCTAAAGAAAAATAACCACATGTACGTTCATAAATTTTTTTGACTATATTTTTTTTAAAATTGGCAAATGAATTAGTAAGGTGTAGGCACACATCGTATATGTGCATGCTTGAAACCTGATGGCACACTTAATTAGCTGGAACCATTCAGAACCCAGCAGATCAAAACAATCTGTGTCGCAAAGAAAGCATCATATCAAATTATGTATGTTGTTGACATAGCTTAAAATAAAACTCGACCCAAGGGATTCAGTCCAAAATCATCGTCTCCTATTGCAAAGGAAGCAATAAGATATTGACAGATAGCATGCAACACCGGCTTCTTACTGAATAGCCAATAAATATTGTGAACTTGACAGATGCTTCTTACAAGGCAGTAAGATACATTATTACATCTAAGGCGTTCACATTTTTCAAGTTACAAAAGGATATGGTGCTGATTGCCTCACCAGCTTAGCCAGGAAAAGGGAGATAGTATGCAGCACCAGTGCAGAGGCATCCAGCTTCTTGAGGCCATCCCCATATTGTTCTTCAACGGCTCCCCGCACCTAAGCAAGAACCAAGAACCAGAAAATCTTTAGATAAGAATATCCAAAGCTCCTAAATACTTCTAAATTTTGACTCAGTATTAGAAATGCATTTTTTAGAAACATGCACACAATGAAAATAAACACACACCAGATAGCTCCATTAGGAAATTTGAAATTCAACTATAGTCAAAATTCAACATTGTCTTCATAAATTATTTTTTGTTAAAAAATTCTGGAAACAACCATATTCTGGGCATAAACGTACTGTAAATTAAGCTGTGGACATAAACACTGAATCACTGAAATCTAACAACATAAATTTGACCACTACAATCACAGGAACACAAAACCAAGCTAAAAATTTATAGGCTATCACCAAACCAAGCTAAAAATTACTGATTTGTTGTCCAGGACAAATGTTTCTTTGAAAAAATAGCAATACTTGAACATTTCATATGGAAAAAAAATAACAACTGATCGCACTATCATCTCGAGAATACAAAAGCAATAAGCAAAAAGAACCTCAAAAGCAATCAGAAATTAAGCGGTTGAGATATTTTTATGAGTGAATAAGTTGCAGCGTTTAGCTCAAACTAAAAAGACCTTTTGTATTCAGAACTTGTGTGGGAAAAGAGCTTGATGCTGAAATTGGTACTTGTCTACCATCAAAATTAGTCTGTTTTTCCCTCTCCGGAGAAGATAGAGCTGGTGTAGAACGTAAAACCCCGAATGATTTCACAACACATATTTACACTCAAAGATTAGGCTGCGGAACAAAACAATATATCCTATAACGGTGGCCGGGTTGATTGCAGACCACCACCGCGGACAACCGAATTGAAAGGGAAAGGGGAGGAAGAGGAGCTCACCATCCGCGTTGCATACGGTGGAGCGAGGGGGCAAGGTCAAAGTGGTCATCCGACCGGGTAGAAGACGGACCATAGGATGTCGCCATTCAGCGATTGTGCCTAGATCCATCCGACGCCGCCATCCACACGCCGAATCTCGCCCGTCACCGTGGGCCACGTGCCCGAAACCAGCCCTAAAATATAAGAAAAAGTTGTACATATAATGAAAACTAATGGAATATAAAAGAAATAAAATTAGGAAAAGAAATTCTAGATCTATTTATTTATAATAGAACATCAAGTACACATGACATGGAAATAATGACTGAGAAAATAGAGGCATAAACCGGCAACATTCACCAAGAACATCAATTTAATAATAATAAAACATCTAAACACACATAATAGAACATGGGAATAATAACGAGAGCATAGAGGCAGACTGATTGAGAACATCAATTTATTTATAATAGAACATCGAAGCACACATGAGAACATGGCAATAATGACTCGTAACATAGAGGCATAAACTGGGAGCATTTGAGAACAACGATTTATTTACGATAGGACATCAAAGCAAGCATGATAGAACATAGGAATAATAACTGAGAACATTTACAAAAAACCATTCAATGGGAACATCAATTTATTTATAATAAAACATCGAAGCACACATTATAGAACATGGGAACCATGACTGAGAACATAGAGACATAAACTGAGAACATTCACTAAGAACATCAATTTAATAATATTTGAACATCCATGCACACATAATAGAACATGCCAAATATATAGAAAGTGTCATTACGAGTTACTAACAAACAATTATGAGGCTACATGAAAACAATATATGAAACATCTTAAACCCATGCAAAGAAAAGGCAAGTCTTAATGTGTACATGCATAGAGTAAGGGTACCTTGAAGATGATTCATTCAGTCAATTTGCGTTGTACAGGGCATCAGAATTGTTAAACCTGAAAATCCAAGTGTAGCTTCCTCCTTCCCTCCATAGTATCCATGATATTTCTCATACCTGTAAAATAAAAATTAAATTAAATGAAGACAACTAAGGAATAATAACATTAGATATTGTCTAGCAGATTCACTGCGTATGTCTAGGATTTCTCCTCATAATGAGGACCTGCAGTAATTTTGTAAATCCCGGTTGTGAGATGTTTTCAATCCCTCTACAAATGGGCGAGGATCTCTTGGAAAGGAACATTGAACCAGGATGCTAGTTTCATTTAGCCATTCGTACAATGTATGTTTCATGCAAAGGAGAAAATGAATATCTTGGTAGCTCCTGTATACTATATGAAAGGACATGGTGGACTATTCTGCGCTAATAATGTTCTGACAAACAGTATACAGTTCAGTACCATGGGCAATTTAAAAAACAGTCTAAACATAGTAGCATGCATGCATGATGCATGTGAAGTCAAACAAGTGCCTGTTGTTGAATCTGGAAGCAGGGTGAGGCTAGCAGTAGCAGGCGAAATGAGCTTTAAAACAAGGGGATCCAATCCAATCGGTGATGAGTTTTGCCGCTCGAGATCCGATGCTCAAGCACCTCCATTTTTTCCAACACTGCCGAACCAGATCCGCACCAAAGAAATAAATAAATACCACATAAGTAGAAAAAGAAAAAGAAAAATCAGCACAATAGAAAAGGAAAGAAAATGAAAGCACCATCGAATCGAGCAACAACAGCCTGATTGGTGCGGAATCATCCATTCCAACAACGATTTCTTCGGGATTTTGGAAAGATAGGGACGGGGAGCCACGATTCGTGGATGCCTGGATTGGACTCTGGTCGGGCAGCGATTCCGCCATTCCAATAGTCGGAAACTTCGAGCTGCCCAGAGAAGAGGAATGGAGAGGAGAGAAAGCACAGGCAGTGGGGAAGCTAGACCAAGGAAGGAGACGGCTCCGCAGCGCAAGACCCCTCCGCGCCGCATGACATAGTTGGGCTGACTGGGCCGAAAACACTGAACGGGCCAAAAATAGGGGTGGTCGGCGCACGCTTCCGCGCCGACTGGTCGGCACGTAACATTTCCGGGTCGACGGGGTTGCGCGGCCCAGCAAGGATGCGCAGCCAATGCCCAGCCCAGTTAGCAAAAGTAAAGACCCACGTGGGCATTAAGTTGGCCGAAAGGGGATTTTGGGTTTCAAAATTATCTAGTATTTAAAAATTTAAAAATACATGATCTCTAAATTATGTTCCTTATTTTCAAGATATTTAATGATGTTTTTCTAACCAAGATTAGAGATTATCGTATTTCAGTTTCAATATACGAGAATTTCACACATAATTCTATGACCACAAACGAAATGAAATAGCTCTAGATATAACTTAATTATAGATCCACTAGTGTTTCTAAACACTTTCTCAAATGAAAAAATAACGTATATAAAAACATCGTAGATCCTGATGAGTTGTAACACCTATGTATTCAAAAAGTTTTTCAAACGAGGTCATTTAGATTGCTCCGTTTGACCAGGTTTGACCAAGTCAAATTTTTGAATTTTTAAATGAAGATAGCTTTAAGCTACTTTTTGGACCCCTAGGTGGTTTCAAATCGAAAAGTCAAGAATACCACGTTTGTTTAACTCTTCAAGATCTACACTCTATGTATTGGACATTTTTGGATTTGACAAATTTTGAACCATTCAAATTTTGAATTTCAAAAAAATTAACAGAGTTTTCAGTTTTTCGAACCCTAAATGGTTTTAAAATGAAAAGTCATGAATACCTAAAATTCATAACTCATCAAGATCTATAAAGTTTATTTAGGTAATTTTTGCATTTGAGAAAGTGTTTGGAAAGTATAGTTCTAAATTGACGATTGTCTCACGTAGTTTCATACTCTCTTAGATTCATGATTTTTGTGACTAGTGTATCCAAACACTTTCTCAAATGTAAAAATGAACTATATAAACATTGTAGATCTTGATGAGTTGTAACACCTATGTATTCAAAAGTTTTTCAAACGAGGTCATTTAGTGCTTCGTTTGACCAAGTATGACCAAGTCAAATTTTTGAATTTTTAAATGACGGCGACTTCGAGCTACTTTTTGGAGCCCGAGGTGGTTTCAAATCGAAAATTCATGAATACCGTGTTTGTTTAACTCTTCAAGATCTACACTCTATGTATCGGATATTTTTTTAGATTTGACAAATTTTGAACCATTAAAATTTTGAATTTCAAAAAAATTATAGAATTTTCAGTTTTTTTTGAACCCTAAATGGTTTTAAAATGAAAAGTCATGAATACCAAAAATTCATAACTCATCAATATCTACAAAGTTTATTTAGGACATTTTTGCATTTGAGAAATTGTTTGGAAAGTATAGTTCTAAATGGACGATTGTCTCCCCGTAGTTTCATAAACTCTCTCTTAGATTCATGATTTTGTGACTAGTGTTTTCAAACACTTTCTCAAATGCAAAAATGACCTATATAAACATTGTAGATCTTGATGAGTTGTAACACTTATGTATTCAAAAGTTTTTCAAACGATGTCATTTAGTGCTTCGTTTGACCAAGTTTGACCAAGTCAATTTTTAAATTTTTAAATGAAGATAGCTTCGAGCTACTTTTTGGACCCCTAGGTGATTTCAAATCGAAAAGTCATGAATACCACATTTGTTTAACTCTTCAAGATCTACACTCTATGTATTGCACATTTTTGGATTTGACAAATTTTGAATTTCAAAAAATTTTGTAAAATTTTTCGGTTTTTCGTACCCTAAATGATTGTAAAATGAAAAGTCATGAATACCAAGAATTCATAACTCATCAAGATCTACAAAGTTTATTTAGGTAATTTTTGCATTTGAGAAAGTGTTTGGAAAGTATATGTCGTGGTCGAATATGGCGGATATACCATGGGCACGAGAAAAATCGTATGGCTCGTGTGGGACTTCGGTGGCCTAGCTCAAGGGACACGAGATTTATACCGGTTCGGGGCAATCGGGCACCCTAGTCTAATCTCCGGTCGGAGTCACTATGTGGCCGAGCTCAAACGCCGTGATCGGGCGAATACAAGCGTGTCGAGAGAGGGAGCGGACTCCCAAGTCTCTCGTGAATGGTGTGTGCGTGAGAATATCGGTGGAGTTCTTCGTGTGCGTTCTCGCCGTAGTAAACGATGTGAGGATGTGAATTGATCCGTCCTCTCCTGGTGCCCAAGGGTCCCCTTTTATAGTCGCAAGGGGAGATACACGGTGGCACCAAGGAAAGCACCGAAGTAGAAGAGAATAAAGGTACAAGGGGGTAAATGTAAAACGTGTCGAGCTGGCTGTGGCGGCTTCTTGTCGCATGCGTGCTTGTAGCCTGCCGCCCTAACCGGCCATAGCATTGAGGGTGCGGCGCGAGGATTCGCCGTCCCGAGCCCCGCCTCGACAACCTCCGAGCTTGGCGGCCTTATGATGATGCTCGGCGTGCGGTCATGGCGCCTCGGGCCATTACGGCGGGGGAGACGCCCCATCGGCCGTCCGCACAGCTCTGTGCTCCCTCCCGGGCCGCCCGTGGCGCCGCTTAAGCAGCGCTGGGTCGAGAAAACATGTGGACGAGATAGCTCGTGAGGAGGAGCTGGTGGTTGGAGGCCTATGACCTTTTGTCGAGCGCGTTTGGTGGTAGCGCTTGAGCGACTCGGGCCGGACCAACAAGCCTCTCGCAGGCGCGTGCACCAAGATTGGATCCCCGTTGTCGATATCCGGTCGCGGAGCGTAGCCGCTGGCGGTAGCCGTGGTGCTCGACGCAGCTCGCGATGAGCTCGGGAGCTTGGTGGCGTGGCAACTAGTGCAGGCGTAGCCGTGCGTGCATGGCGCGAACTCGGGATGAGCTCGGGAGCTCGGCGGAGCTTGTGGAATTCGGTAGGAGGGCGAAGCCATTAGGGCGTATTTCGTGGATCTCGACATGCGGGCGGAGGTCGTGGACCTTGGACATGCAAGCGAGCTCGTGGACCTTGGACATGCAAAGCGGAGGTCGTGGATGTCGGGCGGACCGAGTCCTTGTCGGGTTTAGTTTCGAATTGGTGTTAGTTAAGGGTATCGCTAATATCGATACGACAAGGTGGCCAGAGCGCCCTCTCGTGAAAAGTTCTTCCCCAGGGGCTAGAGGTTGCTGGTCGTTGTCGGGTGTTTTTGCCTTGGTGGGTGCGGCGCGAGCCGCACCCGGTGGTAACGATTCCCGAGGCTCTACGGGAGTGGAGCACTCTCGTGAGAGGCTTATATTTTTGGTCGATCGGCGCGGCGTCACCGACTCTCGTTGAGTCAAATTTTGTTTACGTCCCATTCCGCTCTCTCGAGAGGTGGGATGAGCTCGCGCCCGTCTTGCCTTGGAGGCCGAGACGAGGTGCTCGGTGAGTTACTAGCGGGTAGCTTGAGAGAGGCCCGGACTAACCTCCGCGGTGGGTCCAGCCGTTCGATCGGCTAGTGGATCACCTCTTATTCCGCGGTGCCCTCAACCTTTATAATTCTCGAGATCTACGAAGATCGTCGAGGGCTCAAATCACCTCCTCGTAGGAGAGGAAATCAAAGGTCGACTGAGACTTAGGCCGCTCGGCGCTCTCATCGATGTGTCCCTCACCCGGGTTGCTCCTTTGACCGTCGAACCCTTGGCGGGCTGGCCTTTGAACCCCCCCGGTGTGATTCACGTCCGTCTCGCGGATGGAGCATAACCGTTTGCGGCTTTATGTTTCTCGAATCTCGTTGTCCGTCGAGATCATGCGAGAATTACGTGGTGGGTTGCGACGTTCGAAAGCGGGAGGTCGCGGCGTGAAGTTCGCTCGTCCTCCGACCTCCATCACATGCGGCGCGAGGGCGGGCGGTGACCTCCGACCTCTCCGGTCGCCTGCCAGTAGCGGCCCGCGGCGTGGACCTTTGGGGCGTACCGACCCGGAGGTCGTCTTTGAGTCGTACGAGGCATAGTCGAGCTGTTGAGCGTGACCGCCTCGAGCCTGTCTGGGCGAGGCGGAGTTTTGGCCTCCGGGCGGAGTCGAGCCCTGGCCTCGACCGCCCCTCGAGCTGCGTGCGGGGCGGAGTATTGGCCCCTCCAGCTCGTGCGTGAGGGTGGAGTCAAACTCGAGCTCATGGAGCTCGGCAAGGGCGGAGCTCGAGGTGGAGCCTGCGGGGAGCTTGTGGGTGGAGCTCGAGGTGGGAGCTCATGGCCGAGCTCGAGGCGGAGCTCGTGAGTTCGGCGAGCGGCATTGTCGTGGCGTGGCGAGGTAGAGGCCCGCGCCCACCAGTCAAGCGGGCGCGGCAGAGACGGTCCGTGCCGGCCGGGTGGAGCGATGCGGGAGGCGAGGCTGCGTCGCCGCCCTCCGGTCGTCTTGGTCGGCCAGAGGAGCTTCCAGTGCGGCGGGCGCTACGCGTGTGTGGCTCCGGGCGGTCGCGACCCTCGGCAAGACGGCCACAAGATCGTTTGGGGACGGAGGACCTTGCTCGTGGCGCGGGAGCGTGGGCGAGGCGGCGGCCGCGCACGACCCGGCCCAGAGCGCGAAGGCTGACGACGCGAGATGGGTCGATCCCTCACGACCAGGCACACCGCGTGATCGAGCGGGCGAGCGAGGCGGCCTCGGCAGCAGGCACGGGTGCAAGCTTCCGCAACCTGGGGCAACGGTGCGCGGCGCCTGGTCGGTGTGGAGCTTGAAGAGAGCTCGTCAAGCCCTACGAAGGAGCTCGGCAAACGGGAGCTCGGCCGATGAGGCTCGGCTGGTGAAGCCCGGGCGGAGAAGCCTCGGGCGGGAGCTCCGTGGGAGCTCGGGCGGAGGAGCTCGGCGTGGAGCTCGGCGGCGGACGCGGCAGCCTGCGCCAGTGCACCGCTTGGGGAGCGAGCATGGGCGACGGTGTCGACGCAAAGACGCTGGGCGACGAAGAAGGGCGGGTCGGGCTAGCAGCGGATCTTGCGTGGCACAATTTCGCGAGTGCGTGACCTCGGCGTGATCTCCGGGCGGGCGGGAGTGGGTAGGCGCACGGCGCCGGGCGGCGCGCGTGAGGTCGTAGGCGGGTTGGGGTGGCTCGGCGCCTCAGCAGCGGCCCTCGGTGTGTGGCGGCCCCTCGAGCGCAGCGGCCCGCGCTGGCGACGATAGCTTCGGCTGCGCAGCATTCGGATTTCGCGGCCGAAGCCGGGAGGCCTTAGCGACGGCTGGCGTCCTTGAGGACGCCAGCAATGCGCTCGAGCGAGACGCCACCGCAGAGGCTGGGTGGACATCGACCGCGATGCCGCCTTTGAGTGCGACGCCGTGGCCTCTGGGCAGCGATGCGTAGGGCCTCCCCTTGCGCGGACGCCAGGTGCCTCTGCGCCAGGCCTCTGCGCCATGCGTGATTCGACGCCGCCCGGGCGGAGTGGCCTCGAGCCGAGCTGGCCCGTGGCGCCGCGCCGATCGTGAGGCTGCAGTAGTCCACTCCTCAGTCGCGACCATCACTGCGGACGCCACCGGAAAGGTCCCAAAATGGCTAGAGGGGGTGAATAGCCTAATAAAAATTTCTACAAAAACACTAGTGACAAAACTTGTTAGAATAACAAACGGCTGATAATAGCTTTGCTCTAGATTTCACT
>JADLZK010005041.1:0-71243 GCA_015847255.1 Hyparrhenia diplandra | reverse complement strand
AGAGCGAGCTGCGTGTGGAGGTGCTCCCCGACGCGCCCCTCCGAGTGCGCCTCGTCACCGGCACGGCGGAGATCTTCGGCACCGAGCTGCCCCGGAGGGCTGGGTGCCGTCCCTCCCCGATCCAAGATCGCCGTAAGCAAACCCAGTGGGCCAGTTGGCCCCGCATCCTGCTTTTGCGGCCATAGTTCGTCGGTGTTTATTTCGATCGCCGTTTGTGTTTGTTTGCTCAGATTTTCACCTGGCACGGCGCGACGGTGGAACTGGATGGGGTAAGCGAGAGCGAGTACACGTCTGACGAGGTGAGCGCTATGTGGCCTTCTCTTTTTTTGGCAACGCCTCTGTAAATTTGGGAATAATGAGATTCTTGGGGGTGTGATGCTGTGGTGAGATGATTCTGTCATTGTGGGTTACAGACACCAATGGTAATTTACGTCAACACGCATGCCATTCTGGATGCTCGTAGGGCAAGGGCGAGGGCTGCCACAGCTCAGGGGGGCGATATAGAGGCCTCACAGGTGAGTTCCCCTGATTCAGTCCATCTCATGATCATACAATTGTAGGATTGGTTCATAGATGAATATATGTAGGATATGCAAAGCTTTATCTCAGAACCACTAGTTAGTAAGCTTGTTAGTTTCTCAATTTTCAGTCAACTGTGTGGAATGCTAGTTTAGTACTGTATATTCCTAGAGATAGTCAGAATGAGTGTACAACAATGTGAAATTTGACATACTGCCACTTTTAATTCCTTATTAATGTTCAAAGACATAAGCAAGCCTAGTGATATTGTCCTGTGTGATTCTGGCATCATGTTCAAAATACAGATCAGAATGTAATTATCATATGTAACTCTGTGTTGATGATAACATCTAGATTGCAATATGATTCTATGTTCCATATGATTGTGTAGGAATAAATTTTACCAGAACCCAGGGTATGAGTGTGGCAGAACATCATCACAGATTGAACTTGAACATGAATAGTGAACTGTTGTTCTTGGCATGGAACTTTTTTGCTTGTGGGTCTGATTGGTTGCCTATATTAGCATTTCATTTAGGTTTTTTTGCAGTGCAGTTTTCTCCTGTTTGGTAGTCTCTTATGCAGGCTTGCACAGTGCTTAAAGCAGACCTAATGCTAGATTAGCTTAGTGCACATTTAGTCTTATTAGACGATGCGGATTTATACACAAGCCGATGAAATAGTCTCATCCTAGTACCTCTAATAGAAACATGAGGCCTCAACTATAACATGGATGTGACAACATGCAACAAATTGTAAACAGTCAAATACAGTTTTATCAAATGTGGCTTGCTTGTGCAGAACAACCAAACACCAAGACACTGCATACGTTTATGTTTACTTAGGCCGAGGCTAATACAAGCAACCAACCAGACCCTATATTTATCTCCTTTTCCCTGGACTATTTCGCTGAAGTTTTCTCGCTATATCTAGGGACCTAGAGTGATTGTTGTGGGGCCAACAGATTCCGGAAAAAGTACTCTCTGCAAGATGCTCCTTAGCTGGGCTGCCAAACTGGGCTGGAAGCCTACATATGTGGATTTAGATATTGGCCAAGGGTCTATAACAATCCCTGGATGTATTTCTGCAACACCAATTGAGAAACCTATAGATATAGTTGATGGGATTCCCTTGGAGATGCCACTGGTATACTTCTATGGCCACCCAAATCCAAGGTATCTCTCCACTTTATTCTTTGGCAGTTGATACTACTCGGAGCTTTCTGCATTAACGCTGTTCTTTTGTCTACTGCTTTGGCACCTTAACCGTTGCTTGCGTTACCAACAGTATTAATGCGGATGTTTACAAAGTTCTTATGAAGGAGCTAGCTAAAACATTGGAGAAACAGTTCTCTGGCAATGCTGAATCCAGGGCAGCAGGAATGGTTATCAATACAATGGGGGTGGGTTGAAGGCCTTGGGTATGAGGTTAGTGGTTGGCTTAAAGTACCTAATGGCCATTTTTCAGATTCATACTGTTCCCCTATGTGTAGTAAGTGATAATTCATTTTATGCTCTGCAGTTACTTCTCAATGCAATTGAAACCTTCAAGGCCAATGTAGTACTGGTACTGGGACAGGCAAGTTCTGCGTTGTTTTGTCCATGTGAACATTACTGTTTTTTTTTTTTTTTTTCAGAAGGTTTATGCTGTAGATGACTCATCCTGTGTTTCGCTTTCACACTCATAACTGCTCAAACATAGACTATATTATTATTTGTTCAACCTATAGCCAAATGTCATAGGCAACCAAACATTTTGTTATAGACTTATAGCACTATGCTACAATCATGGTTTCATGTTAATCGTTTTAATATTAAAAGTAAATGTTGACACTAATTGGAATGTGTTGCAGCAGTAAGTAGCAGCTAATCTCAAGTAGAAACAAAACATACTCTGCTAGAAGTGTATCCCTTTTTCGCATATTTTCTTATAAACAGATCATGAGTATCATTATGCTTCATTGATGCATCAAGTGTGCTATATTGAAGTTAATTGAGATTTTTTTTCAAATAAGCAAAAAGAAATTCGGTCCACATGAAGAAACCTCAGCTGCTGAAAGTAAAGCTTTCTACTGACATGCCTAATTCAAGATAATAGTCAAAAGAGTGCTCAGGCTGCAGCAACTGATATATTCAGAATGATAAAGAAAGAAAAGGTGCATATAAGCACAAGTGTCAAGTAGGAAAAATGGCAGATGTCGCTAACAACTGCAACTATTTGCTTGTATGATTTGTCATATTGGCACACATTATAACGTGATGCCGTGATATGATATATGAAGTACACTAGAGATCTCTTTAATATTAGTCATTTTATCCTGAATGTAAAATCATGTATAATTATGAAACCATATGACAATGAAGCTCTTCTGGGTATTATCTGATCTATCTTATGCCTTGCAGGAGAAACTCTGGAAGATGTTAAAAGATGCAGTTCAAAGCAAGTCCAACATTGATGTTGTAAAACTTCATAAATCAGAGGGTGTTGTCCTCAGAAATTCAAAATATCGCAAAAACGAGAAGCTTCGAATCAGGGTAAGCTATTTTTCTGGAGTAGAAAATGACCAGCTATGCCCTCAAACTTTGGTTTAAACTAAAAAGGCTTTGTTTGTTATCTAATGTGAAATTTTATTGATGATAGCCTCTTTCTTTTCCCCCTCTTCTGGTGTTGCCCTTAGCACCTTTATGGTGTAATGTTTCATTGTATCAACTTTATGTTTTGAACTGTCTTGTTAAAGCCAAGTCCTAATGTGTTGTTGCAGGAATACTTTTATGGGATTGCAAATGATCTTGCACCGCACTCAAACATTGTCAATTTTAGTGATGTCTCGTGTACAAAAATCGGTGGTGGCCATCAAGCTCCCCGTTCAGCATTACCTATCGTGCAGAGCCTGTGGCAGATCCTACTCGACTTGTTGCTGTCAACATCAGCACGGATATGATCCATACAGTGCTTGCCGCTTCCTATGCTAAGGAACCGGATGAAATAATTTCTAGGTAATAATTTCATACCAGGTTTAACTTATGTTACAGGCTTGGTCCAATAAGATTGCCTTTATGCAAAAGTGACTTGGATTATAGAGGTAGTACATCACAAAAAGGCTACATTATTTATAGAGTAGTTGATACGCCAGCCTTCAGAAAATTGAACTACACGGTGCAAGTAATTGAACCTTGGATTTTTCATGCAAGTTGAATATCGCCGTTCTACCACATTTCTAGGCACTTGATTTTGTTTTCCTTTCTTCAGACTTATTAAATTTGTTATCATCCAATTCACCAGTAGCTTAGCTTAGCCACTTTTTGAATTCTCTTCTGCACAGTTATGCCCCTCCTAGCCATAGTTCATGGCAATTCCGCCTTGATTATGTTACTGATATGCTCTTTTGAGTGTCGTCAGCAGTAAATCAATATAGATATGAGAAGTCGAAGTCGTCTGAGTAGTCTATCTTGCAGCAAGGTTTTCATCTGTCAAGTGGCTCAAAGCCAGGCAATAAGTTAGGAATGCTTTTAGTTGTCATGCTTTGGACAAAGGTAGTATGGAGGATATTCTTCTTTTAGTGTGTTCATATTGGGCATGATGAAAAATTACTTGTGTCGTTGCTGCTAGATTACTCTTTTTTTATTTGCCCTACAACTTTCTTTGAACTCTTAACAATTTAGCAAGATAGGCAGAATTTTCAGCTTTCATTCCAACACAAGTTGCATTACGTTTCTTGATATATGTTTAACACCTGCTACACGATACATTGCAGCAATATTGCCGGATTCATTCATGTTACTGATGTTGACATCCAAAGGTATGCTTAGGAGATATCACAAATATGTGAGTTTAGATTATCTGTGTACCAAGAACTAACATTCTGCACTCTAGGAAGAAGCTGACGTACATTGCACCTTGCCCGGGGGACTTACCAAGCAGGCTGTTGATCGCGAGTTCACTGACATGGTATGAAGCCTGATCAGTCGAAATTAGATGGGCACTGACATGCCCATATGCATGTTGTAAAGTGTGTGACGCTGGAACTGAGCGTTCTGTGTCCTACTGCTAACCAAGAGAAACGATGCAAAACATCCTGTTGACACTTATTATTTGCTTTTCTGATTTCTTCTTGTAACATCTACTGTGCGGTTGTGATAACAAAATTCTTATCCAGTTGTTTTCGCCCTGTGGATTTTTGTCCTTGAAATATGCCATGCCCAAATGTTCTGTCGGTGTCGAATATATCAGCAAAATGCCCAAATGTTCTGTCGGTGTCGAATATATCAGCAAAATTACGTAAGCATGAATAGAGCTAAACTGTAAACATGTCAGAATATGCCTCACCCTGTCAGACTATGCCTCACCGTGAAACCATTTGACATCGCATGCATGTAAAATGAAACTTAGGGCACATCAGATGATGAAACCGTTTTAGCCATCAATTGTATGTAGAATGAAACTGCAAGGCGCCAACCAACATTATACAGCCAAACAGATTGGGATGCTGCAAACCCATACCAAAACCTTCCTGTCTAGACAGAATTTATTCAGCCACGCGGATTATACATCTCTAAGCCAAAATAAAAAACATAGTAGGGGCGTTCCTACTGTGACTTCCATTCACTGTCTACAAATAATACAAAGTCGACGTACAACAGAAAGAAAAAAAAATCCACTGGCACTTAACTTTTAACATCTTGTATAAAGATCGAGAAGCAGCACCAAAATCTCCAAACAAAAGAATTGGGAGACGTACAGGTCGGGCTCATGGAACCCATATCTAAGGACAAGATCTACAGACCCTGATGCTGCGGACGAGAGGAGCATCAACCAGTAAGTTAAGATCACCACAATTACAAAAAGTAGTCTGGGGTTTTGCGAGTTGTGTCTGGCTCAATTTGCCGAGGTGCCGGGTCGAATTGAAGGAAGTTCTGGTCCATGTTTTCCCCGATTTCAAGAATAGCAGCCATGTTACCACAGCGGTAACAATAATTAGGTGCACTGAAGACTGTGACTACATTCTTATCCTGCATGAATTACAATAACCATTTAAGCTTCCAGTGCGATAATATATGGGCAAAAAATAACATTCAAAGGGCAGCACACCAAAGATACATAATCAGCAAGTTGTAACTACAAGGGTTCCTAGGGCCATGCTCACAAGTCACAACAGAGGCTATTGTTTGCATGTCTTTCTATGGTTAAGTTCTACGAGAAAGGAAACCACAATGACCATATTGTAACTGCAAGCTAAGCCAGAAAGGAACTACAAAGGCTATATTCACAATTTACTGTATTTATTCGTGATACCAATCCAATTGGTTGAGCATACAAACAAATTGAAAATGCAACGCCGCATTCTGAAGACCTACCTGGCACCAATTAAATCCTTCCATTACAAGTTGATGGGCTCTTGAAATGAGAGAGAGACCATTTGTATGGTTGAACTGTTGCGCAATGTCTTGCCCAAATGTATATCCTGCTCCTCTTGGTGAAATTCCCCATCCACATCGGTCATCTGGGTCAGACCACAAAAGATCACACATGGGTCCTTCATGAGGAACCTGCACACATTTGTTTAGGTATATGAGTTGAGGATTAAAAAGATTAGACGTATAATGCATTCAATTAATACAGCACAAGAATTAGCAAGCTATCAATTCAAGGTCAATCACGTTGGGCACCATTTCCTAGCATCCATAAGCATCACCTCAACATTCAGGTCATGGGGCACTATCAGCTCAAATATTTTTAGTTATGTATGCCTAATAATGTGCATAACAAACTATTGTGACCTCAAAAAGAAATAAAGCAAACCTCATTGCAAACGACTACTGGTTGGTCACTTCACAAATAGTGAGATGTCAGCTTCAAGCAAGTCCCAAAGCACTTCAAGCATGTACAGTAAAGGAATTTCCTTGCACCCATCTAGGCTTCCTCAATTATTCAAGTGCCGGAAAATGCCCAAGCTCCATTTGATGTGGCTTTGGGCTCTATAGTTGGAAATGAGACGAGATATAGTTCAAGGCTGACCCATGACAAGATGATTTCAAGGACAGTCAAGACCCAGACTATGCTCAGGCACTTCACAACTGTACTTAGGTGCCTGATACCTAATCTTAAACAGTACAGTGCTGGACGAGTATCTACATATTTGGGACTTAGTGGATGATAATCGTTTCGCAACGAGATACTCCTAACCAGCACCGACGGATACTTAGTGCTGGACGAGTATCTACATATCTGTCTAGATAAATAAATGTATCATGGTTAGAGCACCATGTTTGTACCTTAATCAGTATTATATTAAGGATTCAGTTCTGTACATAAACATTAAACACTACAACCACATCGGACATGGCCGATCTATTATTTGCACATACCCAATAATACACAAATATGTGTTAATATGTTAATTCTCCAAACATCACAAAACTACCTACAGCATATCAATGTTGGTAAGCAATTTTATCAAATCATTTAGTCGACCCTAGTTGCCATGAGACTGACAGCCAACTAATCATGATTAGTCGCCCTTATTAGCCAAGCCTAGTCGGTCATAGTCATCCTGTATATTTAGGACCGATATAACAATATTAGAATCCACAATATCGCTAAATAGGAGACCCCCACTAGCAGATTTCTCTGCAATAGCCACGTCATCGCACAAGCCCCACCAAGTTACGAAGCTTGGTCACTAAATTACAATGCCACTAAATATAATCAGAAAATGAACAGAAAACAAGAACTCCAAATAAATTGCATTCCTAGCTCCTCAACCATACAAGCTATTGACCCCATTGCTCTCCTATTGATTAATAAATTTAGCTTGCATTGAACGTCTTTTCACATTCGGTGCTATCGCCACTCCCACTTCCCCCAAAGGCTAAGCAAAGTAGTACATCAGTAATGAACATGCATTAATTTTCCTTCTCCACAGTAACAGCGAGTATATATTGGACTTTTTCTATGCCCTAAGTTTCTTTGGCAAGGATCAGTGACTCTTATGAAGCTTTGAAATATTACTTGGATATTCATCCTCATCCACCAAATCCGTTATTTGTGCCTCAGTAGGAAAGATCAATTGGCACTTCATGTTTGCAAGCAGCAAGATATTCATAGGCCCTATTTGTAGTTTCATGTGCCCAAATATTTTGCTTTTATTATGCATGCGAGAGTCCCAGAATTAGATATATTTTTTAACTAATCATGAATAGGATTATATTTTGACTTATATCTGTAAGATGTCACAGTATAATTTGTATTGGGAGAATAAGGACTTTGTTGAATCTGTCTAAATTGTTGGAATAGAGTTGCACTGAATGATGTTGACTTCTCCAATAGCAAGCGATAGGTTAAGGATAGCATTTTTAATTTCTTCGCACAAGAAGTGCAAGTAGGCAGGACAATTACACTGCCCGACGAGCTGACTAGCCACCGACCAATTGAACCTGACCGCTATCCATGTGACTAGGTGCGACTAGGCAATTTAAAACCATTGCAGCCTACGAGACATCCATAAGTCACATGATATACTGGAGGCAAAGAAGACATAATGAAAGCAGTGCAATGTTGTGCCTACCTCCTGTATGCGATCAAGAGAACGAATGTTATCCAATGTGTCCAATGACGGAGAGAGGCCACCATGAAGACAGAAGACCTGCAAAATGGATGTTTCTCAAATGTCAAAGGCATATATTCAGCAAGCCTATAATAGCATCAACCATAACAAATTGAGTCGTATACCTGATTTTCTATAAGAGCCGTGAGAGGCAAATAATCAAATAAGTCTGTAAAATACTTCCATACATTTGCATTTCCATATTTTCTCAAGCATTCATCATAGAATCCATACCTGAAACAATCCAATCAAGGTCAACAATTGTGTGGTCGCACTACAAGCATACAATATGGTCACAGAATAGTTTGGAAACACAACGGTGTACCCAGGTCCATTATGTGCAGGTGTCATGCAAACAAGTGGAGTTCATTTCAATGACCTAGGACATTGCATAGAAAAATAATAACAGTAGTAAAACCCATAGAAGGTTTAAGGAGGAACACAAGACACAGTTAGCAGTGCCATGTTAGGGCACAAAATTGATGGCAATCAGGTGGCCACAGACCTAGCTGGATGTCTTCATGCAAGAATGTAGTGTTCCAAAAGGCGATGTTCCATGGCAGCTTACGTGCGAGTAGGCAAGGCGGAGGGGTATCGCGGCAGCACCTTGGGGTGAAGCGGCCCCTCAGTGGAAACCCAGTGTCCATACGTGCAGATCCCAGCAGGCATGGATGTCGAGCGGCAGGGAAGGCGGTAGGAATAGATGAAAAGAGGGCAGCGACCAGACGAGGCGGGAGCAGCAGGCGCGAACAGAAGAGGAGGCAGGGACATCAGGCACCGGTGGCAGCGGGGGGAGACGGGGACGGCAGGTGATAGCGGAGGTAGCAGGCATGGCCAGGAGGCAAGCGGCGGTGGGGGTGACAGGCGTGGCCAGGAAGAGACAGGAGAGGTGGAGGTGGCAGGTGCGGTCAGGAAGAGAGCGGGCGGTGGTGCAGGTGGCAGGCCAGGAAGCGCCAGGGCAGCAGTGGAGATGGGGCTGCCAGGAAGAGGCGGGGCGGGGGTGGAGGAGGCGGTAGGGAGAATGCATGGCCAGGAGGGCAGAGGGTGGATGAGTAAGTTGGGAATATATAAGGTGGGGTAAGCAACTTTTGATGGGCCTTTCTATCCAAGCTAGGCCTGCAGTCTCCTGTTTCTTCTTTTCTTTTGAGTTAGATTATGTATATTTGCAGAACAGAATGCTTAGGAAACGCCTTGAAAACACCTAGGCTCACCTAAGCTGGAGGAAAGTCCACCGCCTAGAGATCGCCTAGCGCCTAATGTAATCTTGTAGTTGACAATGACAAGTGTGTTGACAGAACACTAACATTACAGTTTACCACACTGAATCAACACAATTTCACTGTCCTAGTCCAGCATACAAAAAGATAACTTATCAAATGAATGTTTCTGAAGCCCTTTCTACACGAACACGAGCATTATGTCGAACTATCCATTTCCCAATTATTAAACAATTACTATTGCAGACAGGTTACTTGAGGAACAATTAGACAAAAAAAGATTGAGTATGCTGGGGGAATCCATCTCAAACACTTGTAGCTACTGTGGAAGCATACTAATAATGAAGTGGGAGTAGCAATTATGAGTTGCAATAAAAATCCAAATACTAGTAGATGTAAACTCACACTTGAGTGATTTGTCTGCTCTCATGATTTCCTCTAAGTATTGTAATTCTATCTCTGTAACGGACTTTCAAAGCCACTAACAGAGAAACCGTTTCAACTGAATAGTAGCCACGATCTGCAGTCAAGAGAGACATTATCAATTTAACAAAAATGACAGTTATGCTAGATGTACTACATATGAAAATAAAGTAATGAACGTCTACTAAATTATTCACACCCTCAGCACAAAATGAAATTATAAAATTACCTTCAAGCATTCAAATAAATGCCATATCCTATGACATTTGCATATGGATTAAACGCATGAACGGCCCCTGAACTTGTTAAGGGGTGCCACTTAGTTCCATGAACATTGAAAACACATTTTTAGGTCCTTGAGCTTGTTAAGTGATGCACCACAGTGGTTGGTATGGTCTGAAAATGGACCTGTGGTGGCCCACTTAATAAGTTTAGGCTGTGCGGTGGACCACTTAACAAGTTTAGGCAGTGTGGTGCACCACTTAACAAGTTTAGGCCGTGTTGTGCACCACTTAACATGTTTAGGGATCCAGAAATACGTTTTCAAAGTTTATGGACCTAAGTGGCACCCTTGACAAGTTGAGGGCCGACTCTTTGCATATCTAATCTAAAATACCAAATCAGTTGTTCACTTTTTTTGTCTTATATTTAATATAAATATCAGCTCGAAAACAGCAGACCAACAAATCGACTAAACTCTCTGAAATCTGAAGCACGCTCACAATTCTTATGAAACTGCTGGAGGAGGAATCCACATGTTGAGATGAGAACTATAGTCTTCTCTGTAGACAAATGAGCTAAAAGGCAACAGCAAGATCCTAGCAAGCTAGACCCGAGAGCAACGCATGACAAGTCGAACTACAAGAAGTCCGGTAGACTATGTTAAGCAGTAAAGACGTCCCCTGATTTCCCGATAACCAGACTCTTATCCCAACAATCCGACCAGACGCACAAAAACCAACAACCTTTCATGTTTACCGCATGATCTAAAGCTCTCCTACTTCGGCCGCACCAAGCCTCGCATATCACAGATCGGCCGAGTCAGGCATCAGCACAGCTCTGCGCGCGAGCTAAGGGGTGAGAGAAACCGCGAGCAAGACAGACAGAGCCGCGTGGGAGAGAAAGGTAGGGCGCGGGGGAAGCGTAGCCACGCACCGACGTAGTCGCCCATGAAGAGGTAGTTGGTGTCGGGAGCGTCGCCGCCGATGCGGAAGAGCTCGATGAGGTCGTAGAACTGGCCGTGGATGTCGCCGCAGACGGTGACGGGGCAGCGCACGGGCTGCACGTTCCACTCCTCCATGAGGATGGCCTTGGCCTGCTCGCAGAGCGCCTTGACCTCCGCCTCGGGCAGGTACTTGCAGTCGCGCAGCTGCGCGATCTGCCGGTCCAGATCCCCGTGCGAAGGCATCTCGTCCGTCCGCCCGCCCGCGGCGGCAGAGGTTGGGTAAGTGGGTGGGGGCGAATCCTTTCTCCGGCCGGCCGGCGGGCTTCGCCGGCGGTCAGGTCGGGGCTAGGGTTTGGGGGAGATCGGCGAGAGACGGGGAGGAGGCCGAGCTCATGCCTCCATTTTTTGGGGGCACGCTGCTTTGTTTGTTTTGCGAGTGGGAGGCGAGATTTTTCCTCGGCTCTTCTTTCTCGTTCCAGGTGTGCAGAGCGCGGGGCAGGTCGGGCTGGGGGCTCGTGTGTGGTTTGGTGGTTTTGGAGGGATCGAATTGTAATTTAGCAGTGGGCCCAGGGAGCTGGTCAACGAAGACTTCGTAGTCGTAGGTGGCATGCCCCTGCCAGCGTTTCGGTTTTCATTTCGTGTCCTGCCTCCGTTCAAAAAAAAAAAAAAAAGTAATCTTATGTTTGATCGAGTCAAACTCTAGACTTTATGTAAATTGTATAAAAATATATATAACTTTAAATTAAATTGATATAGTATAAAATATGTTGCATGTGAATATATAAATTTGAGAAAGTTTGAACACATTATTCTTGTTGTAATTAAGGCGGTAGGATTTAATTTATCTCATAGAGTGACATAATCTTAAGTTCTAGCTGCAGCTTAAACTATTACATGGTCCTACTTAAAGGCTTATATAAAAGTTTGCTTTATAACAAAGCAGAGCAGGTGATGATATGATCATGTCAAAAATAAAATAGAAGAAATAGTACAGGAGAGAGATAGAACAGTAATTGGCTCCGGTTATTTTTATGAATCATGATAATTGAAGCATTTCTTGTGTGTTGTTGTGTGAATTATAGCAAAATGATTTAGAATCAAATCAGAATGTATGATTACTTTTATATATGTGTTGGGAATGTGGAATAAATTGTTATATAAACAATATTGGCGGTGGCATTCCTATAATCCATGTGTGGACAACTAAACATATGTTCAATGAATCATGTGCCTTGTTGATGTGGATATTATAATTGCATATGCTTATGGGGCATTCTTATATGTAATAGTGGGTTACTGAGTTGGACGTCTCGGATATGGAGATAGAATGCTGGTGAGGTTTAGGACTCAACCAACTTAAGTTTTTCAAAAATAATGGAGATAGAATTGTTACGAATGAAAGTGAATGACGATTGTGATTGATTGATCTCTGTGTGTACAGTAATACAAGTATTTAAGTTACAATAATAGTAACTGCCTAATCTACTGAATCGGTGCCTTGGCCTTACGATGTCTCTTCGGATAGAAGGTACGATGTCTTCTTTGTACAAGCAAATCCTTGACTCCTACGCTACCTAATGGATAATGCTAATCCTAATATTAACTAACTATAATTATCCGTTGATCAGTAATTAATTAACTCTAATTAATCTTAACAAGAATGTTGGTGAGGTTCAGGACTCAACCAACTTAAGTTTAACTTAATGTATATAACGGTTAAAAAAATGGTTTATGATATCAAATACTCCTATATATTAATAAATTAATTAATCTTGTCATATATTTATACTCTAAATCTATTTAGAGATATAAATATTTATATTATTTTTTTATGAATCTAGTGATGGATTCAATATGTGATTTCATTTCTTACAAAAAAAAAACAAATAAGAAGGGAAAAAAAAAAAACAGAAACGCACGGGCTCACTAGCATAGCAACCAAAGCAGTGGGCCACCCAGCGCTAAAGGAAAAAGAAGAAAAAAAACCCTCGCAACTCCGAACTCCGAAGACTGGGAGGCGCCGTCAGCCATGCCGCCGCCGCAACAGCCTAAGAATCGTAGCCGTGGTCCCGCGCCGGCCGGAGAGAGCCAACGGCCCCAGCGTCGGATGGCGAGCCGGGACGCGGCGGAGCGGGCCGCGTTCTTCGCGCGGCGAGAGGCAGCAACGGTCCTCCGGCGCGTGCTCCGTGGGGACGCCACCAGGCGCGCCGCGGGCTCCATAAAATCTCTTGTCTACTCCCCAACCGTCCGCAACAAGCGCGCCACCTTCGCTCTCGTCTGCCAGACCCTCAAGTGTAAGTAAGCGCCGCCTCAGCCTGCTTCCAGCTGCCTTGGCGTGCTCTGGCGCGCAATGTGTTCGACGGAATGCCATTGCAGAGCTCTGGTGCGGCTGTGTTGGGTGGCTGGGTGAATTATCTGCTATTTGAGCAGTTGACTTGTAGCCGTAGAGTTGAGCAAGAACGGAGCTGTTGATGTACAGGTCGTACAAGTATGATGCACTTTTAAGTTTTTTTTTTTTAGAAAGGACGGCAAAAGCTTTGCCGCGATTTCTATTAGACGAAAAAAGGAAAAAGGCAATGCCAGCCCAGTTTTTTGATTGGAAACCGGGCCACAAAAACAATGACGCTTCTCCCTCACTGTTTTAACAACGACACTTCACTGCTTGGCACCTCACTGTTCACGCTCAAGCCATCAACTTTGAAAGAAACCAGATTTAACTTGTTAATTAAGTCACATACTTGCTGGGTCATGTTAGTCATCTGAGTGTAGGCGGAGGACAACTAGTACCCGCTGCTTCAATAGAGCAAATGGTTATGTGTTCTGTTGTGCTTTGATACTTCTCCCCTCATGTTTCTTTGTTTCCTTTTGTCAGATCTACCAATTCTTAAAGAGGTTTTAACATCGAGTGGAATACTGAACAGCAAATGGAAGGTGAGCCAATTGCATCAATTGTTGTGATGTAACTAAATCATTCTTGCTGCATTATGTTTTTATCATTGTTGTTGACAGTTTGACATGTTGGCTTTAGAGTTTAGACATGCCTCTTCAAAGCAATGTATAATGCCTCGCCAAAACACACACACACACATGCAGGCAGCAAAGGCTGAGTTATAACTAAGTTGTATTTCCTTTTCACTTGCAGAAACAGGAAGAATTGGTTTATGTGACTACCTATGACATTCTCTTTGGTCAGGTCTGTCATCATTTACTTAAGAGTATTGAACCAACCAATTTGTTGACAGCTTTTGTGCATTTACTTTATCTATTCCTTAATTTGTTAAGTTCAAATCATGTTTCTGTTAATGTCTATACTTTGAGCTGTGCATTTGATTAAGTACTCATCATACTATTTTACTCGTTTGCTTCCCTCCACTATTGAAAAACGAGTTTAACATGTCATTCAACTTAATCAGTCGAGCAATTAAAGATAATCTAACATGAAATGGCATTCCCAGGGAATTGCAGTTTCTGGGTCAGTCGAAAAATTAATTATGCTACAAAAAATTCTCTCAGAACTACTCTTGATAAAGTTTGTGCCAGAAGGAAAGTCAGCTGTGTTGAAGACCTGTTGAGCAATAAAACAGCTGGTACCCTTCTTCCTGATCAGCTTCATTGTAGCTTATATTTCACTATTTTCTGTAATACAAGTACTCCCAATTCTACCCTGAGCCAGTCATGATCTTAACTATTCATAATCAAGTGTTTTCGTTTTGCTATTCAAGGTTTCAAGCTCTGGAGTCGTTCAAAAAAAAAAATTGCTAGCTAAATTAAATTTCTCTACACTGAATAATCATGGTGATACAATTGTGAACTTAAAATGTCTCATGTGCTGTTGATCATCTGAGTTCATTTCCTTGTGTCATTACTCAAAACTATTGTCCACGCTATGTTATATTGGTTATCTTCTGCTTGCACTTCTATATGTTTGTGCAAATTTGTCTAGTTGCCTTGTTATGGTGATTGACACTATCTTGTCTCGTGGCAAATTTTGGATTCTATTTTATGAGATGTCCTCCCAAAATTAATAGTTCCGATCAGTTTCATGCTTGGCAAATTGATCAGGTTGTCGGTAGGATTGCAATCGTGTTTGCTTATTGCTGAAAGGGTGCACAACAACTGCTTCTCTGCATCTGTTTGGTTTCTTTCTGTAAATGATGTACTGTCCTCAGTGAACATAAACTATATATATGCTAATTTCGAATTATATGCATGCTATGCTGTTCATTATTATCTTTTTCTTCAGTCAAACCAAAGCCCCGATTTCTTCGTGTTAACACGCTCAAGATTACTACAGAGTCTGTCATTGAAGAACTGAACAAAATACACATGGTATTTCATCTATCTTTTAAGGTTATTAAGCAAGTGTATCGATCTGAGTAAAATCATTCTAGTTTGATGTTCCATTTGCACTTTTGAGCTCTATCACTGTTGATAAGACTTTGACTCAGCCACTCAGTGTTGAATAGGTTGACAAAGATGATATGGTTCCAGACATGTTGGTACTCCCACCTGGAACTGATTTGCATAACCATCCGTTGGTTACAGATGGGAAAGTGTTTTTTGCAGGTGACCTTCTGATTCTATTGCTTATTTTTGAGAAAGTCACATGATTTATAATAATTGTGTAACTGCCCCTCTCGTTCCTACCTGTTCTCATAGGGGAGAGCTAGCTGTATGGTAGCAGTTGCATTGTGCCCTAAGCCAGGCTGGAAGGTTAGTGTGTTGCATCTGGCAGATAAAATTTATCGATATTTTATGTGGCCATCATTTTCAGTGAAGAACTAAAGATAAGTATTATTTATTAACTTTGGTGTTACCTTCTGACTGGATGGTTTGGAATTTACAAAATAATGTTGTTTAGTCTAGAATATAGTATTGTGTATGCTTGTATAATTGTATACTTGGGTTTGCAAATAGTATCCATCTCTACTGCCTAAGTTCCTATCTATTCATCTTCTTATTTAAAAATGTGGTCATTCTGGTAGGGATACGAAAAATAGTACTGATATTTCACTCAATGTTAATTTTTCTATGTCGAAAATAGAATTTCTATGCTTGTTTATGGATTTGCTTCATCGATATCTTCCATGGGTGCTGTAAAGAATGTTGCATTCTGATGTACCAGTTGAAACTTTCAATCTATCATGCCAGTTATATATAATCTCGAATATTAATTGCAATTTGAACATTTAAACTTAGGTTATTGATGCATGTGCGGCTCCAGGGAACAAAACAGTCCACCTTGCTGCACTCATGAATGGAGAGGGGAGCATTATAGCTTGCGAACTTAACAAAAGATAGGGCCAAGACATTGCAACATACTGTCAGAAGATCTGGAGCAAATAGTATCCTTTCCTGATGATCTTTTAGATCTATGAACCTTGCAATTCTTCTTTTTTTATTTTGCATGGCTTTACTGTTAATTACTATTAAACCGTCCTTGTCTCCATACTGTGAAGCACAAAGGCACAGAATTAGCTTTCATGTGTATTGACTAGTTAATTTGATCTTCATCCAATGATATGTGTTGTTGTTATATGTTATCCATTATGTTCAACAATATTCATTACAGTACATTTGATACGACACCCACATTTCTGAACTTATTGCTAAAGATATTCAAATAGTTAATGGCGACTTTCTGGAAGTAGATAGAAACGATCCATCATATGCTGAGGTTTGTAGATGCCTCCTCTTCTATTGGTAATTTATTATTTATTAACATTACTGGTAACTGGACACACATTAGTAGTTTTCTTTCTTCTAGCAGAACCATTGTCCATGATTTTATCATTTGCATTGATGCGATGGTGGTGATTGCTGCAGGTCCGTGCTATTCTACTGGACCCCTCATGCTCTGGTTCTGGAATATCTACAGAGAGACTTGATTATTTGCTTCCTTCACATTCTAGAGGTAACTAGAGGCTTTTGTAGCAACAATCCTGCTATTTTATCTTGTTTCCTTCTTAAAAAAAGAGGAATGTTATTTGATTATGTTGGCATCATTGTGTTGTGAGTAGCATCAGTTACATATTAGGCTGCTAGGCAAGGTTAAACTTCTGTAGTTAGCACGATATTCCTACTTGTCTTATTATTTGGCTTGAAACTATGAAACAACAGTGTCACCAAGAATTGTTTGCATTATCAGCATTGGGAGCAGCTGTGAAGGCACATTTATTGATAATGGTGCATATACGCCACATTTATTTATTTATTTATTTTTGCTACTGACTAGTGCAGTATTTACATACATTTGGAGTCTGTATATATTTCTTGGTGTATAATAAAGTGGTGCTCCACTGCTATTTTGGCCTAGTTCGTTCTGATCTGCAGATTATCTATCTAGTTTGAAGGAGGGGAAGGGTGGGGTGCCACTATTTACTAACTTTTCATCACAATATCTCGTTAAATAAGCTTTGCTCTGCAGATAATCAGGATGATGCGAGTACAAGCTCAAGGGTCATGAAACTCTCCGCTTTCCAGAAGAAAGCTCTGTCCCATGCTCTATCATGTAAGTCCTTATGCCATTTGTCCCTTGAATAGTCACATTTTTTTTTCGAAAGCGTAAGAATAGTCACATTTCAGTGCATAACTGTTTGCACGAACTGAAGCTTCCCTCAACGGCTTGCCCTTTGCAGTCCCCTCAGTGGAGAGGGTGGTTTACAGCACTTGCTCAATCCACCAGGCAGAGAACGAGGATGTCGTGAACTCCGTCCTGCCCTTAGCTACATCCCTCGGATTTGAGCTCGCCACACCGTTCCCCCAGTGGCACCGCCGCGGCCTTCCAGTTTTCCAAGGATGTACGCACTCTGCATCCGAACAGTTGAACGCAACTTCCAGTGAATGTCTCTGAACGTAGCCTCCCTCACCAGTCACCATGGCTTACCTCATTTGCTTTGCAGCTGAACATTTGCTTCGGACGGATCCTGAGGATGGCCTGGAGGGCTTCTTCATTGCATTGTTCGTCAGGAAAAAAGCAGGTGGTACTTCAGAAGAGCCTAGCAAAGATGCCACGGTAGAAGTAAGAAGGAAACAAGCGCGCCTAAGGCGAAAATGGGGTCAGGACGTTCAGCTCCTTGAGGTTGTCCAGGATGATCCTCTGGTGATGAAAGATGTTCTGGGATCTATTTTGATGTATCATTGCTATTTTTTTGGTAGTCAATGTGGAATTAGCTAGGTTTGAATTCTTTCTGAATTTTGGATTGATTTTTTACTTCTACTCCAGATAACCTCTTGAATGGAGGGAATAGCTGTTAGCAAGCAACACATCTATCACATTTTTTTATTAAGGACTCAGTATACTATACTAAAACAGGTTTGGGTTCTTCCAATCAAGACGTTTTGGTTATTTTCTAGATACATAGTATTTGCTCCATTCTTAAAAATCCGTTTACATATACATAGTGAAATCAATGTATTTAAAAATGCCAAAACGTCTTGTATTTGAACGGGGAGTAGCTATTAGCAAGCCACACATCTATTGCATTTTTGTTAACAAAGGACTCATTATATCATATTATTATAATACTAAAACAGGCTCTTGCTGACTTGGGTTGGCTTATAGCCAAGCTTATTGAACCTGCTCTTAGGCCTCGAAATGGCCACAACAGAGACATTGAGGATTGAGAGATCCTCCTTTTGCACTTTGGTACCACAACAGAGGGCTGATAAACCAGCCGACGGTAGAGAGATGGCAGCAGCACAAACCGCAGCAAATCGATGAAGGGAGCAGAGGAACTGCAGAGTGATTCTATTCTATTGTCACTGCAGAGTGATGCTTGCTTCCAGGGTACGTGATTCTATTCTAGAGATGGAACGGCCGATAGACATAGATGTTTAGCAATGCCCATGGTTTTTGCTTTTAGCATCTACCAATCCACTGGTAGCTCGATCTGTAGCAGAATCATAGAGCAGCCTGAGTGTGTGCTGATCGATACATTAGTCAAATATTATTGCGGCATCAACAAGGATGTCATCAAATAAGAGCAACTCAGGCCTCTATTTTTTCAAAGACAAACATATATCGCCCTTTTCCACAAAAAAAGGAAAGCAAAATACATGCATGCATGACGAATAAAGTATGGGCACCCTGATTATTATTATTACATATAAATAAACAAACAAGCAGAGTCTAAATATATATATTAAACTTCATGAAACAAACAAGCCACTTATATTAACTGCTTTCAAATAATTCCCCATGTTCATCCAGCATGGTGTGTATGGGAAACATGTTTTTAAGCCCACCGGTAGATGTATGTCACTGCCCAACTTTTGAACCTTGGAGGTATTCAAATTATAAGATATTGTCCTTGATGATAAGGAAAAGAAGACAATCTCCTTATAAGGATGAAATCCGACGAAATCAACAGGGTAGATGGTGACGGGCTCATTATCGTCTTTGTTGGCTTCAACAACAACCTCATCAGCATTGTCAAAGTCCCATTCATCATCATCATCAGCAGCAGCAGGAGGTGGTGCTTCTAATTCATCCTCCTCGTTATCGTCACGGATGACCCTCCATTCATCATCACCAGCAAAGCTATTGTGACTGTGAAGAGGAGGTTCTACTAGCAGCGCTTCAAGGCTGATGTTAGCCTTCAACACCCACTCCATGTGAATAATGTGATCATTCATCTCTTCCTCCTTAAGCAACCAGACTCCAAGCTGTGGGCTGGTATCAAAGTCAACCCAGTAAAGTAATGCAGAGTAGACCCCTTTCTCTGATTTTCCCAAGGAAAAGGTTGCTTTCTGAGCACCAAGTTTGCTCTGTGTTGCTAGTGATTTCACCATTCGGTACTTATTGTCGTCATTGGACAAGGCTATCCTGCAATTAATTAATTATTACTACATATAATGCATGAACATATATATGCATGTGATAGATCGATCCAGCAAATAAATCATCATATATATAGCATATGCATGCAGTTGTAACAATTGTAGATGAAACTACCTCATGACAGAATCGTCTTGGCAATGCACATAGAGTGCTCCCCGGAAATAGACGGCCTTGTAGTCCCTGCAATAACCTTCGGATTCCAGCATATCGGCCATGGTCCCGGCGGGCTCCCCTTTGGCGCATCCAGGACCTCTCCTCCCACCTCCATCTCCTCGACGAGAAGACGTGCGTTCTGAATGTCGATGGCGGCCATTCTTGCTCGGCGAGGTCGATGCTGGTGTTGCCCAGCAGATCATGGCGGCTAAGTGAGGGGATAAGAAATACCTCATAGTGTTGTGGAGACTCTGCCATGGGATCGTACACAAGGTGAAAGCGTGGAAACAAGAAATGGCCGGCGCCGACGACGGTGACCTCAAGCATGTCGTCAATGGATGGTGGTTCTGGCCCTTCTGGGAGCGTGGCCCATTGGCGTGTGGCAGGGTTGACCACCATGTCAGCCACCAAGAGCAGACCATTGCAGTGATCCTCGACTTCCAGATCGAAGTAGTATTCCAAGAAGTCGAGGGGGCCGCCGGGGATTCGACGCGCTGCCCAAGCAGGGCGCGAGAAGAAATACGTCTTCCGCTCGATGCGGTCGAGGGAGATGCAGTAGAAGGCGGAGAGGCGGAGAGGGAGGAGGTCGGCGCGGAGGAGGCGGCGGCCGTCGATGATGGAACACCACCGCTTGCGGACGCAGCGTGACGCCGCTAGACTGCTGGGCGGGAGGCGGCCCAGGACATTGGCGAGCATATCGTCAGGTAACTGCTCCATCAACATGGATCGATCGATCGGAGAGGTGAGCCTGTGCCTGATCGAGGGGCAGTACGAGGGAGGGAGGAAGAAGAGGGATGATGCGATGCATGCAGATGCAGTTCTGTTTCAGCCGGGCTGGAGATCGATCTATATCTATTATGCCCGCGGCCGATATTCATGGATCATGCATCCCATATGCATACAGTCGAGCCGCCCGCCGGCATATATGCTCCATCATCACCTGCAGCTGGGCAGGGAGGGACGCGCGGGCTGGCGCGGGGACTGATAATTAGTGCAGCCTAGGCCGATGCCCTGCTTCAAACTCGGTTCGACGTCCAAAAGCCATTCAAACCTCTCCGAGTACCGTCGCACTATGGTTGAAATGGTCTGACGTTCAACTATTCATACGGTCTGATGACACCTACAGAGTTTTTCTGGTCTCATGATGAACTGGGATTCAATTTAGTCTAATGCCTATGTCCCCGCCGGTCCGACCCTTGCACTACTACACTGGACGATCAATATGACCCACTGCAAAAGCTTTTATTCTTTTGTTTCTTCGCATGTCTTGCGTCCGACGTGGTTCCAAACTTGTGTCTTGGACTTGGTTTGATCTTCGAAGTCTTCTATGCTACTTCTAAAATCTTACTTAAGGTGTAGATCATACGGATCGCTACGCCGCCATTGTCGAAACCACTTTTGCATCCTATTAGACCACAAAAACAAATACTTGTAATTCATTAGTTCTATTAAACCAAAAAAATAAATACTATAAATTCATTAGTTCAAGTTGGTCTTGTTGATTATCAAACACCAAAATCTAAATTAAATGGGTCGAGGATCTATTTTTTTTTCTTGCAAAGTGCATAGACAGAATTAGATTTAATTTTGATCTTTAACTTAAGGGGCTTAAGCATCTCTAGACCTATTTTGAAGCGTGTTTGTGACTTAGCCCTTATTTTTTAACTTTGTGATTTTACCCCTTTCGTTTCAAAACGAAGGAAGAGTTTACCTTGGTTTGAAGTCCCTCTGATAGTGATAGTTTTTGTACAGAAGAACATTACACATGCTTTTTACCCAAGTTTTGCTATGGTATATGTGTTTTACCCGTATTGTCCGTGAAGCCTGTTGTCTATTTGTCATTAAGAAATAACCACATACTACAGCCTTGACAAAATGCAAGGGTTGTGGTGTGACGCTGACTAACTGATTACTAAGCCTTGAGTCTAAAAAACTGATTACTAAGCCTACAAATTAAAACAATTAAGAAGAGGCTTAACAATTAGTGGCCAGTAAAACAAGAGGCCATGTCCTAGCCGTCAGATCAATCCGAGAAACTACATAAAGGTTAGTGAGCTATGCAAGAGCCTTGGGAAAACTTTCCATGAGGTATGAGCATATTTTTTTCATTCCTTCAAAAATACATGTGTGGTAGCTTTTTTTTTTCTGGTACGTTTTGCACCGATTCCTTAGTCCCAAACGCTGCTACTACAATGATAAATATTATAGGAACTCCATTCCTTCTTTTTTTTTTTTTCTGTGTTCTTCCCATGTTCCAAAACACGTAGATTGCGAGGGTATTCTGTCTTTCTTGCCTTGCCTACGTTTCTTTTATTTATTTATTTATTTTTGCCATTTAATCCCATGACTCCCAAACGCTGCTACTACAATGATAAATATTATAGGAACTCCATTCCTTCTTTTTTTTTTCCCGTGTTCTTCCCGTGTTCCAAACACGTAGATTGCAGGGGTATTCCCTGTCTTTCTTGCCTTGCCTACGTTTCTTTTATTTATTTATTTATTTATTTTTGCCATTTAATCCCATGACTACAAAAAGGTGTTACAAACAAGGGCAGTCATTTGCTTGAATGAAAAAAAAAAAATGAAGGTAAAATCACAAAGTTAAAAAAAAAGGAAAAGTAAAATCATAGTTGAGTTTTGAAGTAAGGACAGAATCACCAAAATCTCTAAATTTAAATGAATTGAAAACAAGCTCAAAATTTTCATGACACGTTCCCATGTTTAGAATCTATGAAAAAAATTTAGCTTGTTTGGAATGGTCTTAAATTATTTAATATCAAAACAAATCTAATTTCTAATATGTACTATATTAAGGACATTAGATTGTACTTGAGCATGTATGCTACGAAATTACATGATAAAATACAGTTTTTTTCTGAATTGTTTAAAAAAACATCTTGCTAAACACAACTAAAAACTCAACTATAGCATTTTAGAAAAAAAAATACTAATTTTAAAGCTACAAAAGCTATGATGCCAGATATAGGTACAATGAGTGTTGCTTAATTTTTAACATGTATTTAAGGTATTACAATATTTTCTAAGGCTCCTGGTCATTCGTTGTTATAATAAAAAGAGATTCAAAAAGCAACGTAGGGATAGTTAGAGAGATACTCCATGTCAATGGGCAGCAAATTATATATGGTGCGAGGTCCTCTTCACCAATTTTTAGTTGGTTTTAGCTCTTACCCTGGTCTATTCGGTGTGAATTCAAAGGTATATATATTTGCATTTCTTTTACTTATCTAATCTAATCTAATACTTCTACAGGAATAAAACTCACTAAGCTAATTATCTTGACATGCAAAGCGTCCCACTTCATCACTCCACTATCAACTCCACTATCTATTTTTCTCACCTCAAAAGTCCATTATCATTTTCCATTAGCAATTTCTCTTGACATGCAATATGTCCACCTCAACACTCCACTATCACTTGCAATTAAAGTTCATCAAGACAAGAAATATGATACTCATGTTAGCAAGACACATCATGGATTATACATTTATATTCCCTACTTGCACTGCAGGTGGCAACGCGATTGGAACTCCCCTAGTATATTAATATAGACCAGATCCTAGCAAAAAGTAGTAAGATATATAAAAATAAATAAATAATAATAATCCTTTTTCCCTGTCGTCTTGGGCCATTAGCTAAGCCACTCGGTGGCGGCCCGGCGTCCCTATTCTTCTCCCTACAAGGCAAAGCCGGCACTCCCTCACCCCGCTCCGTAGTTTTAAAATCAATAATTTCATTCCGCACTCCGTCACCCCACTCCGTTCCGTTCGATTCACGCTAAACCACAGGAGAAAACCCCACCGCCGGAGCCCGACCATGGCAAACCTTCTCGGGATAGCGCTCGAGATGCTCCTGTCGCTGGAGTGGCGACGACCCGAGGCGGCGCCGATGGCGTGTGCGGGCGGCGCCGTGAGTGCCACCCAACGGTGGCGGAGTCATCTTGTGACGCCGGCACGCCCACCACTTCCTGCGACTCTATCACCGCCACGGTTCCTGCGTCTGCCACGCCGCATCCAGTAATCGGTGGATTTCACCCTCTACCTCGACCACCACGGTAGCGTCGAATCGCCGGCTTGGCCAACAATTGCCGAGGACGGCTAGGCCCCCGCATGGCGCGGCGTCCTCGCCACCTCTGCGTGCCAAGCTAACTATTCAGCGTTGAGTGGTATTTACGTGAGTTGTGAGTGGATCTAGTTGATTCGGGAGGCAATCGGGCGAGGACGCGGTGTGACCATTGCAGCGGTATTTGTTGGGTTGGTAGCCGTCCTCGCCGCCGGCGCCAGCGTTCAGCTAGTTAGAATCGCACTGCTGCAATCATCTCTCGCAATTTTTTTGTCCTCGCTTTGCAGTCGAGCTTGCCTCGGATTTACATGCCCCTACCATTCAGCGATTTAAGAGGCTAATCCAAGCTTCTTCACACCTTTTTATCTTGATAATTAGGGAGGGAAGCGATCTTTTAAAAGTTTAGTCAATTCTTTTATTTTATTTCTTTCAGATTTCCATGAAGAATTCTGTTGATTGTCTTTTAGCCCTTTGTGCTACAAGGAACTAATCAGGAGTGAGATGTCCTGCATTCCTTCGGTATTCTGTACACCATGAAGTGGATTAGACATGCGATTACATGTACTGCGGTTGCATTGATCTAAGTATGGCTGCTTATGCTTGGTTTGCTAGAATAATGTTTTTCTATGTTAAGAATCCACCGTAGAACCGCGAACCACCGAGCACACAAGAGGTCACAGAGAGAATGTTGGGAGGGATGGAATTAGCTCTCTATTATTGAGTCACTTTCATAGATGGATTTTACAATGGGGGCTAGCCTATTTATAGGGAGAGGCTATGAGTAGCACTCCTCAAATATCTCCTCTAGATATTTCCTCCCTAGATATGTCCACTACACTCTAGAGACTTCTCTTGCTCACTAGAGTCCACCATACTCTAGACTCTTCCCTTGTTCTCTAGAGTGCTAGATATTTTCCTCCTTGCTTTGAGATTCACCCACACACATGATTTCACAACACTCCCCCTTGGGTGAATTGCACATATGTACATGCCTCGTTAAAAACTCCCCCCAAAAACCAAGTGGGAAAAAAGGGTAGGAGAAAAGAGTACATTCACACGTGCCAGCCATGTTTGCACCTGTTGCCTCGTTAAAAATCTTGCATGAGAAAACCTAGTGGGAAAAACTCATCAAGGGAAAAAGAGTACAACAGTTGATGCTTCAGTCGGTCTTCGGGACCGACTCGTGATCTCCAGGATCACGGCCATGAGCTATGTTCTTGGGGGTATGTCTCCCTCTGAACCCTGCAACTCTCTGAGCCGCCTTGTGTCAATTCCATGGACACACTTATAGAAACTAGAGGTGGGTAGGGACTTGGTGAACAAGTCTACAAGATTGTCACATGATCTTGCTTGCAGGATCTTTATTTCCCCGCTCTTCTGGAGCTCGTGGGGATAAAAGAACTTTGGAGCAATATGTTTCATGAGATTGCTCTTCACATAGCCCGTGTGCATCTGTGCAACACATGATGCATTATCATCATAGATAATGGTGGGGGTCGGCGACGTTTAGACCACATGACTTCTGGATGTGGTTTATCATTCATCGCAGCCAAAGACATTCCTGTGTGGCTTTATATAGGGCAATTATCTCTTAGTGGTTCGATGATGTGGCAACCAAGGTCTGTTTCATAGACTGCTATAAAATGGTTGCACTACCACATAGAGATACATAACCGGTCTAGGATTTGGCTTTTATGCGGGTCAGACATATAGTCAATATCCATATAACCTACCATGGTTAGGCTTCGGTTCTTCAGGAACCATAGACCAAGATCTTAGCACCAACTTAGCATCCTCTAGTTGTACCTTATCCATTAATGTGTTGCGAACGTAATATCCGCTAGGTACACTAGCGCTAAGTAGGGGACTTCAGGTCCCAATATTTTCTCATTGTAACCCTTGGTCAAAAATGGGACTAATCCACTTTTGGGGATTGGCCCACCATGGAGGATTTTAGAGGGAGGTACATGCCCAAAAATTTAAGTGCCCTCTTTATAGACTGGTTTATAAACGCTCCTTCAAGGAGGTACTTGAGTCGTTGGCTCAAGTAGGATTTGATTTTATTCAAATCCTTAATCGTGTGTAATCCCTCTTCGGGAGGAATTTACTCAAATGGTTGAATCACATCCTTTCAGATTATTTCAACCCATACTACGGCCATTTTAGCAGGCGATTGTCTTGTGTTTTTATTCGGTCCAAGGATCTTGGGTCCTGCCAGGGACTCCATATGGATTTTGAATCAAGTGACCCATATAAGTATCACGGTCACCATATTTGCCAACTGCCTTTTAAATTCAAGTTATTAGTTGCCATAAATATAAGATATCAGAACTCTACGCCATTCATGACGGGAGAGTAAACCCCATCATAATCGATGTCGGGTCTCTGCGTGAACCCTTGTGCCACTAGCCTCGCTTTATGCCATATTTATTCCTCTTCTGGAGGAAGATCCACCTACATCCTTCAGGGATGTCATTTAGAGGTGTTGGAACTGCAGGCCCAATAACCTCTCTTTAATAAAGCGAGCGCTACTCTGCCTCAATTGTTGTTTTCTATTTTGTCCCATTAAGTGCTTACGGCTCTACCATGGACTTTAGTTTTGGGTCCGGACCTATTGACTCGGCAATTCGAGGCAATATATGTCGACAATAGTGGTCTTTCTCATTATATGATTCTCCGTCTTCACATGATTAGTGGCAATCTTATCATCCCACTCATCGTGATTTCCCATAACGATTGAGTCACGGGCGTTCTGATCCACCAATGCGATATTGAGCACGCGCCACATGGTTGTTTTTCATCTTCAGGATGGAGTCCTTCAGGGACCAACTCAACTTCAGGTCGAGTCGCCACTTCAGGGGCGTTCTCAACTTTAGGTTGAGCTTCTTCAATTGATTCCTTATGTGATGCAAGCGGCTCGAGACCTTGTCTGTGCGGACGTCTCCGCGAACACTTGTCTGAGCACTAGGAGGTCTCCCCCTCAACCTAGGATCGAGCAGAGACGATAGAGTTTGTAACTTTCTAGGCTCCCTATACTCTCTTTGGCGCATTTACTACAGGTATATGTGGCATTGCCACTTTTCTGATTAGTGAAGGTATTTGGCAGCTTATTTGCAACAATTTGCAATCCTCTAAACTTTTTGTTCAGACTGACTAGTGCGTGAGTTTAATGAATTTCATCATGCAATTTTCCGGCATTCTTCAAGATGCATATCTCCCCTAATGCTAGGAAATGTAGTCGGCACACCGAGCCTTATGAAGATCCCCTATTCATAGGCTCATGGATCCCAACTTCTGGTAGGGCCTTTTTATGGTGTGTGCTGATGTGGTGGTACTGGCACAGATACCACATAACTAATTATACGTAGACGAAAAATACTTGATCCTCTCTCACGCACTAGCTATAAAAATAGGGGTATGCAGTTGACTTCAGACTTTGGGGATTTAGCACATAGTGTAAAGACCAACATTCATAACTTGTGGAAAATATCACAAAGGCTCTTCGGGAGCATGCATGACCATTCTACATATTGCAAATGCTCTTCAGGAGCAGGAATGGTCAAATTCCACAAGTACATTTGTACATTGCATTATGACTATGATATCTTTAGGATTACAAGTCCCTATATATCAAAGTCACCATCGACAAGCTCATCCTCACTTTCGTCCTTTTAGACATCTTTGTCATTTGTGTCAACAAGCATGTTGTCGTGTTCCTGAGCTTCAGGCTCAGTGGTGAAGTGAGGATTTTGTTGACTCTTCCTATCCTTGCTTCTGGAAGGACTTTGGTAGAGCTCAACTAGGTGTTTTGGGGCACGACAAATGTGAGACCAATATTCCATGCCACCACATCTAGAGCAGCGATATTGCTATTTAGATGTTTCACCTCTGACCTTCTCGGATTCGCTAGGCTTTTCCTTTTGTTTAGCTTTGAACATGGCACCTCTTTTTCCCTTCCATTTTTCCATTTCGCCGGCCTTCACGGTTGCGAGCAATCTTATCAATGCTAGCATGTGCTTCAGGCACAATGGTGAAACCAGTAGGCCGGGCAGAATGATCGCTCGGTTTATTCTATTGTTCTGCAATCAGTAGTACCTTTATCAGCTCATAGTACTTTGAGTACTTAATGCATTGCTGATGTAGTACTATGTTGCCGAGTGGGAAGGTAGAAAGAGTTTTCTCGATCATATCTGCATCGGTGATCGTCTGGTCACATAGATGCAGTTTTGACACAATCCTGTGTAAAGCAGAGTCATACGCCATTACAGACGTATAGTCTTTGAAGCGTAAGATAATCCAGTCCTGCTATGCTTTGGAGAGCACAATCAACTTTTGTTGGCTAAAGCAGTCCTTTAGGGACTGCCATATAACTAGTGGATCGTCCTCCTTCATATACTCAGACTTCAGTTCTGGGTGTACATGGTGTTGTAAAAGTTGCAACGCCTCTATTTTATTAGATTGTGTCCATTCATCCTTGCCAGCTACAGGCTGAGCAATGGTATGATCTAGGCCCATGCTATCAAGTTTTATCTCGACATCAATATCCCAAGTAAGATAGTTGCCGCCACCCACGGCTAGCTAAGTGAATTCTGTTGGGTAAAATACTCCAAACACGTTTATTAATGAATACTTAGTCACAAGGTGGCTGGTACAAAGATGTCCGTTACAAGAGAAGTTAGGGGATATTTATAGGCCCCCTAGCTTCGTGGTTCTAGGAAGATGACAAATTTTACAATTATAAGAATATCGGTCTACATCCTCAGTGAAGCCATTCTTGATGCCTTCGCAAGGATTGTCTTGAGTCTTCTTCATGTTTCCTGTAAACTTTGGTCACGAAGGTCTTTCGACGAAGCTTCTTTCCCCGAGTCTCTTTTGCGAAGCTCTAAACCGCGAAGGTCTTCGTGGTATCTCCGCACTTGTCTTCATGATAATCTTCTTGCTCATCTTCCTCTTTGTGAATACCTTCGTATGAAACTCTGTTTACACCTGAACTTCAAAGTTTGGGTTAGAAGTTTATGCAAAATAAAGTTGATCCCCAACAAAGCCCCTCGTGGGCGAATACCAACTTCAAAGGCATGAATCCCACGAAGATTTAGTAAACTTTGTGGTAATAAACGTCGTTCCAAACTTTGAAGTTGGGATTTCTTGAATTTGTCAATGTCTTCGCTAGAAAGTATTTTAAAAAAAGCATTATTTTTAATATATATTAATATTTTTATTGTTTTTATTTTACAACGGCTAGTTTGACCGTCTTGACCGGTCAGGCTTATAAATAGCGGAGGACCCCCTCTGTTTTTTCTCACCTTTTCGAAGAGGAGAAACTCTGAAATTTTCTTTGAAGTGTGAAGGTTCTTGCGAAGATCTTTTTTGAAACGAAGGTGCCTTGCGAAGTTTTATTTTGTTATTGCTTCTTCTTCACACCAAGGTGATCATAGATTTTTCCTTGAAGTTCTTTCTTCTGCATAGACGAAAAATAGTTACGTAAAAGATTGTTTTTGTTTACCGTTAATTTTCGCAGATGACAGGAACAAAGTGCTTCTCGCTCACGTTCCGGTTTTGAGAGAAGTTCTTGATTCTAATGACGAAGGTCTTAGTGGAGTCGGTGCTTCTCCTTCGGAGTTGATTCCTAAGATGGTTATTCTTATTTTTTAGAAAAAGTAAGATGAAGAAATCGAGATTATGCGGAGTTGGAGAAAGGCGATATTCTAAATCTAGATATTACAGGCCTGCTGGTCCTGAAGAGACCGTGCCCCTTCCTAAGAAAGATGAATGTATTGTTTATAAGGATTTCTTCACAAATTTGGATTAAGATTTCCTTGCCGGGATTTTTTGGAAGATGTTTTGAGGGCTTATGATATTGAGATTCATCACTTAACGCCGAATGCTATTTCTCGGCTCTCTACTTTCATATGGGGTCGTGCGGCCGTGAAGTGAAGCCAAATATTAACACTTTTTGTGATCTTCATGAGCTTCACATTCAATATCGGAGTAAAGTTATTGATGGCGGAAGTATCACTTATTATTTTGGCTGCTTTGCAACTTTAGGACTGCTAAAGGTGCCAAACAGATTTCTCCTGCTGCGAAGAACAAGTGGGCTGATGGGTGCTTTAAGATGTGGTTTTACCACAAGGTTCCTTATGTCGAGGAGAAAGTTGGCAGAAATTTTGTGAAGAGATATCCGCTTGCTGCCGAAATGCATAAGCGTGAGTTTGTTGTGAAACCTTCTCCGAAGAAATCTCAAGCTGCAAGTGAGTGTATGAAAGCTTTTAAGTTAGTTGCTTCGCTTCAAAGTACAAGAGACTTGGTTGAAGAGTTTATTGCTGCTAGAGTTTGGCCACTTCGCCGGGGATGGAATATCCTTCGCTTTCATACGAAGGAGGTCCGTGGAAAAACTTACAAGTTTCCTGATCGTGATATTGTTAAGCCAGCGGAGAATTCAAGACAAACGAGGATTTTGTTGCACTGTTGAGCCGAGAGCCTGCTCCGTTCTTGGGAAATATGTAAACAAGGAGAAAAAAAATTTATGGATGAAATTCTTGGTGAAGACTACTCCCGATTTAATCGGGTTTTTCGATGTTGTTAGAATTCCATATGGAGAACGTCCTCCTCCGGCTTACTCTCGTGTCTTTGAAAAAATGTTGAGGAAAATGAAGCGAAGGATGATCCGGCGAAGGGGAAGAAGAGAAAGCAATCTGAGGCTTCTACAGCAGCTGGTAGGGGTAGAAAGAAGACCTTGGCTTCTAAGAAGCAAAAGAAAGCTAATCTTACTCCTATTGTTGACTTGTGTGATGATGAAGGGTTTGCTATAGATGAAGATTCGATGGGGATTTCAGTGATCAATTTGAGGTGAGAAAAATGTGTTTAGCTTTTGCATGCACCGGTTTGACTCCCCGAGATGTTGACACCTCTTGCTCCAAATTTACGAACTTGGCTACTCGTGGGGAAAGTAGTAGAAAGTCTAGCGAAGATATTGTAAAAGATGTTCCTGCTCCTGGTACGTGCACTCTCTTTGCCGTCACCCGTGGTTCTATTTGAAAACTCCTGCTGTTTTGTACGTTGATTCTGGATGCTAAAGTTCATCTAGGTCACGGGACCGAAGACATTGGTGATGACTTGAATAAGCTAGCATCCGTTGCTCAACATTCATTCTTCTTCAAAATCTAAGGCTGGTTTGAAGGAAGGTGACAACTTTGTTTACAAACTGTTGAAAGCGCATTAAAGAAAATGTTTTACGCCAAAGATGCTAGTTTATTGCAACCTTCTCAACAAAATGTTTACGATCTTTGTCGTTCGTCAAGGCCGGTAATGCTAAGGCTTGGAAATTGTTAGTAAAATCTCCGTGGAGACCGACGGTGAAAATTTGATTGATGATGGAAAATCTCGAGGGGGCCGAAGGCTGTTGAAAAAAATTCGAGAATTTTGAAGAAGGGTACACATATTCTTTGCTATGACCTTTGAGGATTTTGACGATGATATTTTTGACAAAGATGTCGAGGAAGCGAAAACGGCTTCGTCTTGAGTATTCAATTATTAACATTGATACTCAAGAGAAAATCTCTTGCCCTATGAAAGAAGGAGAAATTGTTGGTGAGTTTTTGTACCTTAAGTTTTCTTTATATTTTTTGGTTTTTGTTTTTGTGTTTTGATTTTTGTGCTTTTGCAGCTAACTATTTTCCCGATGCCTCAACTTCTTCAAAAGAAAAACTATTGATGTGGGAAAGATGAAAGAAGTTGCTCGGGATGTTAGTACTCCAGCAGTTCCTTCTAAAGACTTATCTTCCATCTCTCGATCCTGAAAAAGCTTCAAAAGGTTTTGGATTTTTGTCGCTCGAAGGTGTTAATTTGGATTCGTTCAAATTTATTGGAGTTGGTCTGAAAAGCTTCGTATGATGCCGAGGAAAACTGAGCTTCGTCTGGCTAAGTGCATAGATGATGCTTTTAGTGTTCCAGATGCTTTGAAGCCGAGCCGGCTAAAAAGGACCCTCTAGAGCTTGCCGCCGGTGTTTCTTTAATGTATAAGGTGATGAAAATATCTTCGTTTGTTGTTTTGATTTCTGTTTTGATATTGTTATTTATATTTTTGTTTTAACTTTGTTTGTTCTTTTATGGCTCGTAGGGTGCCCTTCTTGCACGTAGCCAGCGAAAGGCGATAGAAGATAAATTTGTTGCATCTCGCTATGCGTGAGAAAGAGTTATTGCGGGGAAATTTCAACTTTGAAATCTCGACTTCTTTGAAAAGGAAAAAGAAAGGGGTCAAAGCGGTTGTTGAGTGGCATCGGATGGATGGTCTTTATCATCAATCTTGTGACACTATCAAAGAGAAAGATGCTGAACTTGATGTTTGCAAATAAGATGATAGCTACTTTGAAAAGAGAAAAAGAATATCTTGAGAAAAAGAAGAAAGAACAAGATGAATTTCTTCATATGAAGTTTTAATAGGATGTGGGAGATTTGCCGTGGATATTATGAGAAGTTTGGCGCGAAGCCTGAAGATCCAAATTGGGAGTTAGGGAGTTTGATCCTTTCTTTAGTTGGCTTTGTCGTCAATATGAAGATCTAGGTGTTCTCGTGAACACCTTTTGCCGATACTAGCATGATGTATGCCACAAGAGCACTTCTTCATTTGATGTCCGAAGCGAAGGACCCCTTATATGCTGAATTCTCAAAAGTGATTACAAGTTCCCTGCCGAAGTCGTGAAGCAAATTAGCTCTCGTACCCAATCTTTGTGCAAAAATATTTTGATCAATATTGGCATGTAAGTGGTCGGGAGCCTTGTTTCGAGAAAGTGAAAAAGAAGATGGAAGCGGTAAGTGGTTTTTACGCCTTTGCTTGTTATTTGTGATTCTTGTTACGTTGTTTTTTTTTCTAAATTTTGATAGATTGAGATTGAATACATGCGGGAAGAAGAGAAGAAAAGAAGCGCTTGGAGGAAGAAGCTCGGGGCTCGAGATGATGATGTTCGTGAGAGGGATTTGTAGATGTAGATGTAGTTCTTCTTAGGTTTTTATTTTGAGTGATTTGGTGAGGAAACTTCGTAAGTTAAGTTAATACTTGGTGATGTTTTAACTAAGATCCATCCCGCGCAGTGTTTTGAGCGAAGCTGCGGAGATGTTGCCACTATTATGCCTTTGATGATAGCTAAAGGAAATTATGTGTTTGAACCTTCTAAATTTTTGGAATGTCGCGAATCTGTTGGTGAAGTTGATTTTGATTCCTTTGTTGAAAGTAAACTTGGAGGTTCGAAAATTAAATTTAATTATGGAACGCCTCGAGTTATTGATTTTAGTAACTTTTACACAGGTGAGATGATGTTTAATTTGATGAAAAAAAGTTTTATCTTTTTTCCTAAATGCGGTGTTATAAAAAAGTTGTGTTTTATTTTTGTTTAGTCGTCAGGTTCAAGTGCTTCTCCAAATTATCTCTCCGAAGATGTTTTGAGGCAAGAAGTGGATAATATAGTTAATGAGGCTTTGGAGGGACTATTGGTGGAAGTGGCGAATGTTGTTATTTCAAAACAATGATTTGTAAATTATATTTTTGTAAAAAAAACCGTGATTTGGTTTTGAGTGATTGTATACAAATAATTTGTGATGTAATAAAGTATTTATTGTTTTGGGAAAGTTGTTATCCCCCTTTTTTTATTATTGTAAATATAAATTGACAAGTTTTATTTACGAGGTATACAACTTTTTCTTGAGGAATGAAAACGCTCATCCCCCTTTCCTTTTTTTTTTTAAGGTAGAGCGATAACTTCACTTACGAAGTATATGAAACTTTTTTCCCTTAGGAAAAAAAAAAAACGTCCCTTTTTTTAAGGTGGAGCGACAAACTTTGCTTATGAAGTATATGAAACTTTTTCCCTTAGGAAAAAATGTCGCCCCCTTTTCTTTTTGCGAAGGTGGAGCGACAAACTTCGCTTATGAAGTATATGAAACTTTTTTCCCTTAGGAAAAAAATGTCCCCCCTTTTCTTTTTGCGAAGGTGGAGCGACAAACTTAAACATGAAGTATATGAAACTTTTTTTCCCTTAGGAAAAAAAAAACGCCGTCCCCCTTTTCTTTTTGCGAAGGTGGAGCGCGACAAACTTCGCTTATGAAGTATATGAAACTTTTTTCCTTAGGAAAAAACGTCCCTTTTCTTTTTTTGAAGGTGGAACGACAAACTTCGCTTATGAAGTATCACATTTTTCCCTTGGAAAATCATAGGTAATAATTTTTTTTGAAAATTGTACCTACTTTTGTTTTATTAGCCGATGTAGGAATGTTATGTTCTTCGGCGTTTGTTTTTATGAATTGACATGATATATAAAAGGAAGCCATGTTTGGGGAAACTACTTTCTCATTTATATTGATATGAGAATTTACAATAGAGTCTGCCTCGTTAAAAAACCACTCACCCAAAGGGCTTCCCCGAGTGGGAAAAAGAGTGCGACTCTTTACAATTTGAAATGTAAACTTTGCTTGAAAATAAATGATACCGCTATCTATTTACATATTTACAAGAGAAGCTCTTTTCTTCTAAGGGTAGTACTTACGAAGATCTTGGATATTCCATGTGTGGCTCAATTCTTCTCCCTTCAAAGTCTCAAGTGATATGATCCTCGCTTGTTTGATTTTGAGATAATAAATGGTCCTTCCCATTTTTGCTGAATTTACCCACTATGTCCTCATTTCTTTTTCTCTTGAGCACGAAATCTCCCGGGCCAAGTTCTCTCCCGATTACTTTCTTATTGTACCATCCGCTTGTTTCGCATGATACTTGGTCAAGTTTTGTAGAGCTTCGTTTCTTTCTTCTTCGAGTAAGTCTTTGCTTTTTTTAAATCTTCTTCGCTTATCATTTGTACATTTAGCCTTGGACCTTCATCTTTGAAGTTTTTTCTCGAGTCATAGCCGTCTCCGTATAGCAATCAATGGTAAAAATTTTGTAGATCTTGTGGTCGCTCATGTTGTGACTCAGGACTATTATTGGAAGTTCTTCGATCCACTTTCCTTTTGGTAATCCCACAAGATTTCTTGATATTCCGGTGCAAATTATTCCGTTTGCTCTTTCAACCGCTCCGTTTGATTGCGGATGTTTTACCGATCTTGCGAAGCATAGTTGGATTCGAGACTTGTACAATATTCTCGAAATCTTCGCTATCAAACCGTGTTCCGTTGTCTAAGGTGATGTGTCTTGGAACTCCAAATCTGCAGATGATATTTTGCCATAAGAACTTTTTCATTGTTCTTGAGGACATGTTTGTTACTGGCTTCACCTCAATCCATTTTGTGAAGTAATCAACTGCTACCACTTGCATATTTGAAGTTCCCTTGGGTTTGTGGTAACTTTCCAATGATATCAATTCCCCATCTTGCTAACGCCAAGCCGGTTCTATTTGGTGAATTAGGTTTCTTGGGTGCATGTTTTTTATTTGCCGAGATTTGACAATTGTGACAAGTCTTGATTATTTCTTTGCTATCTTTTCTCGAGTTGTTGGCCAATAAAATCCTTGCCCAAAGCTTTTCCCCGCAATTGATCTTGAACCAGCGTGGATTCCAAGCAAGTTCCATTGTGTATTTCTTGTAATATTTCCTTTCCTTCTTCGCTCGAAACACATTTCGGAATGGTTCACATATGCCATGCTTGTAAAGTTGATCATTGATGATTTTGTAATTCCTTGTTTTGTGCTTCATTCTTATTTCATCAACTTCACTTTCTCGGTTCGTAAAAATCCTTTGAGAAAAGCTATTATTGGTGATCTCAATCTTCGCCTTCTATTATGTGAATATTTCTTGGTTCTTCCATCTTTGCTTGAATTGATGATTCGATAATACTTGGTAGAATACATCCGGTGGTAGCTTGATTTTCTCGAGCTCCGACCTTTGCAATTGTGTCTCCTTCTTCATTGTTTGTTCTTGAGATGCTTCTCAATGTGAAACCTTCGAAGTGCCTTTTCTCGATCTCGACATGTTGTAGATATTTTGCCAACTCAGGATCTTTTGCTTTGTAACTTTTTTTCTATATGCACGGCTACAACTTGTGAATCTGTTTTGATCGGTAATTTTGGATGCCCATTACTCTTGCTTTGGCGAAGCCCCGCGATCTTGCTTCATATTACTGCAATGTTGTTTGTACATTTGAACTCTAATCTTCTTTGCATATCTCATTGTTACTCCCGGGTGAAGTTATGATTGCAGCCACTCCGGCGCTTTTGAGGAGCCCCATGCACCATCACAATTGATTGTCCATTCTTGACAAATCATTGTCCATTCTTGGGCTTCTTTTTGTTCCTCTAAATTTGAAGTTGGAGTCCAATGCGCAACAAAGTCTCGCTAGAACTTGTGACTTGATTGTTTGTTCTTTTTCAAATTCTATGTAATATTGAGATATTTCTCACGCCCATTTGCCCAATCTTCCCGATGATTTGCAACTTTGTAGAACATCTTTGAGGAGATGATTTGTTGGTATTTTGACTTTGTGAGCTTGAAAATAGTGCTTTAATTTTCTTGTTGCCATGAGGACCGCGTATGCTATCTTCTCGATCTCGAATAGTATATCTTCGATCCCGAGAGGGCTTGGGATACAAAGTATATTGGCCGTTGCTTCTTGGTGTGCTCTTCTATATTTTCTTGCACTAGTATCGCACTTACCGCATTTTTGATGCCGAGATGTATAACAACAATTCTTCTTGTGGACTTGGGCTTGCCAAAGTTGTTGGATTAGACAAATACTTTTTTATCTCTTCAAGGCCTTTTGTTTGCTCTTCACCCCATGCGAAGGTCTTATTTGAGTTTTTAATGCTTGGAAGATTGGGAAACTTTTCTCGGTGACTTTGATATAAATCTGTTTAGCGAAGCCAATCTTCCTAAGTTAGTTTCTGATGTCTTTGATGCTTTTTGGAACTTGTGTTTCCATCAATTTGCTTTGATCTTCTCCTGATTTGGGTCGATTCCTTTTGATGATACAACACATCCCGAATTTTGCCTTTCTTGACCCGAAGGTGCATTTTTCCCGGGTTGAGCTTCAAGTTTGCTTTTTGGAGGTTTGAGAAGGTTTCTTTGAGATCTTCGATATGCTCTTCTCTTTTCTTGCTTTTCACAATTACATCATCAACATATGCGAGTAAATTTTTCCCTAATTGATCCTTTAGTACTATTGAAGTCATTCTAATGAAACTTGATCCGGCATTGCGAAGCCCCTCGGCCATTCTTTGGAAACAATATGTGCCAAATGGAGTGATAAAACTTGTTTTTTCTTCGTCTTCTTTACTCATCCAAATTTGATGATAGCCTGAGAAGCGCGTCTAGAAAACTTAACATTTCACTTCCTCGCCGCTTGATCAACTAGTGTGTCGATTCTTGGTAGTGGGAAATTATCTTTTGGGCGAAGCTTTGTTTAGATCTATGAAGTCGATGCACATTCTCCATTTCAAGTTCTTTTTTCCCGACCATGACTATGTTTGCCAACCATGTTGTGAATCTAACTTCTCTTATGACCTTCGCGTCCAATAGTCTTTGTACTTCGGCACTTGCGAAGAATTGTTCTCGTCTTTCCGAAAGTTTTCTTAACTTCGCTTTTTGGCTTGTAACTTGGGTCTATGTTTAGTTTGTGTTCGATGATATCCTCGCCGACTTCTAAATCTTTTGCCACCATGCGAATACGTCTTGATTGATTCTCAAGAAGTTTATAAGATTCTTTTCTTCTTCTTCACCGAGATCATTTGCGATAATGACTTTTAAATCGGTAGCATTGAATCTAGCGGAACTTCTTTTGTTTCGTTCTTGGTGCAAGTTTTCACTTTCTTCCGAAGCTTTGCATTTTCTTTTTCTTCTTGCTCTTCTTCGCTTCGATGTTGAGAATATTTCTTTGAGCCGGTGTTGAATCTTTTTCTATACATCTTGCTTCGCTTTTGATCTCCATGAATTATGATTATTCCGTTGATTGCCGGGATTTTCATGCAAAGATATGAGTAATGGAGTCTTTGCTTCAAATGCGTTGAGACTTCCTCTTTTAAATATCGCATTGTATTGGATTGTGCACTTCGACAACATCAAATGCAATTTGTTACGTTCTTGCATTGTTCATCGTCCCAAATGATACCGCAACACAATTCTTCCAATTGAATTTATTCTTCTGCCTCCAAATCCGACTAATGGATATTCTTCTCGCCCCTGGACTTTTTCTATCAATTTGCATTGCATCTAAAGTTTTTGCGAAGAGGATATCTGCTTGAACTTCCTCCATCAACCAAAATTTTTGTTATCACCATCCTTCTATATTTGCCTCGATGACCATAGCATCCATATGAGGAAAATCTTTTAGCTTCATGTCCTTTTCTCGTGAATGTTATTGGTTGATGTGACCACTTCGTCTTTTTTTGTATGGACCTTCCATTGAAATTGAATTTATTCTTCGGAAGTAGTTTCTTCTTTCATTGTTTGTTTCATACTCCATGCTTTGTTTCCTCGAAATCGTCAATATTCTCGCCTGCTTGGCATTATTATATTGACCGCCGAAGTGGCCGGAGAATTGTTGCCTTGATTGATTGTGGGATTATTTGTCATTGATGGTTCTCGTTGCTTTGAATTGGCATTTGCCCCCATGGTATTGCGTACCAAAAGGTTGGCAATTGTAAATTGGCGGAGGTCCCGTAATGCTTGATGCGAAGGTCCCGAATTTGTATGGGGATTATATCCTTGGTTGTAACATTCTTGGTTTTGAAGGGAATTTGATTGACTCAAAAAGTTGATTGTCTTCCTACGACTTTGTATGCTTCGCTTTCTTGTTGAACCGTCAATGCTTTTCTTTATTATCGGGCACATTTTTTATGTGTGGCCGCCCCCTTTGCCATGCACGAGGCAAAAACATTTCTTCGGGCTTTAAAGGTCTTCTCTCGCCAAATCTTGCTTGATTCAAACCTCCTCTGTAATTGTTATTGACGCTTCTATTTTCATATTGGCTTCGCTGGTCTTGGCTTCGCTGATCATTATTGATTGCATTTTCTCCACTTTGTTCGTTGTTAATTTGGTTCACGCGTTGTGGTGGTTGATACCGATATTGCCTTCGCTCAAAGTTTGGAGTTTTGTATTGATTGAATTGATTGTTGGCCTTCGCTTGGTTTCTTTCAAAGTTTTCTTCTTGATTCTCTTTACGTAATCATCGTCGATTTTGCATATTTCTCGAACTCTTCATAGAGTTGAGCAACTATTTTGGTCTTTCTCTTTTTCGTATGTGATGACAGTTGACTTGCCCTTAATCCTCGATGGCTGCTATGATAACCACTTCATCCGGTACATCCGTATCCGAAGTTTTCATTTGATGAATCTCTTGTAATACTTGATCGGTGGTTCTTTTGGATATTGCTTGATGTCAAATAGGTCATCACTTGTTAACTTCGGTGTGTTGAAATCCTTGAAAATCAACTAGCAAACTTGTCCTTAATTGTTTCCGAATTTTTGATTGACCTTGGTTTGAGCGAAGAGTACCATTTTTATCTTTGAACCTTTCATTGCCATGATGAGTGATTTTGCTAATGTTGACTCATCTCCTCCTCCCGAGGCAACCGCAGCTTTCAAACTCATAAGAAATTGCCTTGGATCCGTGAGTCCTTCATATGTTGGGATTATGTTGAACTTGAACCCTTTTGGCCATTTTGCTATTTGCAAATCAATTGATAAAGGAGACTCTGTGTCAATTGCTGTTGTGATCTTGTCTTGTTCTTTTTCTTTCCTTGTATTGTTTGCTGAGCTTGGCTCCTCAAGGTTGATGACTTCTTTCTCTTGTTTTTCAAGTTCTTCATTTAGTTTACGCAATCCGCTTCGGCTTCTTCAATTCTCTCGCTTTATTGTCTTTTCTCTTGTGCGTTGTCCGCATTCTTCAAGTTCTTTTTCTTTTCTTGCTAAGTTCTCTTCAAGTGCTTTGAGCCTTTGCTCTTCGCTTTTCGTTGTCTTGTGATCTTGATTTTTCTCTTGCTTCTTCAATTTCTTCACCTTGTTCATCTTCTTGTGATCTTGTTTCTTCAGGAAACTTGTTTCTTTGGCCTTCTCATGTCTTTAGTTGGTCGTGGGAATGCTCGAGCACACACAAACGGTGGGCGCCAAGATGTCGGGTAAAATACTCCAAACACGTTTATTGATGAATACTTAGTCACAAGGTGACTGGTACAGCATGTCCGTTACAAGAGAAGTTAGGGGATATTTATAGGCCCCCCTAGCTTCGTGGTTCTAGGAAGATGACAAATTTTACAATTATAAGAATATCAGTCTACATCCTCAGCGAAGCCATTCTTGATGCTTTCGCAAGGATTGTCTTGAGTCTTCTTCATGTTTCCTGTAAACTTTGGTCGCGAAGGTCTTTCGACGAAGCTTCTTTCCCCGAGTCTCTTTTGCGAAGCTCTAAACCGCTGAAGGTCTTCGTGGTATCTCCGCACTTGTCTTCATGATAATCTTCTTGCTCATCTTCCTCTTTGTGAATACCTTCGTATGAAACTCTGTTTACACTGAACTTCAAAGTTTGGGTTAGAAGTTTATGCGAAATAAAGTTGATCCCCAACAATTCCTTCTTCGCAATGTCCTACATACCCGTGTAATCAATGCGCAGGATCGAGTGAATGTCGGTTGTGTGTAATCTTCGGGATTACACATATAGTCTTCGTGACTGTTTTTCCCCAAATATCTCATACATATAATCTTTAGGATTATATGCGGTTCATAATATAATCTTGCATATAAATCGACAAACTTAAGTAAATGCAAGAAAGTAAATTGCAACACATAGTAAAGTAATGCATAGTAATATAAAGTTGCAATAAAATAAATAATCATGTCATGTCAGATCTTCAGGGCCTCGAAGTTTTGCAAGCTTGAGGCCGCAAAATGGCATGGTGAGGTGAGCAGGTTACCGTTAAGCAAGCTAACGGCTTCTGGCCGTATATACTTGATCCATGATCCTTACTTTGATCAAAGTTTTATGAGCATACTACAAGGCTTCAGGCCACCCCATTATGTAGTTTAGTGCTCATGGATCAAAGCAAAAATGCTTTCAATCGTAATCTTCGTGATTACGATCGGGAGTAATCTTCGAGGATTACTCTAGTTATCTTATACCAATGGATATTAACTGCAACGAATATTAAGGTAATAATAATTAAACAAGCAATATGAAAATCATAATATAAAGAAATGAGGTGGACTTCAGGACACGCTCGTTTCACAAACTTTGGTCCGCACATTATAGTGGTCTTCGGGCCACAAATATGTTTACGGGCTTCGGGCCGTATGTGGTGGACTTCTGGCCACCATCACTTATTTGGATTTAAGACCATATGAATACCGCGACTTCTGGTCGCTTGTATATGGACCAAATAATTGTGCGGCATTAACGCCGGTGCATAATCTACCGGATTACGACTTATGTATAGTCCTATACAAAATTCCCAGGTGTAATCTTCAAGATTACTTAGTAATTGCAATTTAAACAAACAATATATATTTCAATAAAATAAGGGTACGGAATTAAAAATACAATAAATAAATTGCAGCAAATAAGTAAGTAAATGATAATAACGTAAATAAAATAGCGAAAAAGTAAGTGCGCACAAAATAGCTTTAGTGACAAGATAGCTTTAGCACTTATATGAGTGGAGTAGCTTCAGGCTCCTCTCACATTTTATATGCGCAAGACCATGGACGACGTAGGTGACCCTCCTACTTTAGTACGGCTAATCAGCCTTGTTTTTGGTTAAGTGGGTGATTAGCCTCCGCGTACGTGCCTTGCTGTGCGGGGCAGTTTCGCGCCTCTCCAGGGGCTGCGCTGGGCAGGGCGGTCAGCTGTGAGGCTTGGCCTCGGGCTGCGCGTTTGTGCGCGCCTACGTGCTCCCGCACTTGGGTTGCGGTGCCCAGCTGTCAAGGTCGGTTCCTACGCGTCGTGGCCTTCGGGGCCAGGTTCTGCATTTGCGCGTCCACGATCCACGCCAGGCAATGGCAACCGCATCCGCGGCTCTTGGATCGCGCGCCTAGGTGCCCACGGCTTCCGGCCGTGCGGCTGAATGCAGACTGTGCCATGTTCTGATTTATTCGCCTTCAGGGCGATAGTGACCGGTATGCTCATCTTCAGGATGGCAAAAGATCGATCTGCTCATCTTCGGGACAACAACGATGATTCTTGATGGACGGAGACAGAGCCATCCTAGCACCATCTTCATTCGTCTGGCGGCGGGGTAGAGCCATCCTTGCATCGCCGGGTGAGCGGCGGAGCGATCCTAGCATCACCTGGGTGGGCGGAGGCAGGGTCATCCTAGCGCCACCTACATTCATTTTGGTGAGCGGAGGCGAGCCATCCTAGCATCACTAGGGTGGACGGAGGCGAGCCATCCTAGCGCCCGATCCTGCTAGCGCCACCTGTGTTCTTGGCGGCGGAGGCGTAGTCATCCTAGCATCGCTGGGCGGCGAGAGCGAGCCATCCTAGCGTCGCCATGGGTCATCTTCGCAAGGACAACGGCGGCGGCAGGACCGCCTTCATGTCGCCGGGTTGCCCGATCGCCAAAGATCCAAAGCAAAGGAGAACGATCCAACAAGAGATAGCAAGAAAGTGCATGTGTTGTGCTCTTGTGTATCCATTACTTGAAGCGGTTCTCAGAACTGTTCATACCTTTCAGCTCCGTAGAACTCGTGCTGATAACGTGTTAAGAATCCTCATGAATCGTCACTGTTCATACCTTTCAGCTCCGTAAAACTTTCACGTGATTTAGAAAAAGGGTGAAGCATGACAAATCAATAACTAATAGAAGCACAACACTCACGTTTGGTCCGGGTCTGTGTTGACTGTTGTATCTTACCCATCCTAGGCTCCCTCTGCTATGCTCTTAGTATTGGGGCTCGCCTTGGCTGAGGCCAGCCCAATTATGGTATTTCCTCTATCCTTTCTCTCGTTTTTCCAAAATGCACCCTCTTCTCCGCCTGCGTCACTATTTCATGCAGTTAATTTTTCTTTTTTGAGAGTGTTTTTGGCAAGCCAACGAATATCTTCAAGTGGATCCATCTCAGCTCATTGTACATACAAATCGGCATTTTGCAAGTGCAACACCACTAATCTCCTCCTCCAAACACATGACTCCCTCTCATCTATCATCTTCCTTTGCAGATGTGTATAGTTGTACAATATGTTAAAAGCGAATCAATCCTAAAATTAGTAAGAGTGGTTTTACTAGACAATAAAGGACATAAATTTTACATCAAAACAAATACTAGCTTTTTGTACTTATGTTTTTTATGCACATTGGCACCATGGAAACACAAGGTGACTTGGCTATAGTAGAAGAACATGGCTGTAACTTAGCAAAGCAAAGAGGCCCATAACTTGAGGAGATAGGGTGCTCCCGGCCCACGGAAAAAGGGGTTGCAGTGACTAGGTATGTTGGACTGTTTACCAAAAGCCTAGGTCTCAAATCAGAAGACCATGTATTGGCCCTGGACGTTACTCACTGCCGGAAGTAAAAGAAAAAGTTGATAGGGAAGCCGCCGACCCAAGCCACAACAAACAACGACCGAAATATGTCATGTTATGCTAATATGATTTTAACTAATTTAATGGTGTTCTCTTAAAGAGAATAAGCTGAAGCAACCTGAAACTAGTTCAAACCAGCGGTGCCATAGAGGAGGGTGTGTGTGGAATTGTTAGTTTTTTTATAAAAAAAAGCAAAAAAAGAGGATAATTTGTGAAGTAAAAAAACACGTTTTTTTAAATTACTATTATATATAGGTTGAGCTTGAACTTGAGTGAGATCAATAAGATATGAGATCTCATAAGATATCTAGGATACGTTTGAATCAACGCAAAAGAAAAGGTATGGATTTAGGCGTGGTGGTGCGGTCACAGCGAAGGGACGATCCCAGGCCCAGCACGCAGGCGCAGCCCCTGTGTCTGTCCCTTGGTCCCCTTCTTCCTCCACGCCCGAGCCGAGCCCTGCGAGACTCAAAAAAAAAAAAAAAAAAAAAAAAAAAAAAAAAAAAAAAGAGCCGAGCCCTGCGCAGGCACAGCACAGCACAAACCGCAGCACACACTGGAAGGGAGCAGAGGAACTGCCGCCCGCGGCGGCGCGGAACCCCTCGCCCACTCCGAGCAAGACCGGGCTACGGAACGCGGCAGTCGCGGAAGAGCGCGCCGGCCCAAGGACGACATCGATCTATGCGAGCACTATGACACGGCAGTGCCGACGATGACATCGACGGGAAGAGCAACGTCGACGAGCACATCCCCAGCCGTAGACGCTGGCGAGGAACAAGACTGGGAGTCTGGGAGCATCCACCGCACCATCGGCAGACAGTGCTCCAAAAGAACCTACCACTACAAGCGACATTATGAACAATGCGGAACAACGGAAGGTAATAAAGTAGATATACTGAAGACAACTGGAGACAGGAGAGCCGGCCCACCTCCCCACCGCCGCCGGCGAAGAGGGAGGGGGGCTGCCAACTGGAAGCACTCTTGGAACACATACAAGCAGCACTCTTGGAACACATACAAGCAGAAACACTCGGAGGTACATTCATGTAGCCATGACTACCGAGCAGCACACACAAAGCATCGATCACACCCTCATTGTTATTCGCTCGTCACCAACCATGACGAGCATCGCATGTCGCCTCCTTACTCGCCCTGGTGCTCGCCGACGGTGACCTGGACGACACGTGGCTTCTTGGGCTCGGGCGGCGGCTTCTTGTCGACGGTGACAATGAGCACGCCGTCCTTGTACGCGGCGCGGATGCTGTCCAGGTCGGCGCTCTCCGGCAGCGGGAACCTTCTCATGAACTTTCCCATCCGCCTCTCCATCCTCAGGTACTTCACCCCCGTGCTCCTGCTGCTCGCCATCAGAGCCGCCGGCGGACTGCTGCTTCTGCTTCTGCTGCTTGCCGGCGGCGGCGGCCTGCTGCATCTGCTTTCCGTTGCCGCCGTCGCCCTGCTGCTGCTGCTGCTGCTGCATCTGGTTGCCGTCGGCGCCGCAGTCCTCGGCGGGGCGCTTGCGCTCGCCACTGATGGCGAGCACGTTGCCGTCCTCCACCTGGACCTTGACGTCGGCGAGGCAGACCCCGGGCATGTCGACGGCCAGGACGATCTTCCCGGACGGCAGCTCCTTGACGTCCATGGGCGTGTTGGCCATGGCGCGGCGGTCCCGCACGTAGGCACGCGTCGGCGCGTTCAGCTGCCGCTCCAGCTCGTCGGGCAGGTCCATCAGCTGCTGCATCGCCGCCGAGAACGCCGGGTCGCCCAAGCCGCCGAGCATGAACTCCATTTCTTGCTCGATCAGTTGCTTGCTCCTAGCTTAAGCTTGGGTTAGTTTGCTGATCGATCAACAATGGCTGCTGGTGATTTGAGATGAGACGGGAGGCTGGATCGGGGAGCGTTTATATAGTGACGAGGGGAGAGGGATCGAGAGTAGTATGTTTGTTGGGTGGGTGGGAAGCGGTGTGATGACACGTGAGATAGCCGGAGAGACGAAGAAGGCTTGAGGTGTGACACGGCGGCATCAAGGATGCACCAGGTGTCAACTGGAGCATCAAACTGGTGCTCTTTGCCTTCAGGTGTGACACGGCCGCATATAGGTGTCATCTGGAGCATCAACGCGTAGCATCCCTGCTCTTGTTCATCTTCTGCGACAGTCTGATAGTGTGCCTAAGCCCTCGAGTCTTTATCTAACATATAAATTCCGTGTGCATTAATAAGTTAGCTAATATTTTTTTTTCTTATTTGTGTTGATAAATGATAAGACTATTGTTGCCAGTTGTACATAGGGATGTGACCATAGGTCCATAGCATTATTGTTATTGCAGGACCTGAATAAATACATTTTTGTATGGAAGGACCTCTGAAATAAGCCTTGATCTGCAGATAATCAGGATGACGTGAGTACAAGCTCAAGGGTCATGAAACTCTCTGCTTTCCAGAAGAAAGCTGCTCCCTCCGTTCCAAATTGTAGTTCACTTTGGCTTTTCTAGATATATTGATTTTGTCATGCACCTAGTTATACATTATGGCTCACAGCTGTAACCGACAACTTGACCACTACGCCTGCGCCTTGGGTCCACCCGTCAGCCACTAGCTTCCAGATTCCTCATCGCCCGTGTTGTGTTGTCGGACCACCAATATATAGTTCCTCCGCCCTTTGTCTTACGCCTGCACTTCCTGACAGTCTGGTTGCGCTAGATGCCCACCTTAGCTCGTGAACCAGCTGCCGCGAGTAGCTCGCCGGTGTTAGGGTCCCGGCCGGCACTAGGGAAAGTCATCTCTGGCAGCTATAGGAGGGTGGAGCAAAGGATGTTATGGGGATCTATTTTGATGTATCCTTGATTTTTTTTGGTAGTCAATGTAGAATTAGCCAAGTTTGAAATTTGAATTGACCAAGTTTGAAATTTGAACTTATCTGAATTTTGGATTCATTTGTTGGTACTCCATAAAAACTGATAACTAAGGCCATGTTGCATACAATACAGTACTTCCATATCATAGCCGTACATATATAGCAAGCAGAAACACTCGAAGTACAAGTACATGCATGTACCCTGACTGTAAACTACAGTACTTCAGTCACTTATTTTGTAACACACACTAATCCACTATTATACCAAGCAGAACGCAGCATCACACCATTCATTATTCGCTCATCATCATCCACCTGATGACGAGCAGCATCGGTCACGCGCATGTCATCGCCTCACCTCCTTACTTGCCCTGCTGCTCGCCGAGCGTGACCTGGACGACGCGCGGCTTCTTGGGTTCAGGCGGCGGCTTCTTGTCGACGGTGACGGTGAGCACGCCGTCCTTGTACTCGGCGCGGATGCTGTCCAGGTCGGCGCTCTCCGGCAGCGGGAACCTTCTCATGAACTTGCCCATCCGCCTCTCCATCCTCAGGTACTTCACCCCCTGCTGCTTCTCGCCGGCGCCATCAGCGGCGGCGCCGGCAGCCTGCTGCTGCTTGCCCTCAGCGGCGGCGGCAGCGCCGACGTCCTCGGCGGGGCGCTTGCGCTCGCCGCTGATGGTGAGCACGTTGCCTTCCTCCACCTGGACCTTAACGTCGGCGGCGCTGACCCCGGGCATGTCGACGGCCAGGACGATCGACCCGGACGACAGCTCCTTGACGTCCATGGGCGTGTTGGCCATGGCCCGGCGGTCGCGCACGTAGGCCCGCGTCGGCGCGTTCATCTGCCGTTCGAGCTCGTCGGGCAGGTCCATCAGCTGCTGCAACGCAGCCGAGAACGCCGGGTCGCCGAAGCCGCCGAACGTGAACTCCATTGATCCTACTAGCTTTAAGCTGGCTTTGCTGATCGACAATGGCTGCTGATTGATTGATCTGAGGTTGCTCTTGGGATTGAGGTGAGACGGCAGGCAGGAGATGGATTTATATAGTGATGGGGAGGGAAGAGTGTAGAGTATGATGGAAAAGCGTGGGGGCGTGATGACTGGTGCGCTGGCCGGAGAGATGGAGAAGGTTCAGGTGTCCACCGGAAGTGGACCTGCTTTGCTGGTTGAGCATTTGATCATTTGAACATTTCAATTCTTTAATCAACAACACAAAAGAGTTCAATTTATGGCTTCAACCTTCAAGTTACTTCAATATTTAATTAAACCAAAACTGATTTGATATACAGTACTTCACGTCATATGGACTTGACGTGATTTGACCTAGCTAGATACCAACTTTACTTCTTCATCTCAGCTTTGGTCGCTCAATCGTCAAGCTAGATGCAAAGCTATAGTAATTTATAGGTATTTCTAGTTGTATATATTTAACTATTTTATTAAAAATTACATATTTTTATCTACTAGCAAAAAATGTCCGTGCGTTGCTTCGGGTTTTTAGTTTTTTAAAAAAACAATGATCATGTTTTGTGTTTCAACATTGTTTAACCAAACTTGATATCATGCACATTTTAACGCATTAACATGAGAGGCATAGATTGATTATTATGTCATGTTTCTTTGTTGATCTTAAAGTTATATAAAATTTTATTTTGCTCACATTGCTTAATCCCTAGGCCATCTTGCTTGGAGGATTGAACCCCGGTGGGTAACGCCTGATTGGACCGTCCCTACCATTGGATATTTGGGCTACAACCCAATTTGCATGTACACACTATATATGTTTCGTAGGAGCTATATAAATAATATGTATATTTCCTAGGAGCTACATAAACATACGCATTCCACGTTTCCACACAAACTCCTTTTGTGTATACACACATCCATAGGAACGTACACACATCCACACGCACGCACACGTACGTCGTCGATCGTTTGAAGATGTATGGATGGAAATAATGGACATAGCGGTGCGTGTGTACGTGATGATAGGAAATTAATGAAAATTGTCACACCGCTGATTATGTTGTCCACACTTATGTAGGTACACGCACGAGAACGTGGCACACGTACCGATGGTTCTGTATGACGACCTCCGATCCTCCCCCACCACCATCGTCTCATCTACATACGCGCGCGTGCATGGGCGTCGTCGATCGCATAGATGTCCTAATTTAACACGTTACGAACGGATGGTGCCTGCCGACGCGCCTGCCCACAACAAAAGTACGTATGCTTCATTTGGGCCGTGTGTAATCTGGGCCATCTTTGCTATGGCGTCACTTAGCTTTTTTAAAGCCCATGGCAGAAGCCCAGCAGGCCAGTACCACCATGTATATTGTGGCCCAAAAGAGAGGGCAGACTGAAAAAAGGAGGCGGATAAGAAATTTTCTCTCTTTATCAGTAGGTATAGATATCTTCAGTTAGGTCAACTCGCGTCTAGCAATGATACAGAGTCCAATTTCTATACATCTTGAGTTTTGTTGCTAACTCACGAGCACATTTGCTGCATGAAGAGTTTCTTGGTTGTAGTGATCCTTTTATTTTTGTTTTTCCACCGAGATTGTTTTGTTTGTTTCATTTGTTTTGTTTTTCTTTTTGTTCCATTCAGTTATTCAAATTGGTGCTAGTCTCTCAAATGCTTGTTGAAGTAAAGAAACACTTAAAAAATGATGTTGTTGAGAAATCGGTGGTACTCTTTCCAATGATGACAATGCTATTAGCGTTGACAACGCCCTTTCCACAATGGATTTTGTGAAGGTGAAATTACACATGAAGGCCCTACTATTGTCCAGCCTTTTAACTTTCCAAACCGCACACACATGGACAGACCCTTTGTGTGTCGTATGTGATCCAGCCTCATGATCCGTGACCATATGTAACAACTCGCATCTAGCGATGAGTTCAATTTCAAGACATATTATTGGCCCGTGCCTTCCATATCTCGTTGTATGTGACTTGGACTCATGCTCCGTGCTTATAGAACAACTCACTTGTACTCATCATCTGCGTTTCTACATGTTAGGTCAATTCACGCCTAACAATGATACAAAGTCTAATTTCTATACATATTGAGTTTTATTGCAACGCACGAGCATATTTGCTAGTAATACATGAGTTTCTTTTTTTTCGAAAGCGTGCACATTGCACGTATTGCATTACGGGAAGATAGAGTCTTACACATTGTGAGGTTTAGCCAACCTAGTTGGCCGCAACTCACAAAAACACACTGAGCAAATATCGCCGGCTTGAACGGCATAGCGGTGGTGGTGTACTGTAAAAGTAAACTAGTGTGCGACTAAAAGAAGATAATCATGTAGCCCTAAACGAGTTGCACCGTTGCAAGCAGGGCGGCCAGGTCCCTGTAACCTGCGGATGCCCAAGCCACCGCCTCGTCCTTGATCACTGGAACAGTCGTGGGGGGGCGTGTTGAGGTTGTCGAAGGTCCTCCCCTGTTCCTCTCCTTCCACACCTCCCACTCACTAGTAACACGAGCGAGTCAAAACCTTTCCTGAATGGCTTGGGCACTTGACGCCTGACGCTAGCCACCGTGAGACCAAGGTGTCGTCCGTCGAGAGGGGCATAGGTGGTCGAGCTGCTCGAGCCGAAGTAGGCGATGCCAAACCTCCCTGGTGTAGACGCAGGCTACTAGGAGGTGGTCGGATGTCTCTGAATCCTGGGAGCACAGTGCACACTCCGCCGACCGCCGCAAGCCGTGACACATGCGCCGCTCGGCTGTCCATAACCTGCCGTGTAGCCCAAGCTAGAAGAAGAACTTCACCTTTGGTGATGTCCCTCGCCAAAGCTCCTTGGTTCTTGGTTCCTGCCCTTTTTCATTTTGTCCTTTTGGCGTGTCTTTTTTTTTTTTCTATTCAGTTTTCAAATAGGCGCTACTCTCTCAAATGCTCGTTGAAGTAAAGAATCACTCCAAGTTGTCGAGCAACTTGATGATAAGATTCTACGCCAAGCAAGAGGCAAAGTCGCTAAAAATGATGGCAAGAAAGCTCTGCGCAGCACCAGGCATCCGGATAGAGAAGGACTTAGAGAACCCAGTGCCTCACGCCATGGTCCCGCCGACGAGGACTCGGGTGTCTCCTTTCCTCAATGAAGATCTTTGTGCGGGGCATAGCTTCAGCTTCCTCCGAGATCCAACCCGCGGTTGTTTCTGCCGCTATCCTGGAAAAGGACAACAATGTTGACATCGACTGAAGAAAGGGTTGGTGTGGGTGCAACGTGCTTTCTGATGGCGTTGCTGGTCAAAACTTTTGTAGTTTTTCTGTTCGGTGTTGGTTACCCGGCTGCGTGCGGGTTCAATAATTTCGTGATGCTTAGTGTGTCAAAAACCTTTCTTGTTCCCGGGCCAAGTAGTTTGGTTTAATCGTTGGTCCAACTTTGTGAACAAGGGCACCTTATCTAAGTTAATCACCGGTGTTTCTCTTTACACCCCTGTTTATTTGTTGATCTGTGATTATCTCTCGCCTGGCGATGCATTGAAGGACGATCATTGTGTGATCAGGTCCTATTTTTTCCCTTCCTTTGGTTTCCAATGAGTAATAACAGATTTCATTCTATTCTTACTTGGAATGTAAGAGGGTTAAATTCACAAGATAAATGGGATGCGATTAGGAAAAAAAATCCGGGAGAGTTCTAGTAACTTGATCTGTTTGCAAGAAACTAAGAGAGACTCGTTTGATTTGAGATATCTTAGGAACTTTTGTCCTAAACAGGTTGGATAATTTTGCTTTCTTCCCAGCAAGTGGGTGCCTCCGGTGGTTTACTTTGTGTTTGGAATAGCAGCTTGTATGATTGCTCAGTAGTGGACAGTAATTCCTTTGCAATCACTTTGAAAGTTACTTGCCTTCTTGATCATAGCTCCTTCCACCTATCCAACATATATGGTCCCTCTCACTCTACCGGGAAAATGGCATTCATTATCGGCTTTTAAATCTAGATACTTTAGATTTTGATGACTGGATCTTAACTGGTGATTTTAATCTTTATAGAAGTCGATGATAGAAATAAACCAGGAGGGAATCACTTTCAAAATGCAGCTCTTCAATGATACTATTTCTGACTTAAATTTATCAGATGTTCCATTTAGTGGGAGGCAGTACACACGGGTAACATGCAATCGATCCCCGTTAGTCAAATTGACCGGGTTCTTGTCTCTCGATGGTTGGGGTCTGTCATACCCGGCTACTTCAGTTCAACCTCTGGGTAGGCCTCTTTCGGATCACATACCTTTTGTAATAAACATAAGCAGTAAGATCCCTAGAGGTAACAAATTCAGTTTTAAAATTTTTGGGTCAATCATCCGAGATTTCTTGAAACAGTTGATTTACATTGGAACTCTTGTGCTTACTTTGCAAATGCTGCCAAAACATTATCGAGGGAAATTTAAACAGGTAAGAGCTGGTTTGAGAAAGTGGAGTAGAAATCTATCCAACTTGAATAGACTTATCCATAATTGTAATTGGGTTCTCCTTTTATTGGATGGCCTAGAAGATCAAAGACCCTCGAATGGCCTAGAAAAGTCTCTTAGAAATCTGGTCAAGTCCCATCTCTCCAAGCTCCTTGAGGATAAAAGAATATCTTGGAAACAAAGAAACACTGTTAGATGGGTAACTTTGGGTGATGAAAACACTGCTTTCTTTCATGCAACAGCTTCTCATAGCAACATCAAAAGACATATTGGCAGCTTATTAAATGAAGATGGAGTGCTAGTCGATGATCATAGTCGAAAAGCTGCTCTCCTTTGGTTCTCCTATAAAGCTAGAATGGGTGTCTCTAAATTCAGTGGTATATCTTATGATTTAATCTCACTAATTCAGAACTGTGAGGATGATCTTACTCATATGGATGCTGATTTTACAGATGTAGAGATTGAGGCGAAGTAATCAAAGCCCTTCCTATCAATCATGCTCCCGGACCGATGGATTTAATGGTTTCTTTATTAAAAAATGTTGGTCCATCATTAAAGAGGATTTTATTAGATTTTTAAAGGATTTCTTCAAAGACGAGATATGGACTTGCAAAAGTGTCTAAATGATTCTTTTATCACTCTCATCCCAAAGAAAACCAATCCTGCCAAAATTGATGATTATAGACCAATTTCTTTGCTCAACTACTCTCTGAAATGTCTGACTAAAATCCTATCTTCTAGATTACAGAATGTAATCACTTTACTAGTTCATGACAATCAGTATGGCTTCATAAGGGGTAGAACAATTCAGGACTGTCTAGCCTTGGGCATATCAATTTTTGCATATCTGCCACCATTCAAAGAAGGAAATAGTTATCCTGAAATTGGATTTTGAGAAGGCTTTCGATAAAGTGGAGCACCAATGCATTCTGAACATCATGAAGCATAAAGGCTTCCCTGACAAATGGATCCAGTGGATAAAAAGAATCCTTAATTCAGGCACCTCTTCTGTTTTGCTAAATGGAGTCCCAGGAAAGGTGTTCAAATGTTTAAGAGGGGTCAGACAAGGAGATCCTCTTTCCCCTCTTCTATTTGCTTTGGCTGCTGATCTACTGCAAGACATCATCAACAAAGCCCGGGGATGGGCCTGATTAGCCATCCTATCGCTGACAATTTTGGATTTGATTATCCTATAATTCAAGATCGCGATGACACTCTCCTAGTAGTCCCTGCCGACTCAAATGTTTTGTTCACTCTGAAATGTCTGTTGAGAACCTTCTCGGATTCTCTTGGACTTCATGTCAACTTCAAAAAATCCTATATGGTGCCTATCAATGTCAGTGAAGAAAAACTGATTCATTTGTCAAGAACCTTTGGTTGCTCAACTGAAACAATGCCTTTTACTTATCTGGGTCTCCCCCTGAGTACCTTCAAACCGTCTGCTGAAGACTTTGCACCAATCATTCAGAGAATTGAAGCAAGAACACTGGGGTTCAGTAAGATGCTTTCATATCCCGGCAAACTTATCCTGGTGAACTCGGTTTTGTTAGCAATTCCTACTTACTTTATGTGTACTCTTGCCATTCCACCACCAGTTATAACTCAAGTTGATAGATATAGAAAGCATAGGCTTTGGAGTGGAGGTGATATTAATAGAAAAGGTAAGTGTCTTGCAGCTTGGCCACCTGCCTGCAGATCCAAAGAGGAGGGTGGACTAGGTATCATAGAGATTGAGACCCAGAATAAAGCCTTACTCATGAAGTTCCTTGATAAATTTTTCAACCATGCTGATATTCCTTGGGTCCATCTGACTTGGTCCAAATTATATGCTAATCATAATATTTCCCCTCATGCAAGAAGAGCAATTGGATCCTTTTGGTGGAAGGACATTCTTAAGCTTTGCCCTGAATTCAGGAGAATCTCATCCTGCAAACCAGCATCAGGTATCACTTTTCTCTTTTGGTCAGACTTATGGAATGATTCTTGTCTAAGTACCAAGTTTCCAAGGCTGTATTCTTTTGCCAAAAAGAAGAAGTGCTCATTTAGTTACTTTGTCAATAATGAGCTGGATAGAAACTTCTTTACGCCTCTTTCTAGTCGGGCACTTGATGAACTGGATTTGCTTGAGGAACTTCTAAATTCTCTGAATTTTAATCCCGATGAAAATGATCAATGGTGGTACATCCGGAACTCCAATCATTATTCCTCCAAAAAGGCTTATAGTATTTTGATGGGTCAAGAAGAAGCCTCTCCTCTTTTCAAATGGATGTGGGCGTGTTCAAATCTGGGTAAGCATAAATTCTTTTTTAAACTTCGCTCAAGGATAGGCTAAATACCGGAGGAATGCTTAAGAGGAAAAATATGTTCCTACCAGATTACTCTTGTGCCATTTGCAACTCCGATGGAGATGAAACCTTAGAGCATCTGTTCTTTGATTGTCCATTTAGCCAAGCGTGTTGGATTGTTATGGGTATAAATTGGGATTCATCTTTGCCTCCTTTAGACATGGTCATCCAAGCCAGGCTGGAATTTGACAAAGTTTTCTTCAGAGAAATTGTCATAGCTGCTTGTTGGTCTATTTGGTGTATGAGGAATGAGTTGATTTTTGATGGAAAGCCTTGCACCTATGCTAGATGGAGGAAGCACTTCAAGGAGCAAATTGGCATGATTTGTATCAAAGCCAAGCCGGGACTTGCTGGTCCTTTAAAATTGTGGTTGGAGAGTATACCTTAATGTTTTCTCTTTTTCTTTTGAGCCTACGATGCTCCTAATTTGTTTAATTTTAGCACCACTCGTGCTCCTGTACTAAACTCTTATTTTCTTCAATGAAAAAAGATTAAGTGGGGAATTTTTCCCCACTGAATCCCTCAAAAAAAGTAAAGAATCACTTCGAAAACAATGCTTGTTGAGAAATCGGTGGTACTCTCTCTCCAATCGCAAGACTAGTGTTAACAAGGCCTTTTCCACATTGGATTTTGTGAAGTTGAACGTCCGCATCAAAGCTCTACTACGGTTGGTTATGGGGTTTTGGTGATCGACTATTATAATTAACCTATGGTTTGTGTTGGTATTTCTAACGTCACTAACTAGAAACAGATATAAACCTATCACTAGCAATGGCGTCAAAAACATATATCGAGATGTTGCTTCGGATAAAAACTAAAAGAAAATAATTCATTGCAGTTCATAGCATATCCGAAAAGGTTGTCATCCCTATAGTTAAACTACTAGTATGCAAAGAATAAAATATTCGTACTATGCCTTGATAAACTTCTCAATAAGTAAATAAACAATTATAACTGGGTATCCATAGCGCACGATATGAATATACCATTGTAGCATTTTAACCAGGAGTAAGAATCAGGTGTTGAATTTATATTCTACCACGGGGAAAGAAGTCTACTATCATGGAATAACTATGCATGTGATTCTCAATCATCTCTCGTATCTTGAAGCTTAAGTATTAAATATACCAATTACATAAACAGGGATCAAAGTTCACAATGATAATAAAAGTTACGATAAATAGATTCAACCAAGTCATATCCAGTGTGCAAATAGAAAGTGTCAAACAAAGGGCGATAGCAATTCATAGGCTAGCTAGCATTAGAAACTCCAATATGTAACTCTAAACTATAAGTTAGGATCTACTTGATTAGTGCAATACATCTAACAATCATCGAAGAAGAACTAATTAAATCCACACATGAGGACGAGAATCCGTGAAGACTAAGGCGAAACTTAGAACAACTCGAATAATATCATCCGCTAGGCCTACATACGGGGGATGGATTGCAAAGGACTCAATGATGCTGTCACCACCACGATCTACCACACGACCCGGCATATAGGGAGCAAACGCAGGCAAATAAGATCTAATCACCATGATTACATCCTCTCTACCACTCACCCATGATATCAATAGATGAGCGCTATACGAATCCATGCATAAACATAACAGTAATTCAACTATGCTAAACGTGTAATCAAAGTAAACACTAGAACAAATAATCTCGAATATAAACATGATCAAGATATTCATATTAAGAACGTGTCTGGAACTTGAAGACTACTTACAATGAAGAACTTACAAGAACGAGGCCTGATCTTGAGCCGGCCTCCGACGGTCAGGAGCGGATTTCTCCCTTCCTACTAGATCTAATCTTGATTGCTACTCTTCCTAAAGCGGTGTTTCTAGAGCGTGGGATTGATGACTTGGATCTTGAAGTGCTGTTGATGACTTGAGAACTTGATGATCTGAAAGGGGGGTCTAGGGGTCTCCTTATATAGTCGGGAGGAGGTGCCAGGTGTTGGACTAGATCACAACTCGTACTCCACCGTCGCCCTCGGATCAAACCGACATTAAACGAGCGGATTAGATTGCGTCTTAGAGGCGGTTGGAGAAGCTTCTGGAAACGCGAACGTGGCGGCGGCGGGGGGGAGGCCGACCGCCCAAATAACAGGCCGGCCGGCCCAGGGCTGGGCCCACTCTGTGGGTCCCGCGGCCTGGTGCCTTCTCGAACCTTCTGGACTCCTATTTCTTGGGTGTTAAGTCTTGATTACGTCGGGATTAGTCCGGAGCCTTCTAGAGTCTTTCTCGGAGTTGGATTGCATTACGTCGGCTCGCGACCCCTCGCTGTTTTTTCTGTTTAGTCCCCTGTAATTCACAACTTTACCAAAACTGGTGGAAATATGTTAGTGACACCCTATTCTAGGTTGTTATTATGATTTATACCCCTTTCTCATGTTTATTTGATTAATAAATTTATATGATAACAAGTGTCAACAAACTCCCCCAAGCTTACCCTTTGCTAGTCCCTAGCAAAGCTATATGCTATAAAAGGATCGGGAGTTGCTACTACGCTTTCATACCTCGTAAAGCATTGTGTTTTATCGAAATAAATTCTCCTCATAACCGGTTGCTCTCTCATACCTGTTTACCATGGGGCGTAGCCTTTTCATGAGCAATTTGAAAGACGTAACAATCAAGTTAAGTACCATGTCTCAAGCTCTTTGATCAACTATCATCCCGGGGTTTTGCAATATTTTTCAAAAGAAACTTCGGAGATCCTATGTATGACCCTCTTAAGTAGATGGTGGTAGTGGAGTTACACATGTGGTAGGACATACATAGTGGGATGATAGTGGTGAAGTGGATGAGGATGAAAGGTAGTAAATAGCCCTTAGCCTTTTCTAGTATTTTTCTTCTCAAGCATCTTGGATTATTTCTCTCTTTCTAAAAATTGCTAAGACCTTGGGTCATCCATTCTTGGAGAGGTGGGCTTTTTGCCCCTGACTTGTGTCCATTTTTCTCTCTCCTTAGAGATGTGGGCCCTACTCACCCTCGGACACGTGTCCATTATTCATCTCTAAATATATTTTTTTTATTATTAGGGAGGTAGGCCCTTCTCGCCTAGTATGACTTTTGTCCGTTACTCTCCCTCTCTCGTCTCACTTTTCTCTCTAAAATATTTATTTTTCTTTTTCTTTTTCTTCTTTTTTTTTTTCTTTTCTCTTTTTTTTCGAATGTAGCCCAGCCTCTATTTGGCATAAAAAACACTGAGAGAGACATATCCAAAGATTGCAAGAGTTTATTTTTAATTATGGCTTAACGGGTGATGGAGTATGGGGAAGCGTACTTCGGTTTAGAAGCGGCGTATTTGGTGGAGTGGGATGATCTTGATGTGGAAGATAAACTCTTAAGGGTCATAGCTAAGGAACTCATCATGTAATATTTTATAATTTTCAAAGATAAAAACCAGGGAATCAAGTATCTCTAGAAATATGATAAACAAAGCAGACTCAACTTTTCATGTATCTTTATCCTTCAACGCTAAGACTCAGATTAAGCATGTGCTTTCCACAGGTGTTTGGGTTTAGAGCAATTTAAGCATTTTAAAAGCTTTAGGAGAATCTAAGTCCAAAGTGTAAGTACCTTTTTAAGAGGAATTATGGCGGAGCAACTATTCATCATTTCCTTAGCATATATCATCAAGATCATAATAAAAGGAAGAAAACAATCTAGCAAAGATCTAGCATTTATTTGACTCTTTAACACTAAGACTTTTTAAGACTCTTTAACTCTAAGCGAAAAATATAATAACTAGCTAATATTTAAGACATAGGGTAGTAATACTTATCGTGATAAACGGGGTGCTCTCCCCAAGCTTGATCTTGAAGTAGTCCTTTGTTCATCCTTGGAGCTTGCTCCTCTTTAGGGTCTCCTTTAATGTTCTCCTGTTAATATTAATTTCGCACATACCCGAAGGAACAAATTCTAGGATGCTATTGTGAGCCTTCATGTGCTCATTTCTTTTTTTTTGGATTTTTATATATAAAGGTGTGGACCTTCATGTGCCCACATATTTTTGAGAATTTTTTTTATATGCAATAGGGATGCTAATGCAAAAACATATGAGTGCAATATTTTTGTATTTTTTTTTATTTTTATGCCACCACAGCAAGGAGTGCTTGCATGGGGCTTTAGGAGACTGATGCAAATGCAGTAAACATATTTTTTTATGATTTTCTCAAATGCAGGTTTAGAAAGAGTAAATATGCTAAAGGAAATATGCTAATTGAAATGTGCTTTGCGAAAAATTAAATATCTGAGATAAATACCGAGTTACCTCTCGGCGAGTTTAGGGCACTTACTCCCATGGCGTAGTGTCGTCTATGGGCCCTCGTGTAAATGTTGTACCTGGTAAGGGTCCTTCAAGGATTTCAACGGGCGGCGTAGGCGAAGTAGCCGAGGAAGTCGATTGTTCGGTTGGTGATGCTTGCCGGCGCTGGTCGGTCTCAGAAGATGTACTCTTGTTGCTCTTCTTGGTGGGCGCGGCTTCTTTCTTCTTCCAGGATTGCTTCTTTGGTGGAGACCTCTCGGGTGTAGCCGTCGTGCAGAATTCAAGATGGGTAGGAGCTGAGTGTACTTTTCCTTGATATCCTTTTCTATCCTCTTGATGTCCTCCATCTTCGAGTCCAGCTTCTGTTGTAGTCTCAGGAGACGCTTCTGGCCCTTGGTCTTTCTTGGGGGCAGTTCATTGTTAGTGTAAGTATTGAAGAAACAGCGTATCTTTTTACCTTGAAACTGGAAGTGGATCTCGCTTTGTCCCCGATGTAGATGATGGCTCTTGTAGTGTTTAGGAACGGTCTTCCAAGTACTATGGGAGGATCTTGTTCTTCTTCTCCCATGTCCATGACTAGAAAGTCAGTGAGGACATAGCAGTCTTTGATCTTAACGGGGACGTCTCGTGCAATACCTTCCGGGAATCGGTGTGATTGGTCCGCCATCTGCAGCATTACATAGGTGGAGCACAAAGGCAGATTACCATATATCAATTGATACGTTACCTTTGACATTAAGTTGATGCCCGATCCCGTGTCGCAGACAACTTGCTGGAAGTTCCATTGATTGATGGAGCAGTGGATTGATAGAACTCCAGGGTCGTCTAGCTTCTCTAGTTGTGGTGGAATGCGCCGAGTCTTGCGTTCTGTTGCAACTTGATTGATCATCAAGACTCGTTCCACGTGTGGTTGAGGTTGACGGTTCTTCTTGTTCTTGCTTCTTCTTCTTGTCCTCTCCTCGACAGCTGGTGCGTGTACTTCAGGGTACGGTAGTGGCACAGGTGGAACAGGGGGAGCTAGGGTCTTATGTCTGCAGTTGAATCTCTCCCTCTGTTTGTTGACGGTGAAGACGATCTTCGCGGTGTCGGCGTAGATGATGGCCTTGGTGGTGGCAAGGAAAGGGCGTCCCAGAATGATCGGGGCGTTCTTACCTTTGCCAGTATCGAGACCACGCAGAAGTCGGTGGCCACATAGAGCTTACCGATGTTCAGACAAACGTCTTCCAGGATGCCCTCGGGGTAGCATAGCGACTGATCTGCAAGTTGTAGGCACGTGGTTGTGTATAATAAATTTGAACCTGGCTCAAGGCTTACCTTAGGCATAATGTTGACACTTGAGCCAAAGTCGCAGAGCGCGTCGTAGGTGCGGGCGCCGATCCTAATGGTGATGACTGGTCTCCCTGGATCTCCTTTCTTGGCGGGCATGCCCCAGTCAGTCCACTTAGGTCCTTCTTGTGCGTCCTTGGTCTGAATACCTGCATAGTAGACATCGACAAGATTTGCAGATTCTAATTTTTCCGGCTGGCCCGGAATCTTACCTGGGTTAGGCATAGGAGTAGATAAAGCCAGCTGAGATAACTGAGATTCTATCATTTTATTGAAGCTATGCTGGTTCTTTATTGCAGAAGAAAAGTTTTCCATTTTAGCACTAATAGTTTCTAGCATTTTATCATTGGAAGCTAACTTCTTAGACAGATTATCCATGAGTCTACCTTGGTTTTGTACTAACTCTCTTAAAGGTGGGAAATTATTGAAAGAGTTATTACCTTGATAGTTACCTGAGTAGTTACCTTGGTAGTTAGGTCTCTGTTGGTTCCATCCTTGATTCGGGGGACGATACTGGTTGTTGTTGTTGTTGATGTAGTTCACGTCCTCTTCCAGCTCGGGACATTGACTGCCCGAGTGTCCAGTGTTGCCACATTCTTCACATGTCATGCGGGAATCGAAGAGTTGCATGACTTCCTTCTTCTCAGGAGCTTTGTCTTCAAGCTTCTTCATAATTAAGTCTATTTTGGCAGACAGCATGTCTACCTCTTTTAGCTGGTGCATTCCCCTCTCTCTCTTGCGGGGTTGACGGTCCTCATTCCAAGCTTGGTTTGACGCCATCTTCTCCACAAGGTCAGTAGCTTGATTCAGTGTAAGGGATAGGAAAGCACCTCCAGCAGCAGCGTCCATGGTCTCACGGGTGTTGTTGTTGAGCCCGTGATAGAAGGTCTGCATGAGTAGCCAGTTCTCCATTCCATGGTGTGGGCATTCAGAGATGTAGTCTTGGAAGCGCTCCCACGCCTCTGGAACGGAATCATTGTGTTGGCTCTTGGAAAACTGGAGTTTTTCCCCGTAAGGCGTTGGTTTTGCCTATAGGGAAGAACTTTGCCAGGAAGGCAGTAGAGCAAAGTGTCCAAGTAGTGAGTTTGTCTTTGTTGGCGTAGAACCACTGCTTCGCTCGTCCCAAGAGTGAGAATGGGAACAGACGAAGTAGGATTGCATCATTTGGGACATCTTTGATGGTGAAGGTGCCACAGATCTCTAGGAAGTGTTGTAGATGAGCATTGGCATCTTCATGGGCTTTTCCACAGAATTGGCTAGCTTGTACCATGTTGATCAGTGCAGGCTTGAGCTCAAAAGCTTTGTCTCCCACATCGACTGCCGGCCCAGTGCGGATGTTGGCCGGAGTCGGTGCAGAGTACTCGCGGAGGGTCTTGTTCGCCATTACTTCGAACACGGGTGTTAAGCTTCGCACAGTGGAGGAGTCTTCTGAGGCAGCGATCTTGGGTCGAGACTTCAACTTGGATCTTGCCTGCTTCAACAATCTTTCTGGATCGGAAACGAAGTTTTCGGGAAGATTCCTATTCATACATTACCCTGAAATAGATAGAAAGAATAATAGCAAGGGTAAACCTGTTTAAGCAATTAATGATAAATTTAATACTTACAATGCGTGAGAGAGATGTATGCAAGTTATTCCTATATTTATATTTTCTTGGGCTAAAGACTTTCTTTCCCCGGCAACGGCGCCAAAAATGCTTGTTGGTATTTCTAACGTCACTAACTAGAAACAGATATAAACCTATCACTAGCAATGGCGTCAAAAACATATATCAGATGTTGCTTCAGATAAAACTAAAAGAAAATAATTCATTGCAGTTCATAGCATATCTGAAAAGTTTGTCATCCCTATAGTTAAACTACTAGTATGCTGTTGGTATTTGTTAACCTACAGGAATATTATGATGGATAATCCGCAAGCGAACGGATACCGGTGAGCACTTCACCCGGGAATAGGGCTTTAAATATCGAATCCACAGGGAGAAGGTGAGAGAGCATGTCAAGGTGTATAGCTAAATCCAGAGTGGCTATATAACTAGATTAAAAGAGAGGTAAGGAGTTCCATTAGGAAGGTCTTGTTCTCACTTCAAGTAAATCATTTGCAACATTGTTCTTAAGAGGGGTTGTCATGAAGAAACTCTTAATAAAGGGAATCTACGCTAACAACGCAGGGGCTCCTACGATTTCTATAAACGGGGCAAAGGTAACAAAGGACTCAATGGCGCTGTCACCACCACGATCAGCCTTAACAAGTGTCTTCACCCCAGCCTATAGAAGGTATTCGTAATAAGCTAGTCAATCTAAGCACCACGCTTACATTAATCTAACAACTTTAACTCAAGAGCAACCAAGAATCAAAGTAATCTTATCAAAGAAATACGAACCTTAAGAATAATAGAAACAATATCACTTACTCGAATGGAAGTCGAACAATCCACAAGATCTCAGAGTTGCGCTCCAATGGCACCAACTCCGGAGGAAAAAGAAGATGGAGGCGCCGACAGCTCCCGGGCCTTCCTTCAACTCCGCCTCAACCGCGCTCTAATTCTCTCAACTTGAAGCTCTACTCTCAACTCTAATCTAGGGCTTCTAGTTCTACATCTTGTCTAATCTTCTACTTCTGGTTCTTGAACTAGAGCTAAGGCCGTCAACTAGAGCTGGATCTGATCTGATATGATGATGAGTTGATCCGAGATGATGAAAGCCGGGGGCCCGGGGGCTTGCTTATATAGGGGTCTTCTTATGTCTCTTCGGCTTCCAGCGGGCAATGTGGTACTAATCTTCGTGCTTAACCGACACCCTGATCAAACCGACATCAAACGACCGGATTAGATTGCATCTCGGGCCCGGTTGGAGAAGCTTCGAAACGGGGGCTGCTTGGCAGCCAAAGGCGGGCCGATCGGCCTGTTTATTGGGCCCGATCGGCCCAGGGTGGGTCCTACCCTGGGCCCCGCGATGCGTCGTGGCTTCTGGAGTCTTCTAGATGATGTTTTCTTCGGTGCCAAGTTTGGTTCTCGTCGGGAGTAATCCGGAGCCTTCTAGACTTGTTTCGGAGTTGGATTGCGTTGCGTTACGTCGGCCGTATGCCACGTCATTTCTCTGTTTTTTCTGTTAAGTCCCCGCAAATCACAACTTTACCAAAACTCATGGAAATCATTAGTATAAACCCCTAATAAGGTTATCTAATTATATTTTAGTCCTTTTCCATGTTTAGTTGACAATTAAAAGTATGCATTAACAAGTGTCAACATATGCAAAGAATAAAATATTCGTACTATGCCTTGATAAACTTCTCAATAAGTAAATAAACAATTATAACTGGGTATCCGCAAGCGCACGGATATGAATATACCATTGTAGCATTTTAACCAGGAGTAAGAATCAGGTGTTGAATTTATATTCTACCACAGGGAAAGAAGTCTACTATCATGGAATAACTATGCATGTGATTCTCAATCATCTCTCGTATGCGAAGCTTAAGTATTAAATATACCAATTACATAAACGAGGGATCAAAGTTCACAATGATAATAAAAGTTCTGATAAATAGATTCAACCAAGTCATATCCAGTGTGCAAATAGAAAGTGTCAAACGATTGGGCGATAGCAATTCATAGGCTAGCTAGCATTAGAAACTCCAATATGTAACTCTAAACTATAAGTTAGGATCTACTTGATTAGTGCAATACATCTAACAATCATCGAAGAAGAACTAATTAAATCCACACATGAGGACGTAATCCGTGAAGACTAAGGCCGAAACTTAGAACAACTCGAATAATATCATCCGCTAGGCCTACATACGGGGATGGATTGCAAAGGACTCAATGATGATTTGTCACCACCACGATCTACCACACGACCCGGCATATAGGGAGCAAACGCAGGCAAATAAGATCTAATCACCATGATTACATCCTCTCTACCACTCACCCATGATATCAATAGATGAGCGCTATACGAATCCATGCATAAACATAACAGTAATTCAACTATGCTAAACGTGTAATCAAAGTAAACACTAAAACAAATAATCTCGAATATAAACATGATCAAGATATTCATATTAAGAACGTGTCTGGAACTTGAAGACTACTTACAATGAAGAACTTACAAGAACGAGGCCTGATCTTGAGCCGGCCTCCGACGGTCAGGAGCGGATTTCTCCCTTCCTACTAGATCTAATCTTGATTGCTACTCTTCCTAAAGCGGTGTTTCTAGAGCGTGGGATTGATGACTTGGATCTTAAAGTCTTTGTTGATGACTTGAGAACTTGATGATCTGAAAGGGGGGTCTAGGGGTCTCCTTATATAGTCGGGAGGAGGTGCCAGGTGTTGGACTAGATCACAACTCGTACTCCACCGTCGCCCTCGGATCAAACCGACATTAAACGAGCGGATTAGATTGCGTCTTAGAGGCGGTTGGAGAAGCTTCTGGAAACGCGGACGTGGCGGCGCAGGGGGGAGGCCGACCGGCCCAAATAACAGGCCGGCCGGCCCAGGGCTGGGCCCACTCTGTGGGTCCCGCGGCCTGGTGCCTTCTCGAACCTTCTGGACTCCTATTTCTTGGGTGTTAAGTCTTGATTACGTCGGGATTAGTCCGGAGCCTTCTAGAGTCTTTCTCGGAGTTGGATTGCATTACGTCGGCTCGCGAATTCTGCTGTTTTCCTGTTTAGTCCCTGTAATTCACAACTTTACCAAAACTGGTGGAAATATGTTAGTGACACCCTATTCTAGGTTGTTATTATGATTTATACCCCTTTCTCATGTTTATTTGATTAATAAATTTATATGATAACAAGTGTCAACAGATTTGTAAGAGGAATATATTTGAGTTAGTCGCAATGATGATAAAGGCCATAAGTGTCTTGGGTCCAAGATGAGAGGTTCCTTGAATATTCATTCATAAGCATATTATTATTACTACAGTAATTTTTTTTCGAAAAACGCAAAATATTTGTGTTTCTTTGTATTTAAGAAGAAGAGTTTTTTTACATAGTTAACATTGTCGGGGAGGTTAACAGATTTTCAACGAAATTTCCCTCCCCAAGCATGGATACATGCGGATTACTCATTGTTGACGGTCACCAACGACATATTTTTTCCGTCAACTTACTACCATAAAGGGAGTAAAACTATACCTTTTTATACTCATATACATTTATCACTAATAAAATTCCACTTGTAGTGTCTAGTATTTTTATTTTTTGCAGATTTATAATAAAAGCAAGTGGAAAATCGACCAAAGTACGCCATCCGGGAAAGCGCATTATTGCAAAACACAAGCCCGGGAGCAAATCGACCCAAACCATCAAAATTGGGCCGAGCCAAGCCCGCCCCACAACTTTTCAAGACGAAGGGCGACACCCCACGAGACCCGGGCGGGCCGAAGCCCAGGGGTGCGCGCACCACACACTGTGCGGCCGCACCCTCCCCGAGGCGGTTTCGCCCACCTCGGGAGGCGGTTCATGCACCTGCCAAATGGGGGTTACCGCCGTGGGATGGTCGGTTTGCTCGATTAGGAAGGTTTACCAGTCGGTTTTGGTGTAAATTAGCACTTAGGCCCCTCCTCCAAGTGTATAAGTAGTCCCCCTCTCTTTCTCTCTCAACACACACCACTTGGAGTCCAAAGAAACCAAAGAATCTTCCTCTCTCTACCACCTCTACCTCTCTCTCTTCTTCTACTTCTTCTTTCTTCTTCTTCTTAGTTCTTGGTTAGCACTTGGAGTAGAAGAGCTACAAGAGGGCTTGTCTCCTAGAAGAAAGTGCCTTGGTAATATATCTTCTCTATGGAGCATTCTTTTTATTTGCAAGTCTTATATCTATGTTCTTGGCCTAACTTATGAACTAGAGTATAGTCTTGTTCATGTTCTTGTGTTGGTATATGAACTAGCATATAGTTTACATATCATAATCTTGACATGTTCATCTCGATTCTTCATCGATCATCATATGCCTAACTTAATTAGAGGTGGGATATCGGTTCGTTGTTCCTTCGAGGTTTGCTCTTGTTCTAGTCCGTCCATTCGACGAGTGGGGATCCCGGGGGACAAGAGTAGTGCTTCGATATGCGGGCATGGTGCCCGGGTATTACGACACCTGCGAATATGAGAGCATGCCACGGTTGAGGGGTAGGCGGCTGGGTCGTGACAAGCCTTGACCGTCCCCTTGAAATCCCCACGTTCGTATGTGTTTGTAGGAGTTCGTAAATGCCTCGGTGGGAAGCAGACTTCGGATGAGGTCTCCCGGTATCCTAGACCTAACCATGCCTAGATCGGTTTGCATATGATCCTAACTATTCATTTGTATGGCCATGACTAGATACATTAGAATTACTCCATTAGGTTATTCATTTATTCTTTATCTATTTTCTTTATCCTTTTCTTTGGTGGATTCTTAAGTGTGTGTCACACTATCCATAAACCATTATTGCTTACCCCTGTTATGAACAATTTGGTCTAAGCAAACACATGTTCCTCTATTCAGATGCCATGCTAATAATCACATGCCTTCCTTTGGGAAAATATAAATAACGATACCTGAATACTTCGGGTGAAATGCTACAATGATAGATCCGTGCGCTTGCGGATGAAATATCTAAGATGGCAAGATCTATCCCGTTGATAATCCCGTTCAGATCACCGACATGGTGGTTTCACTCGGGAATGTCAGCGGCGCATTTCTGGCGCTGTTATTGGGGATGGGTTTTATACCTGTTTCCTTTGATTGCGCTAAGAAATGTCAACACTCGCGAATGAGACAACTAAGGTTGATAGCCCGGCATCGATCCACCGACGGCGGTAAGCGATCCCGAGAGCGGTTTGGGTGGTGGTCGAAGTTTTCATTGCGGAAGCATCGACGTTCCTTTCTTTCCATATCTCCCGTGGCCTAGTTTTTCGAACCGGACCGGAGATCGAACCGTGAGGTTGTCGGTTCAATGGTTCACCGGGTCCAACCGTTTAGAACCGTTTGAACCGCCGGTTCGATAATATTAGACCGTTAAATCGAACCGGCCACAAATACTTTGGGCGGTGTATATATATATATGATTTAATTAATAAAAATTGACATTGAAGCGGTATATATAATTAAATATTATAGAATGACTAGAATAGTAATTGAAATATTCACCAATGTAAAAAACCTCAAATAATAAAATAAAGTGCACCGTTGCAAAGAGCTCATTGTGGTAATCAAAATAGATATATTGTTTATCTAATTTGGAGCTCATATGAAAAAAGTTATAAAACTTCAAAATTGAAAAGGTAGTGCTGGCACTAAAAAAGTCAACAGAGCCACACCACCGGTGCACGCAACATGCAAACTCCAAACGACACTAGCAGCAGGTGGGCCAATGGATGGCAGGTGCATGCAGCCATTTACTCCACCAGGCACCAGCGTGAGGAGCTGCCAGGCGGGTCCTTCTGACAGGTGCATGCACAGCTCCCACAGCCACGCTCCGCCACCACGCTGAGACCTGAGACTGCACGCGCGCACGCGATACTAAACAGACCGGGGTGGTTCAAATGAAACCGGCCGGTTCACCGGTTCGACAAAAACCGGCGGTTCAACCGTTTTTACCGGTCAATTGCACAGGCGTCTTTTAAGTGAACCGGACGGTGTAGGCTCTCGGTTCGGTCTTTTAGCGGTTGAGCCCCGGTCCGGTCCGGTTCGAAAAACTAGGCTCCCAGGCCACCAAGGCAAATAAAGAGTCCGCCTTTGCGTTTGTTGCCATGCCATCGTCGTCTCTAGTTCTCCCACCATTGTAATGTGGAGTTGGCTTCCACCAGCGGCGGTCGGCCACAAGGACCGCTAGGATGGTCCACCGAACTGTCGAGAGGCGGAGCAAGACGCTATAATGTGGTCAATGGATTCCGGCTCCTGATCGCATAGGAAGCAATTGTCCCTTGCCTGAAGTCCGTGTCTTCTCCTTCTGTCTGTCGTCCAGTGCCTCCTCCCGATTGCTAGCCATAGGAATATTCTCACTCTTAGTGGCGCCCATGTCTTCCAGATGAGATTGCATCCCGGGATGGGGTGCGAGGTCATCTGTAAGGTTTGGTAAGCCGATCTGGAGGAGTATGTTTGTAAGTGCAATCAAGCTCTAAGTGGGTTTTGGCGTTGATGACCACCGAATTAGGGGACTAATGAGATTTACGAAGATGACATGCGGGGATTAAAATATGGAGTTGGTGAACGAGGTCCAAAGGTACCAAATAAGCTAGATGATGGTGTTTAGGATCAAGGCATTTAAATCATTTTATATTTTGAATCTTGAGTTTAGGAAATGCCGTACTATTAAGAGGGATCATAGGATTCTCGGGTATCTGTGGACCAAGTGCTCTAAACATCAAATCCGGACACCACACACAACTCCAAGCGACCGACCCGGCAAATCACCGTGTTTCACACCTGGCTGTCGGTCAGTCGCGGCGGCGGCCAGCGCAATGAGTCTTGGCGATGCGGCGCCGGGTGTGGCGATGCAGCGTGTCGATCTTGGCGGTGCCACACTTAATCGTTGCCGTTGGGACCGTGGGGTATAAATACCCATTCTACCCCTCCCCAACGGTCACCCCTCACTTTCTTCTTCCTCCCGACCCGAACGGCCCGGAGACCACCTTTTGCTCTCTCTCTCACCTCCATTGAAGCACCTTGAGCTCCCACTCAATCTCTCACTTCCCACCAGGGATTCTTGAGGGAAACAAGCGCAAACCGATTGGAGACCGGATCTACGACTTCCCCACTCAAAAGAGCATTTGGTTCACGTTTGGCCGGAACCCTAGGGTTCTTTACTCTTGGAGCTTGCTCCTAGAGCGGCTAGGCGTCGCCCTTGAGCTTGCCCCCTTAGTGTGGCAGCCTTGGGAGGTTTGTAACCTCATTCTACAGCAATACATTACCCCACATCTCTAGGGTTAACTCCTAGACTTGTGAACGAGGGAAAAGGCAAGCCGGTGGGCAAGCCAAGCCTTGTGTGGCAACCTCAACAACGTGGACGTAACCCGGCAGTGTGGCGTGGTGAACCACGGGTTAAATCCTCGTGTCACCTTGTCTCTTTACTTTTTGTTGCATATTTGTCTTGTGAGAAAGGGCTTCGACCCGATCTACTTTGTGGCAAGGTTTACTCGCCGGCTAGAGCTTGTGTTACGTGAGTTACTTGTGTGCGAATCTAGGTAAATCATCTCCAAGCAAGTGGAAGCGCAGAGATTCACTTTGAGGTCACCTGTGAAGTGACCAGCAAGCAGTGCCGCCGTGGGGCCTTGGCAAGCGCCGCCACCGCATCACGCCGTAGAAGTGCTACTTCTTCTCGTTTACCCTCTCTGGGTTTCTTACACGCGCAAGGTCCGCCCTTTACGCAAGCGATGCAGCGCTGTTGTTGACCCGACAGCCTTTGAGTTTTAACAATCGCTTTTAGGGTCAACCTATTCACCCCCTCTAGGCTTCCATCAGATCCTACAAGTGGTATCAAAGCTTGGATACGCCGCGCACGCTTCACCGCGTGAAGTATGGAGGCACCGGAGGATCGAACCGAGGGAGGCAAGTCCACCGTCGCCGGAAAGAGCCGGAGGCGCGGCGGCGAAGCTTTCTCTTGGTACGGCTGGCGAGGCACCATCAAGGGTGACGCTACCGATCCCGAGAGAAAGGCCGCTAGACAAGCACGGCGAGCCGCAAGAAGACAAGAGCGAGAAAGGAAGAAGCTAGAAGAGCAAGCTAGCTTGAAGCTTGCCGAGAAGCTCCAAAGAAAAGAGCAAAGAAAGATGATCCAAGTGAGGCAAGGGCTGCGCTAGAAGGGCAGCTAGAGAAAAGCAAAGGCAAGAAGAAGAAGCGGAGTCAAGTGAGCTATCAAGTAGCTCCGAAGATGGAGATGATGATGTCTCCTACAACAAGAAGAAGAAGAAGGAAAGCAAGAAGGAGGAGGGCAGCGTCAACAACAACAAGTTTGCTTGCCATCTCTTTCAATTATTCTTCTTATTTGACTAACCGCGACAAGAAGTCATACATCAATGTTCCCGTGGGGAAGTTGCCCAAATTTGATGGGACCAACTATGCCAAATGGAAACACTTGATGAGGGCTTACCTTGAAGCACTTCACCGGTCTTTGGGAAGTTGTGTGTAGTGGATTTCAACCACGGTGAACCCAAAGGCGCTAACAAATGAAGAGCTAGCTGCTGCCCACATCAATGGCCAAGCTACAAGCATACTCCTAAGTGCTCTAGAAGGAAATGAGTACAATAGGGTGATGAATGTCAACATTGCCAAGAAGATTTGGGACACCTTGGTGCTTGCACATGAAGGTGTTGACAAAGTGAGGAAAGCAAAGATTGATATGTTGAAAGCAAAGCTCAACCGTTTGTGATCATTGATGGAGAAGGTGCTCAAGAGATGTTTGATAGGTTGATGGTCCTTGTTGGGAAGATTAGAGGATTTGGAGATGAGGATCTTGATGACCACACGGTTGTCAAGGTTATGCTAGAGGCCTACACACCTAGGAATCCAACCGTGGTCACCTTGATTAGAGATAAGAAGAAGTTTGAGCACTTTACACCCAATGATGTGCTTGGAAGGCTAATCACTCATGACATGCAAATGGAAGAAGCAAATGAGAGAAAGAAGCTTGGAGAGTTGCAAGCCAAGCTAGAGGGCATCAAGATCAAGGATGTTGCACTAAAAGCCACAAAACAAGCAAGCCATGCTCATCACACAAGACAAAGGGCAGCAAGCAAGCATCCACAAGTCAAGACAAGGAAGTGAGGAAGATGCAAGAAAATATTGATGCAACCTCTTCCTCAAGTGATGATGAAGAAAATGGGGCTGATTACAAGAAGATTGATGATATGGCCCTATTCATGAAGAAGTATGGCAAAGGGATGAAGGCAAATGGCTATAAAGTGGTGCAAAGAAGATTCCCAAATAAGAAAAAGAGAGAACTTGCTTCAATTGTGGCAGCACCGAACACTTTGTTGCCGATTGTCCACATGAGAACAAGAACAACAAATACAAGAAGGACAATGCCAAAGACAAGAAGCAAGACTACAAGAGAAGGGAAGGAACATGGGTGAAGCTCACATCGGTCATGAGTGGGACTCAACTAAAGAGACAAGTGAAGAGGAAGATCACATTGCAACATTTGCCATGCAAGAAACCTCTACACCCAAGCTCTTCAACAACATGTCCGATGATGAGGATGAGGACCTTGACTCCACTCATGTTTGTCTCATGGCCAAGCATGAGAAGGTAAAACTAAATCAAACCCTCTCCCTCTCTTAGTGATGAATCTAGTGATCTTAGTGAAAGCTCTAGTGAAGATGAATCTAGTGATGATGAAGAATATGTTAGACTCACCAAGAACCTAGATCCCAAAACAAGAAGCTTTCTTGCTCAACTAATGGCGGATTTAGAAAGTACCCAAGCGAGTTAGCAACTAGAGATAGTCAACTTGATAGACTTGAAAAGCTCTATGTTGATAACAAGGATGCTCTTGTAGCCGAGAGAAGTGAGGTGGCTTCCTTGCAAAAGAGCCTAGCTAATGAGCAAGGAAATCAT
>JADLZK010005040.1:0-27564 GCA_015847255.1 Hyparrhenia diplandra | reverse complement strand
TAGAGAATATCTATATTTGGATTTCCAATTGAAGAGATTGTTGGAGGGTATTTTTTTTCACTAAAAATCTCTATTTGTGTGAATTTAAGAAAGATATAAAGAGTCACTTGGGGATGCTCTTACCTTTTAATTCGTTCCCAGAGAATTCGTCCACTGACACATCAGTAGCTAGTTCGTAATCACCATCGCCCTGTTTGAAGAATATGATCATCAGAGTGGTACTGTATCCTAGGAAAAAATAGCGAGAACAATCTACTCTTTTTATATATATATCAATAGATCCTACCTTCGATCTGCATGGCATGCTGAACACGATATCCTCTGCTATGCCATAAGGATTTCCAGTTGTGTAAACCTGTGTTTTTAATCGTTTTTTCCATTAGAGCAGTGAGCAGTGCTGACACAAAGCTGTGATCAATTCAAAAAAACCTACCCTGTAGAGAACCAGTCGCCTTCTGGGGTAGGAGTTACAAAGGGATTTAATAGCATCCACTATCGAAACAGCGGTTGATGCGGCTGACGATCTACCCCATTTTGGATGAGTTACACCCTCCACGCTGATAAGAAATAGGCATGGAACGAATTATGGTACAACCTTGACTTACTGCCGAGTAACAGAGAGCCCAAACGCCCGGCCCCCGCGTCGCCCACCTCCATCTCGTCGCCGTCGTTGCGCTTATCGCGCCTCGCCGTCGTTCGGCCCGACCGCCGAGGCGCCCCGTGTGCCGGTCGACCTGGGCACGTTTGCCGGGGCGACGCCGGGCCTCGCACACGCCGCCCGACCCCGCTGAGCCGCTACCGGGCCGTGGCCGCGCCGGACCCCATTGGGGCCCCCTGCCGCTCCTCCCCGCTGCTGGCGGGCGGGCCGAGCGCCCCCTTTGTCCCCCGTCTGCCGCCCCGTCAGTGCCTCACATACCCCTCCGCGATACGCCGCCGATGTTGCCTCACGTGGCGTCACGGATTGCCCTCGCCGGCTGAGGACCAGCCGCACCTCACATCGCCGGGCGCCGCCCCCGCGTGGGCTGACGACGTCGCGGTGGTTCGAACGGCGTGCTCGGCGTCCGCCGCATTCACCAAGTCTTCTCCCCTCTCCCGGCATCGCGGTGGGCGCCTCGCCATCATTGTCGGCCTCGATGGCGCTGGAACACCGACCGCCCCGTACGAAACCGCTGGAGCAAGTCGGGTCGCTCCGGGGCCCGACGGGCCGCCACGCTAACGCCGACGCTGGAGCCCGACGCTGCAGCCCCTTTCCCGACGGCACGTACTTCCGGCCCGGCCGGGCGATCCAAGGCGACGCTACGGAGGATAACTCTGGTGCTCGGACGGGGGCCGTCGGCGTTGGAGCCGAGAGGCTCCCCACGCCGGCCGCGCCCCCGAATCCTCCGGGGCCTGAGCCTCCCCGGCGCGCCATGCCGACCGCGCCCCGAGCCCCATCGCTCGCGTGGCGGGCCACCGCCGCACCGCTACTCGCCGGCGCCGCGGTCCACTGCCGCCTGCATCGTCGTCGGAGGAATGCGGGCGGTGCCGACACGCCGCCGACGCGGTCTCTCAGCGCCCGCCGTTCCCTCTGGCGGCGCTGCAATGCCGGGGAAACGCACCCTGCGCTTTGGTCCCCCTTTACCACCGCGCGTGTACCCGCACATTATCGCTTGGTCAAGCCGTTGGCACCGCAGCCCTGCGGCCGGGCGTGGTTACACGGCCCACGGCCTCTCACCGCCGGCTAGGGGCTCTTGTCGGCGAGATGGCTTCACCCTGCGTCTTGGCGTGGCGGGGCCGCCGCCATCCCGCCTAACCTTCTCCGTCGCCACCGGCACGTCCCTTCTTCGCCGTCGGCCTGCTTCAACCGGCCTGGCCGGATCACACGCGCCCGGTGCTCCCTCGGCCAGCCGCCTCCCTGCGCAGAAAACACGGGTCGGTGGGGCTAGGCTTCACCGTCACCCGCTCACGCCCCGGTGGACCATGTGCGGGGAGCGCGCACGGCCTTTCCCGGATCGCCACGGCGGTCGCCCTCGGGATGCGGGGGGCCTCACAGGGCGTCCGGGCCGCTCAGCGGCTCCTTTGCCGCCGGACATACTGTCCGGCCCCGCTCGGCGTCGTCGCCCCGAGGTTCGCACACACCTCCTTCCGCCAGAGCTCGCCGCTTCATTGTCCGTGCCTCCTACGGACTCGTCCCTCGGATCGGGGTCGGGGAGGGGACCCAGCGCCACGCCGCCGGGCGCCACGGTTTGATGGGCCGCCTCGTGGACGTCATGAAGGCGCCTCTCCGGGACGCCACCACCGCGCAGGCACCAACCCTGCATTTCGCCGGCGAGGCGGTGGGGAGATGGCACCAATGAGCTCGAGTTCAGCCACGACGCCGGCTGCGGCCACCTCGCCCCCCGGCGGTCCACTCGATTGTACGCCACGCCGACCAGCGGTACGCCTCCACCCCAGACCGTGCTCACCCTCACCGGCGCGCGCCATTGGCCCAGTGGGCGACCGTCACGGAAGTTCTGCCGGCGCCACTTCGGTCAGCGTCAAGCGTTCGTAGCTGGTGTTTTCTTGCCGCGGCTCCTTCACCCGCCCGGCCGACGCTGACCCTGGGCCGCACCTATCCCGCCGGATGTCGCCTGGCCACGAGCGAGGTCTTGCGCCGTGAGCGCCCGGCCCGAGGCCGCCATCACCTGTTGTTGACTCCTTCCGGCTACCTCGGCGGCCGCAATGTCTCCCTCAGCCGTCTCCTCTACGGACTTCGGATAGACGATTGGGTCCCTAGGCGAAGCTCCGTTTAATGGCGACCAACGCTCTGGGACCAGGGGTCGGAGGCGGCGCGCCGGCGCGCCCCGCCAACAAGTGGGAGGGGCGCGAACAATGCCGGCTCCTCCACACCCGATGACGCCGTGACCGAGCGTGCTTGACACCTCGGGGACACGCATCGACTACAAACGCCCGGCCGTGGCGCGTTTTCTTCCCCGCCGACGGTGCTCGGCGGGGGTGCCCGGGCGCCCGGGGCCGGTCGCCCACCCCACCCCCACCGCGCTTTTAGTCGCCTCATTTAGTTTCCTACCGGTTACACCACTCTAAGCTCCACCGTTAGCCGGTGATTTGTGTTAGTGTGCCCCGCCTCATGTGTTCCGTGCACCTCGCTAGGGAACTCGCGAGGTTGTAAGCTTAAACTCCTTTTTCTCTTAATGCGGAGATGGGCCAAAGTGCCCAAAAAAAAAAAACAGAGAGCTCCAAACTTATTGCAAACAGGAGAGGCACATACCTTTTGAACTGTCAAGGTGAACTCTTCTTCTAACCACTTGGTATCCTTAATGACTTCTTTCGCTGGTATCCCATCAATTTTGGCATTCAAGAAATCAGGAACCTACACAGGGAAGTTAGTGCCAACCATCAGCGAAGAAATGTATCTACAAAATAGTCTGCTCGTTCAGTTTATGATCAAATCTTCACCTGAGTTGTCGAATGGTTCCCCAAATAGTAACGTTCGATACTTTGTCATAAAATACACCAGCTTTGAGTGCTAGCTACAATAGGAGATTGTGTGTGATTGCTTTAATCTGTTTTTCCTGTTGGGAATGAAAGACTTGAGACAAGGACATAATAAAGGTTCAACATCAGTCACCTGGCACTTTTGCTCTATTTTCATCCAACCTCGTGAGTGCATGAAAATTTTTTGCAGGTATGTTTGGAGCATTTTTTCAAGCAAATCAACGCACTGCATCAAGGGCAAGTCACAGCTAAGACATGGTGATGGCATAAAAATCGTTGATACTTGGTGAAACATACAAGTGTCCGTACCTAGGGCATGTAACCCACGAGGCGGCGGTCGTCCTATAAACCTCGAATTTATCATACAATCGGATATAAAGACAACTTCTACAACCCACGGGCATTGACCGTCTAAGCTATTTAATGTTGTGCATGTATCTAAAAGATCAACTACAAATGTATTTGTGTATACAATTGTGTGACTATTTAATAGAATAATATCAATAGAAAATAATAGCATGATTAAAAAAAAATTGAGGAACCATTAATATAAAAAACAATAGCATGATTAGAATATAAAAATAATAGTATGATTACAATTCTTCCATGGCCAATACATGCAATAGATGCTTCCCGTGCATCCAGGGAAACCACAGGCCTCATTTTCTTTTAAGATTTGTCAAGTTCATCGCTTCTTGGAGGCCGTAGATATTCATCGCCAAATGTTTCAATCACACCTTCACATTCAGATAAACGCGCAGGGAGTCTGAACACAAGCATGTAGTACCATTAACAAATAGTACTCACGAAGAAGGCAAAATTGTCAATATAATAAAAATACACACGCATTCAGATAGCAGTACCAAATTCAGATGGCTAAACATTCAGATAGCAGTACCCGCATCCCACCAAGCAACACCAGCGGCGCGGGGGCTCCCCTGCCCTTGCGCCTGCGAAACCGCCGGCGGCGGCCACCCGTTCGCCCGCACAGCTGCTCTGCTTTGCGCCCGTCCGTTCGTCCGCGTCCGCCCGTAGAGCTGGTCTTCTTTGCGCCAGGCCGGCGGCCACCCGTCCGCCCGCACAGCTGCTCCGCGCGCGCCCATCCGCATGCGTCGGCAGGCCCAGCTACTCAGGCCGCACCAGCGCGCCGCTCTGCTTGCGCTCGCGTCGGCCGGCCGCGCACACACAGCTCCTCGCGTCGCCGGGCCAGCTAGACCGCCAGCGACGGCGCGGCTGCCCTACAGTCCGAGCGCGAGCTTTTGGTGGGCGGGGCGGGCGCGCAGTGAAGTTTTGGCGGGGCCGCAGGCGCGGGAGCGCGGGATCCAGCCCGCCGTCGCTACGAGCAGACGACCTCTACAACCCGGCGAAGCGCGTCTGCTCGACCTCGGGGGAACGGGACGGAATCGTCAACTCCGGAGGCGACGAGCGGGCCGTCTCTACACGGACGCAGGGTTTTTTTCGCAAAACTGCCGGTATACAGACGAGTCTTATCGTCGGGTTGTACATACCCTTGGCTTCGTTTGGAAGAACCCGGTCTTTTCCCTTCCATTTCCCTCCCCTGATCCACGTGGGCAGAGTGCCATTATTATAAATCAGCTAGTGTCCCGCTTGTTCGTGCCGCCTGCTAGCTTGCACATGCCACAACCAAGCGGGGGATTGACGCCCGGACATCGTAGGCAGGGAAGTGACGCCCGGGGATTGGTATGGACGCATGGTCCTGCATGCCGCTGACCACGCATGGTCCTGCATCTATAAAACTACTTTAAACGTGGGGATGCCCGGGCACTGTAGCGCTACAGTGATCTTTGTGAGTATAACAACAGTACCATGCCTCAGCCGCCCGATCAAGATCCTACCGTCCTCAATTGCCCATCCGTACAGACTTCTGGAATCCTCGCTCTGCCTTTCGTTGCTGCCAGGCCCAAGCGCAGCACCCGTCGGCCCTCTCCTCCGACGACCGCAGCAGCGGCGCTCGAACCCTGCTCTGCCTTCTCCCGCTGCACGCGACCGGAGCACGAACGAGCATCGCCCCCGCGTGGCCTTTGCAGACCCCAGCGCGGCCCCAACAGCGACTGCCGCTGCAGACCTCGCGCGGGCGCGCGACCTCACGGCCACGACGCGCCGGCTCTGAAACCCCGACGCGGCCAACCCAACCTGACGACTGGGGCGAGCGAGCGGCCCTGCAGCTCGCGACGCGGGCGCGCGGACGCCCCTGGCCCCGCCACCGCTGCTCTTGGCCGCGCGGGCCCGCGGGCCCCGGCCCCGGCCAGGCCATGGCAAGCGGGGGCGCTCTGCCGCCACGCGCGAGCAGGCACGCGCACCGCGAGCCGACCGGGGCCAGCAGCAATAGGGTCCTGCCCACACTGAAGCCGCACACCACCGCTCTGCTGCTTCGCCGTCGTCGCCTTGCTGCTCTGCTCCCATCTCCCTTCATCTCTCTATTTTCCTCTCTCTCTCTCAGCCACGAGCGGCGAACGGATGAGGACAGAAACGATGGGCAAAGCCCCATGACACGTACAGCAACCAATGAGAAGCACCCCAACCCAGCATGGACCCCACGTGTCATAGGCCACTTCCTATTCCTTTTTTTTTTTTTTTTTTTTTATGACAGCGTGTTCAGACACTCACAACACGCACGCACACTCCCCCTTTATGAATACACGCACGGCAAAAACCCTACCCCTATGAAAGCACCTCCGAAGGATCGGCGTAATGCGGATCTCGGAGATTCTCGGAAGGTCGCCGTAGGCGCTGTCGTCCGACGTTTAACGTCATTACCACTTAATGCATAACGCCGGAAAATCACGGGAAAATCCCAAGAAAGGTGCGGCACCGTGGGATTTGAACCCTAAGGTGGGTAGCGTCCCCACCTGGACCGTCCTACCATTGGACTACAAGTATCATTCATTGTGGACTTGGTGCGTATGAAATAAAGGCACAGGAGAAGGCAGCCCTCAATAGTGTGCAAACATAATTTCAATAAAGAAAGTAACCCTGTGTACCTGAAATACATTGTTTTTACTCAAAGAAGTACTATCTTTTCCGTCTTTAATGTAAACTATAATAATTCATTAACAGCTAAAACAAATACCTCTGCACAATACTACTTGACCCCTCACCAATGCAGATTCATCTGTTCAACCACTATGTGAAATCTGAATTAAGTGTAATAAATATATACTACCACAAATATTATCCCTTTGTAATTTACCTTAACAGTTATATCTACCCGCGCGAAGCGCGGGGACTCTGGCTAGTGTATTAATTCCACGCCGGGGTGCACGCCCTGGGAAAGGACGGGGTTCTTCCAAACAAAGCCTTAGTGTTACAGGGATTTCCAACAACTAAGACTTTCACGTTCCGCGAGGCCACGGCATTAAGTGCTTTCCCCTGACTTAATCCACAATTTCAGATCATAACAAAAATACAGTTACTCTGTCGTTTTTTGTGCGCTTTGCTCAAATTTATACTTGGTTTCTGGTTTCGGCAATTTGCAGATCTGTGCTAAGGAAATCCTTCTCAATTTGAGGGTAATGTTTCATAAATGCTTATTGCCACCAATTTCTGAGAGGGTTTTGTTATGTTGATCTCCCCAGTCCCAAAAGGCCCAACAGCCATGGACCTTGATCATCGCCCTGATCGGGGGCGTCTAGCCCGTTATATGGCTGGTGGGCCCCTGCTGCACTGCGTTATATAAAAGGGGTGGGGCGCCACGGCTCTCGGTACGAGGTTCACTTGAGCCGCCACTCTCCACCCCACAAACGGTAAGCGTTCCTCTTCGTCAACAGGCGTCGTCCGTGGACTCTTCGGGTTCTCCACGTGAAGGTATATCTTTTCTTCTCATTCCCAACATCAAGATCATGTCCATCCAGAAAAGATCGAGTACCTTACTGATATCTATGTCTAGGACGATCCTAGAGATTTAACAATGGTATCAGCCTACCTAGGCTATAGTTTCGGTAGGGACAGCCAGAGATGGAATTTCGTTTTTCATCACGATTTTCTAACCCTAACCGTAGAGATCTGGATCGGGGAAGGGGATTTACATTTTTTTGCCCGATTCACGCGGCACAGAGGTGGGGACTGGGCACCGCTCGTCGGCGCGCCATCCACCACAGACCGGGCTCGCGCTCGTTCGCTGGGACGCCGGCAGGGCAGCGCATGCCCAACATGAATGCCGCCGACGCGACCTTGGGACGCTGAGGACGCGTTGGTGACGGCCAGAAAAGCACCGCCGTGGAACCGCTCGACGGCGGCGCGCGCTCGTCCTCCGATGGACGCGCACGCCGGCGAGGGGCCCACGGCGGCGCTCCGCTCACCTTCCATCCGGCTGCCATGGGCGAGTCTTGCTGCTGCGCAGCGACAGAGAAAAGGAAGGGGAGCGAGAGAGCCGCCGAGCCGGTGCTGCGCGCGCGGCTGAGCCATGGGCCGGCCGCCGGCCGCCGGAACAGATCGCCGGCGCTAGCGTTGTCAAAAAGTGCCGGCGGAGCTCTCCTTGTTTTTTTGGCCGATGCGCTGCTAGGGCGAGAGGGAAATAGAGAAGCCGGGAGGAGGAGCTGGCAAGGCTGGCTGTCATCCTCGCGCCGGCGCTGGTGGCCAGGGCGGCCGCCGGCGAACCAGCTCGAGCACTGCTATGCGCCTGCCAGAGAAACGAGGGAGAAAGTGAAGACTGGGGTTAGGGTTTCGGGGATCAGAAGTGGTTTTGATCCACCAAGAATCGCGCACAGCCGTACGATCGAACTGAACGGCTAAGATTGAACTAGTTTTCCTTACTGGGCCTGATCGACTTTAAGCCCAGGCGGGCATGAGGTGGGACTCGGCCGTGGGCCGCTTCTGGCTGTGGGCCGTTTGGTTTCCCCCCAGCCCGCATAAGAATTAAAAGACATTTCCAATTTCAGAAGCATTTTGTTCATATGATATTTGATATATTTTGAGTAGATTTGATCTCCTTTCAATTTTGAACCAACGAGATAAATTGTTTGGAGAAAAAGATTATTTACAGATTTGCTTCTGAATATAGAATTTCATGTTTCCGCTGCAAAAAGAATATAGAATTTTATTGTTTGTCTTGTTTTATAAATTCGAACCAACAGGGAGAATTTATTTTTCAAGTTAATAGAAAATTATTAAATTCGAACCAATGGGAGAATTTAATAAGATTTATTTCAGAATTTATTTACAGATATTTTACATGCATTATGTCTATTTTTCTGCCCAACGGTGATATAGATTTAATGCACAAAGTATTGTATGTTTTATTTTGACCAACGTTGGAATTAAGGCATGCAATGTTATTATCATCATCACATGTTCTCACTTGAATTGACCGTTTTCGGGAGGTTTCTCCATGATGATGAATATGAAAGATATCCCGATCTTGTGGGGGAGAGAACTACCCAGAATGGAAGAAAAAGTTGTGGTTTGTTTTTTCGTCATGGCCGGAGCGGATTGGATCCTCTCTGGCCATGTCCTCTGAGCCTGTGGCACCTTTTGTTAGGAGTCCACGAACCGCATGTTTGTATTCCAAAGAAAAGAGCGGGCCCATGTGGTCGACAAAACGAAATATGAAAAAGATCGCCCAAGTGGAAAAGTGCAAACAAGAAAGCAATGGCATTGGTCAAGAACACAATTGACCCTTCCATTGAGAGCTCACTTGGTGAGTGTCCCTCCGTCATGGAGTACCTAGAGAAAATAAAGAGTCGGGTTCTTGGCTCTTCAAAGACTTATGCTACCGTACCGATTCGCCAATTGTTCTGAAAAAGGTACACGAGGCGGGGCCTCGAACACACATCAACAGTTGATTGAGATAAACAATAAGCTTAAACCTATGGACCCGGATTTCAAGAAAAGCCGTGTTGTCCATTTGATTTTTTGCTTCATTGCCAAAAGAGTTTGAGCCCTTTGTGGTCAACTACAATGCAAACCCCGAAGGGTGGAACATTGACAAGACTGTAAACATGTGTGTTGCGAGAAACGTAGAGAATCAAGGTCGCTCCCGGTGGTTCCATTAACTATGTGAACTCCAAGAAAAAGAATCCTCGGCCTCGGAGAAATCAACCCTCTCCTTCCAAGGGTGATCTCAAAAGAAAAGCTCCAAAGACGACATAGGCCTAAAGAAGGAAAGTTTGTTTGTGGACAAAGATCGGTGTCTTGTTCGAAAGAAAGAGGACACTACAAGGATGATTGTCCACGGCACTTAAAGAATATCATGGCAAAGAAAGGTGAGAACATTATTTCATTTATAGATGAAACCACGTATACGATTATACTAGAACCACTTGGTGGATTGATTCAGGGCAACTATTCATGTTGCAAACTCTTTACAAAGGGATTCCGCATAACGAGAACCACGCAAAGAAACGAAGACAAAGATTAAAGTAGCCAATGGAGTCCCTCGGGGTACGAGAAGCGGTCTGAGAGCTTGCCTTGACGCTTACTATTGGCTATGTTTTAATTCTTAAAGATGTTTTTTATGTTCGACATTCTGAGAGAAACTTGATAAAGCGTGTCTCGTCTAGATGATGATGGATTTGACCGTCATTTTGGTAATGGCGGATGTGTGATTTATTATAAAGATTTATTGGTTCTTTGTTGCATTTTAAGATTACGAGATCTTTACTTGTTATCGTTACGTGACCATGAGAAATCCGTGCGATATGAATGCAACTGTACCATCGAAAAGTACGAGACACAAGCGAAAAAGAAAGAGAACTCTAGATACATCGAAACGTGGCACCGTCGTTTGGGCCACATTTCGAGGGGGAGAATAGAGCGACTTGTTAAGAATGAAATTCTTCCTCCATTAGAGTTCTCGGACTTAGAACAATGCATTGATTGCATAAAAGGAAAATATGTAAAGAAAATAAAGAAAGATGCTAAACGGAGCACATGTGTCTTACAGATTATTCATACGGACATTTGTGGACCGTTTCCAGTAAAGAGTGTGGATGGCTATGATATGTTCATAACATTCACAGACGATTATTCCTGCTATGGTTATATTTATCCAATCAAAGAAAGATCGAAACATTGGATAAATTTAAGATATTCAAGGCTGAAGTTGAAAATCAAAGCCTGATTTTAAAAATAAAGATAGTCGATCCGACCGTGGAGGGGGAATACTACGGTCGGCACACCCCATATGGCCAAATTCCAGACCTTTTGCAAAGTTCCTTCAGAACATGGCATAGTTGCCCAAGACTCGATGCCGGGCGAACCTCGGAAAAATGGGGTAGCTAAAAGACGCAACCGTACCCCGATGGATATGGTGCGGTATGATCGACTATTCCACTTTACCAGTGAGTTTGTGGATGGAGGCGTTAAAAACCTGAAAGGTCCTAATGGCTAGAGGGGGGGGGGTGAATAGCCTATTAAAAATTCTACAAACAACACTAAGCAAGGCGGTTAGTAAATAAGACAGTAGCAATTAAGCAAAATGCTTCAAGCTAGCTATGCAAGCCTCCTAGCAATTCTAGCAATTCTATGATCTCTAATCACACTCAAAAGCTAGGTTGCTAAGTTACTCCTAGGTGAACAATATATGCTATCTAATTCTACCACTAGGAGCTAACAAGGCTAAGCAACCTACACAAGCTACTCAAGCTAAACAACTAAGCACCCTAACAAGATAAGCTACTAAGTAAAGCAAAGGAGTGCTAGAATACAATACCACCGTTGTCGAGTAGAGGTTTGTTGCTAATCACCGTGTACTAGAAATCTCCAACGAGCAAGAACAAAGACACGATGATTTTTCACCGAGGTTCACGTGCTTGCCGGCACGCTAAGTCCCCGTTGTGGCGACACACTCACTTGACGTATGCTAAGCAATGGCCGGTGCCAAATCCCCGATGGGAGCTCAAGCAAACGATCACAAGAGAGGGTCCAACAAGCCACGAGCAATCCACTAGTGCTCCTTTCGCGAATCTCCAGCGGGGGTAAGGAACGACCCCTCACAATCACCACCGGTGTGGCCTCGAACAAGCTCCACTCGAGCTCAACACCGCCTCTTGCTCCAAGCCGCTAGGGAACCAGGGCAAATTCCCAAGAAAATAAGAATCCGCGGCTTCTCCAAGGATGAAGTGCCTCTAGATGCAACCGATGATGCAATGCACTTCTATCACTCTCAATCTCACCAAGAATCCGAGTTAGAGATGGGGAGATGAGTGGAGAGGAGTCTCACAAGCTCAATAGCAAGTTGGAAGCTTCAAATGTGCAAGAGAGGGCTAGAAACCCGGGCAAACCCATATATATAGCCTCCTCCAAAGAAAAGAGCGTTGCCTTTTCAAATGTGCTCTCTGCGACCGCGGCCGGGCGCACCGACCGGACTCACCCGGCCGAAGTCCGGGTCGCGGGTCCGATCACTTTCCGCTTCGCTACCGACAAAGGGTCGGGCCCACGCCGGCGCCCTCCTCCGCTCGTCCGGCCGATGCTTCGGTCGAGCACCGGAAGCATCGGTCCCTTCCGGGTCATGCGTCAGGCCAAATCCACGCCTACGGGGCTCTCGCGAGACGCGCCGATCGGAAATGGGCTCGGTGCGTCCGGTCACTCCACCGAGCGTCCGGTCGCCCCGAAGACAACACATCTTCATCTTTTTCTTTGCTCTTTGGTTCAACCTTGCTTCGCCTCTTGCCATAGGTTGCCAACACGTCCAAGATGATCATGTTATCATGCATGTTAGCTCGTCGATAAGTTAGGCAAGATCGAAGTTAGTGCTCTCACTGTCCTAAATGCAATATGCAAGTCAATTGGACCTAGAAGCACTTCACCAAAGGATTGTCGCGGCATCCCCTCTTGATAGTCGGCTATCTATCCTATAATGTGATCACACGCTCTATCGTGTCTTGATCACCGAAAGAAAAACCCTATCAAGATACCTTTGCCTTGATCTCCCGGGTTCCTCTCAAACCGATCACCGAGCTTGACGATCCATCATGTCCACCATCATCGTCCATGTTCATGATCATCATGCTCCTTGTCATCCACCTAATCCTATCTCAAGTCATACACTTAGAGCAAGGATTAGTCCACAAGTGTGTCATCAATTTCCAAAACCAAACATGAGATTTCAAAACCGCCATCCATATTCTCAACAGAGTTCCCAGTAAATCGGTGCCGAAAACACCATATGAACTGTGGACAGGAAGGGGGCCCTCATTAAATCACCTATGGTGCAGGGGAGCCCTCTTTGAGGCAAAGATATTTAACCCGACGATTGGGAAGCTAGAACCCAAGACGGTGAGTTGCCATTTTATGGCTATCCCGAAAGATCAAAAGGATTTAGGTTCTCTTTGCCCAAAGAATTTTACAAAATTTGTAGAAACAAGACATGCCCATTTCTTTGAAGAAGAGATGATAAGAGCTGACGTGGCGGTCTGCGAAAGATTGATCTTGAGGAAAAATGTGTGTATGCACCTACTCCAATGACTCAAGAACCTTATTTCTCATCGCCCGCCGTGGGTCATACTCCACGTGCCGGTTCTTGTGGCGCCCGACCTGCGATTGTTCCTCCCGTGGTAACAAGGAATGATGACTTGGAACTGTCCCTCGGGATCTAATAGAAACTCATTGAAACAAATGAGACTATTACCACGAGATGAGGGGGGAACAACGGCCTCCAACGAGAAAATGTTCGGCCATAGAGGCCCCTAGGAGGTCTCAAAGATCAAGAAAGCCCAATCTCAAGTGATGATTATGAATTATATAACATCATCGAAGAATTTCAAATGGAGGGTGATCCCACCTCATTTGAACAAGCCATGAAAGCGAACATTCATCCAAGTGGCTTGAAGCCATGGAAGATGAAATGAGATCAATGAGTACCAACGATGTTTGGGAATTAGAAGAAATTCCTAAAGGAGCCAAGACAAGAGGGTCGTAAATGGGTCTACAAAACCAAATATGGCTCCAAAGGGAATATAGAAAAATTCAAAGCTCGACTTGTGGCAAAAAGGTTACTCACAAAGAGAAGGGATTGATTACAATGAGACATTTTCTCCGTCTCATCTAAGGATTCCTTGAATAATAATGGCCCTTGTGGCACATTATGATTTAGAATTACATCGATGGATGTGAAGACGGCATTCCTAAATGGGGATCTAGAGGAGACTGTTTACATGGCACAACCGAAAGGTTTTGTTGTGGAAGGAAAAGAAAAGATGGGATGCCGCCTAAAGAGATCGATTTATGGGCTAAAGCAGGGCTTCAAGACAATGGAACTTGAAGTTTGACAGAACGATCAAAGGTTTCGGTTTACGAAAAAATGTGGAGGACAATTGCATTTACGTGAAGTTTAAGAATGGGAAGTATATCTTCCTAATCCTGTATGTAGATGACATCTTGCTTGCAAGTAGTGATGTCGATCCGTGCTTTGAAAACGAAAAAGTTTTTGTCCTCACATTTCGAGATGAAAGATCTTGGTGAAGCTAATTTCGTCACAGGGAATTGAAATTCACCGAGACGAGAGCTAAAAGGGGTTTTAGGATTATCACGTATGCATACATAGAAAATTTCTAGAGAGATATGGTATGCACGGATGCACTCCCTCACCCGCTCCTATATACAAGGGCGATAGATATGGGGATTTCCGGTGCCCCAAGCAGCATGATGAAATCGGTACCGTATGCTTCAATTTGTTGGGGGAGCTTACAAGATGCACAAAGGCCCCGACTTGGCTTTTGTCACCGGGTTGCTTTTTGATTCTAGAGTAATCCGGGAATAGAACACCGGAAGTTAGTAAAGAAAGTCTTATGTTATTTGCAAGGTACGAAGGGTCTCATGCTTACGTCTTTAAAAAAAGCATTCCCCGCAAATTGTGGGGTATTGATTCGCACTATGCGGAGATGACGAGAAAATCCACATTTGGATATATATTCACTCGCGGAGATGGTGCCATTTCGTGGAAAAGCACCAAACAAAACGACACTACATCTTCAACGATGTATGCAGAATTTGTGGCATGCTATGAGGCCTCGAGGGCGGTGAATTGGCTAAAGAAATTTGTACCCTGATTGAAAGTGGTAGATTCTATATACGTAGACCACTAAAGTTATACCGTGACAACTATCCAGCTGTGCAGTATACTCACAACAATAAGTCAAGTGGTGCTGCCAAACACATTGACATAAAGTATTACGTTGTGAAAGATAGAGTCCGAGATCAGATGATAAGTCTCGAGCACATAAGCACAAAGAAAGATGCTCGCGGATCCGCTAACGAAGGCTTACCTCCCGCAGCGTGTTCAAGGAGCACGTGGGCGGCATGGGGATGAGGGATAGCCCGTGATCTCGAAACTAAAGGCCCAAAAAGATAATAGAATCTGTTTTGATTGGAGGCGTGCCTTGTAGGCCGTTAAGTCTATCTAGCTTGATCGTGACGATGAAACATGCTCTACGCACTAATCTATGATGGAACAAGAGAGATAAAAGAAAAGAAAAAGATAAAGAGATCAAGGGGGGAGATTGTTAGGTTGATCTCCCCAGTCCCAAAAGGCCCAACGGCCATGGGCCTTGATCATCGCCCGATCGGGGCGTCCAGCCGTTACATGGCTGGTGGGCCCCCGTCGCTTACCCTGCAGATATAAAGAGGGTGGGGGCCACGGCTCTCGGTGCGAGGTTCACTTGAGCCGCTACTCTCCACCCGACAACCCTAATCCGATCTCGAGGAGAACACAGGGAGCAGCGGAAGCGCCACCGGTGTTCCCCTCTCAACTACGCGTCGTCCGTGGCCTCTTCCCCTCGCCGTCGTCGACATCGCCATGACGGAGAAGGCTCCTCTTCGGGTTCTCCACGTGAAGGTATATCTCTTCTTCTCATTCCCAACATCAAGATCATGTCCATCCAGAAAAGATCAAGTACCCTACTGATATCTATGTCTAGGACGATCCTAGAGATTTAACAGGTTTCTTACAATTTCATGGTATAGTACTTGAGAAGAAACGAGAAACAGAGTGCAAAAGAAACCTGGTCAGCAAAGATTTGACCATTGATATCTAGTAACGCAGCTCGCTCCATGCCGGGACCTCGGGGCTTAGCACCAATAAGAAGGGCCCAATCTACATCTTGAAAGACCTCGTAAGGATCTATACTAATGCTGACTTCCCCAGCAATGGATATATAGCGAGTCCTCCAGTTCCATAGCTACGCCTGAAGTTGCAGTTTTTGACAGTACATGAGGAACAAGTGACACATATTCGCTGTCACAGTAATCCATTTATACCAGATTACTGGAAGCTGTAAGGGTAGCTTGAGTAGCAGATATGACTTGATTCTTCTTCTCAAATAGTAAGACAGAAAGAAGAAATCTTTCACCTTCAAGAGCTTGGAACGATCTTTCTGAGCCGAGTAATTTAAGTGCTATTGGTTGGTCTTGTCCGAAAACCTCACCAGAGGCGAGCTGGAATTTTTGTGTTAAAATGAATGGTCAACAACGACATTACAATACTGCATCTCTAGCAGATAGAAAACATGCAGAGGCAGTAAAAGACTACTGCTTACTTTGAAGAGCAGGTGATTTGATATCATCCCAGCCGCGCCTGACACAGCAATGCTCACTAGCTTCTTCCACGACTTGGTCTTGTCCTCCTGTGTCCCAATCCATTCAAAGGCATTGGATGACAGACTGTTAGTACTGTACTGTGTGATGACTGATGATACAAGCAGCATAAAAACCAAATTAAGTCAAGAAATAGCATGATCGTCAATTAAGGAGGTGTCAGACGTCAACACGATCTTGCTGTCTGGCAATGAAATTCATATGTATGCTAGCTATCCAGTATCGTACAAGCAAATATTATCCACACCACCACACACCAACAAATGCTGCTAGCTTTAGCTTTAGGTGGAAAATGGATTCTACTGTTGAGGCAGCAGAAGAAGCCAACAAGCCGATGGAGCATTTCAACGAACACCGGTAGGGGACTGGGGGAGAACGACCATGCATGTGAGGCTGACGGACTCACTCACCGCCTTGAGGTCGTAGATGTTGCAGAAGACGCCAAAGCACTCCTTATACGACGCCGTCGCCGTCGCCGCGCCGTTCTGCACCTGCCTGGGAGGTTCTCATCAAACGCATACTTCTAGTCAGCGATCGAGCTGCTGCCACGCATTATTCATGTATGATCACATCGACATCCGGGGTTCGGCGTGAGTACTCACTTGGCGGCGTCGACGGAGCATCGGACGGTGGCGAGGCCGAGGCGCGGGCGGCAGACCTTGGCAGAGGAGCGACGGCGCGCGGCGCCACTGGCACGAGGCACAAGGCGCGACCCGGCCGGGGAGTAAGCTGTCGAGAGGCCCATGGAGGAGGAGCCGGAGCTGGATCGAGCAGAGGAGTGGATGGATGCTGGGCGTCGCTTTTTCGGGATGGATAGGAGTAGTTAGTTGTATGCAGTGCAGTAGCGCGCCAAGGAATGGGATTGGATTTGGCGGCAAGGTCGAGGCGGACCTCCCTGCGCATGACACGTGGCACGATCGACGGCGATTGTTCGAGCGGCGGCTAGCACGCCACACGTCTGCTATCCTGGCGGTTCCTCAGAAGTTGGAGAGAATTTCAGTTTTACAGGCAGCATTTTTTTTTTTTTTAAAAGACTCATTGACAGATATTGTTCCTTTGAAAAAAAAGCCACACCAAAACGAAGGCAAAAAAAAAAAAAGTCATTCTCCCACGATAATCTTCGCTAGTTGCATTTCCTCGTCCTTTTTCAAAAGTGTGATGGTACAACTTGTTGTCGTTATTAGAATCATGCAACAATTCGTTTAGCAGCAGCAGTAGCAAATCTTTGAAGCCATGCAAAATGCAGACGGTCTTTGAATCACATTTTTTTTTCTTTACTAATATGTGAGCCATGCATGTTGATGAAGTCTGTGGGTCTTCATTTGTACAACAAATTACAAGGAATACAACCGTTTAGATGCATTAGAAATCTGAATTAGGATTACGATATGGTCACGTGGGAAGAGGTGTTTAATATCTATATGCTGCACACCCAGAATGACATGTCAAGGATCTACCTTAAAAATTGTTTGTTTTCTATACAACCTCGGATGAAGATGATTCTTATAGAAAAATTGTAGCTCTATAATTTTCTAGTGTCAAGATTTTTTATTTCAGGTCCTTAGCATGCAACAAAAAAATATAAAAGTTTTGGCGGTATATTAATCATGTATTCTCATCTTAGAAAAAATTATCTCTCTCTTTTATGCCGTCAAATAAAGATATTTTGTATATGAAAATTTTGAAAGCAAAGGTTGTATCATGAGTTCTCTGTTTATGCATCGCACACGATGCGGTGGCGTCGACGTCGGTTCGCGTCTCTCGCCAGCGTCGGGTTGCCTAGACGCCAACTCAATGTGTCGCTGCACTAAATGTTGGCACAATAACAAACTGCTCGGCATGGGAGAACTACTTCCTCCATCCCAAATTGTAAGTCATTTTACTTTTTTTGATAACAAGTCTGACCACTCGTCTTATTCAAAAATTTGTGCAAAATATTACTTTTTTGCTGTGGCTTTCTTTATTAATAAAAGTTCTTAAAGAATGACTTTATTAACAAAAATTTGACTTAAATTGGATGGAGGAAGAAGATGAGAGGAAGGGGAAAAAGATAGGTGTGAGCGGTGTACGGTTAAAGGGTAGTAATGGATCCGGCTCTTATTCCTCCTTCACAATTCACTTGGCCCTATTCATTTTTAGTTCAAAATTTGTATAGTTTTATGATCCGATTCTAATCCGCCCGATCTTTAAGTTTGCTAGCTTAAATTAGAGGGCCCTTTACCACCACTATGCTGAGAACTTCCCGATACATAAAAGATCGTAAAACGGTTCCGGAAGCTCCGCACAGGTACAGAATATAAAATAAACTATATTATATATATATATATATAAATAAAAGTAGTTGCTGCATCTTGCAAGCAGCTGTTTCTCTCTCGTCTCAGCTACCGTATAGAGAAAATGCATTCCCCTGCTATTTCTTCTGTGACTAACCTAATTTTCTCCTGGTAGCATGGTATCAACCGGAAGATCACAAAATGCATTCCCCTGCATTGCACAAACAGAAAAGGCTAAGCCAATCCTTTCCGGAACGATTTCTCTCTTTTTAAGCTAAAATACGTCACAGTGGCTTACCTCTCCTGTAAGATGGGCAACGCATTTCTTCTCAGCAAGCAATTCAGCTTCACTCTGAAAATATTACAGGGTCCACTGTTAGGTAAAATCTCTATGCTGCTTATATTCTCAACATATCAGAGACAACAGTTCCTATAGACCTGACCTTTTTAATCTTTTCCCAGAGAAAATCGTCCAATGACACATCTGTAGCTAGTTCGTAATCACCGTCACCCTATTGAAGAATTTTATGATTATCGGAGTGGTACCTTATCTCAGGACAAAAATAATGAGGACAATTTGATCAGTAGATCATACCTTTGATCTGCATGGCATGCTGAACACGATATCCTCTGCTATGCCATAAGGATTTCCAGTTGTATAAACCTGTGTTTTTTTTAGTCGCCTTTTCCATTAGAGGATTGCTGAAACAAAGCTGTGATCAATTCAAAGGCTCAAAACCTCAAAAACTTACCCCTGTAGAGAACCAGTCGCCTTCGGGGGTAGGAGTTACAAGGGATTTAATAGCATCTGCTATTGAAACAGCGGTTGATGCAGCTGATGATCTGCCCCATTTTTGGATGAGCACACCTCCACGCTGTTTAGATATATAGGAATGGAACGAATTATGGTACAACCTTGACTCATTTTCTCGAGTGGCAGACAACTCCAAATGTATTGCACATACCTTTTGAACTGTGATGGTGAACTCTTCTTCTAACCACTTGGTATCCTTAATGACGTCTTTCACTGGCTTTCCATCAATTTTGGCATTCAAGAAATCAGGAACCTACACAGAGAAGTTAGTGCCAACCATCCGAGAAAAAAATGTATCTGCAAAATAGTCTGCTCATTTAATTCATAATCAAATCTTCACCTGAGTTGTCGAATGGTTCCCCAAATAGTCACGTTGGATACTTTGTCATAAAATACACCAGCTTTGAGTGCTAGCTACAAAAAGGAGATTGTGTGATTGCTTAATCTGTTTTCCAGTTGGGAATGGAAGGACGAGACATAATAAAGGTTCAACGTCATTCACCTGGCACTTTGCTCTGTTTTCATCCAACCTCGTCAGTGCATGAAAATTTTTTGGCTGGTATGCTTGGGGCATTTTTCAAGCAAATCAACGCACTGCATCAAGGTCAAGCCACAACTAAGACATGGTGATGGCATAATATCGTCAGTACTAGGGTGAAACATACAAGTGTCCGTACTTAGTGTTACAGGGATTTCCAACAACCAAGACTTTCACGTTCTTCGAGGCCACGGCATTAAGTGCTTTCCCCTGACACAATTCAAAAATTTCAAACCATAACAAGAATATAGTTTCTGCTTTACTCAAATCTGTACTTGGTTTTGGCAATTTGCAGGTTCTATGCTTAGGAATCCTTCAAATCTGAGGGTGAAGTTTCAGAAATGCTTCTTGGCACCTTTCCAAAGACGATCTCTTACAATTTTATGACATAGTACTTGAGAAGGAAGGAGGAACAGAGTGTAAAAGAAACCTGGTCAGCAAAGATTTGGCCATTGATATCCAGTAACGCAGCTCGCTCCATGCCAGGACCTCGAGGCTTAGCACCAATAAGAAGGGCCCAATCTGCATCTTGAAAGACCTCGTAAGGATCTATACCAATGCTGACTTCCCTCAGCAATGGATACAGAGAGTCCTCCAGTTCCATAGCAACACCTGCAGTTTGCAGTTTTTGAGAGCACATGAGGAGCAGATGATAAACATTCACTGTCACAGTAATCCATTGATATCAGAGAGTACAACACTGGAAGTTGTAAGGGCAGCTTGAAACTTAAGCTATGTACTCTTCCCTCCGTTCCAAATTATAATGCATTTTAGTCTAGCTGCACAGCAAAAACTGGGTATCTAGATAACCAAAACAACTTGCGATAATATGAATTGATTCTTCTTCTCAGATAGCAAGGCAGAAAGAAGAAGCAGTCATTCACCTTCGAGAGCTTGAAACGATCTCTCTGAGCCGAGTAACTTAAGTGCTATTGGTTGGTCTTGTCCGAAAACTTCACCAGAGGCAAGCTGAATTTTTGTGTATTCAAATGAATGGTCAACATTAATTAATAATACAGCAACTCTAGATAGGAAACAAGTAGAATCAGTAAAAGATAGATTAATTTACTTTGAACAGCAGGTGGTTGGATATCATCCCAGCTGCGCCTGACACAGCAACATTCACTAGCTTCTTCCATGACTTGGTCTTGTCATCCTGTACATGCATGTCCCAATCCAATCAACAGCATGGATGACAGATTATTAGTACTGTATGATACAAGCAGCATAAAAACCAAATTAAGTCAAGCAGTGGCGCTCTCCATGACGCTGGCACTCCACCCTGCGCTTTACAGAGGCCAATACTATATCGCAAGCTGTTGGTATGTGTGCTAGCTATCCAGTATGGTAGCAACGCTGCTATCTTTAGCTTTACCACACGTCCAACGGTCCACACCATGACACCAACAACGCTGCTTAGCTTTTAAGCTTTAGGTGGTGGGGGAAAAGGGATTCGACTTTGAGTTTGAGGCAAAAGGCAAAAAAGAAAAGCCGATGAAGCATTTCAGCGAACACACGGGAGGGACCGGGGAGGACCACCACCTGAGAGGCGAAGGCGAAGGGAGGGAGGGAGTGACTCACCGCCTTGAGGTCGTAGATGTTGCAGAAGACCCCGAAGCAGTCCTTCCGCGGCGCCTCCGCCGTGGCCACGCCGTCCTGCACCTGCCTGGATTTCTCACCAACGTAGCATACGCTTAGTCAACCTAGCTCGCTGCTACCACGCATTCATATCATCCGGCGTGCTGCGTGTACGTGTACTACTACTACTCACTTGGCGGCGTCGACGGAGCATCGGACCGTGGCGAGCAGGGCCCGGCGCGGGCGATGGAGCTTGGCGGAGCGACGGTGCGCGGCGCCGGCGGCGCCCAGAGGTGCCGGCGCGAGGCCCGATCCGACCGGGGAGTAAGCTGTTGAGATGCCCATGGTGGAGCTGGAGCTGGAGCGGATGCTGGGATTGATAGGAGGAGGGAGGTGTGGAGGAGAGGAGATTATAGGCTTATAGCGCGCGCGCATAGGAATGAATTGGATTAGCGGCAAGGCGAGACGGACCGCCCACCGCGCGACACGTCGCGCGACGGCGACTCTTCGGCGGCTTGTACGTCCACACGCCTGCTATCCATGGCGGTTCCGCTGAGGGAGAACAGCGACAACGAAATCGTTTTCGTGTCTGTAATGATGTATGTAATCGCAGTTTTACAGACAGCGTTTTTTTTTCTCCCTTTTAAAAGGCTTTTGACATGTGATTTGATTTGGGTTCTTCACTTTTAAAAGAAACAAAGACACACCGAAACTACTTGAGAGACGGGGACATTTTTATTACAAAGGCGAAAAGGTTGTTCTCCCACGATGATCATATATATATCTTCGGTCTTATTCCTGTGGTCCTCAGTCTTTTCAGAGAATGTGATGCTACAACTTCTCATAATCTCATCGTTACAAGAACCGGCGATTCGTTTGGCAGCAGTGTCAGATCTTTGGTTTGAAGCCATGCAAGGTGTGGAGACAGTGTGGTTGTAAATCACATTATTTTTTTGATTAATATGTGAGGCCTGCATATCGATGAAGTTGCCAGTATCTCAAACGTAACCGTTTAGCTGCATTTAGAAATCTGAATTCAGTTTGGTCAAAAAAGAAATCTGAATTCAGATTATGATATGGTTATGTGGTATATATTTAAAAAAATATTTTGTTTGGCCTGGTTTATATAGTTGTTTGGCTTGGCTTATATAGGTAGCTAACACGTCACAGTGGGAAAAAGGTTTCTTAAAAGAGGAGGAGAGAGATGTTTTGAAGATTGGGTGTAAAAAGTTGGAAGTCACTGTTATAGACACTTTTAGTGTTTTGGATGTTGATTTAGCAACAGGATCGGAGCTTAAACTACCTTTAGCTTTTGAACTTAAGTTTTTTAGAAAAAAAAGCTCTTTTGAATTTTTGTTCTATGTAGCCTCACTGTTTTTTTGTTTATACCTTGGCCTATACACATTCATGCGTGAATGTAGGTTGGGGATTAGTTCCCTTTATCTAAAAATAGTGCAAAAGTGCTTATGGTGTAAAAAAAAATAGGGCGCTAACTAATAAACCGATAAAATTTTAAATTTTTAGAAGCAATTTGGTTTTGCATGGTATAGTTTTGAAAACTCCTTATACCTTGCTTCTTTTTCTTCTTTGTTATTACATCAACCGAAATGACATGGCAAGGTTCTACATTTAAAAAAAGAGTGAAATACTGTTTGTGGAACCTGAACTTTGCTGTGCATTTGTGTCAAATAGGTCCATGGACGTAGAAACCCGCCATCTAGCCTCCCTCGAACTTGCGAACCCATTCACCCTGTGTCCATTCCGGTTTTGCATGGCTTGCGTGGCGGTTTTGCATGTGATGCCGACATCGGCGATGACATCTAAATTTGTGAAATTAATATTTTTTATTCGAAGCTCCAAATATAATAAATAATATATCAATTTTAATCGCTCTCGACGAGCTCTTTTGCAATGGTGTACTCCGTTTTATTATTTAAGATAGTTTTATTTTGTGTAAAATTAAATATTTCTATAAAACGAGTGAAATATTATTTGCTATATTTAATTTTATAAAATGAGTGAAATATAAAATGACTGAGGTCGATAGATGCATTCGTTCCTTTGAGGTCGAGAAAGCTGTTATTAAAACTATTGAAGTCGAAAAAACTGAACTCTCAAAATATAAAAATATTGGAGATGTTTGTGCATCCAAAGAATGAATGGCAGAAAATCTTAACCACCCAGCTTCTCCTACAGGTCATTTATCTCTAGACGAAATGGCTGAGAGAGCAATTCTAATGAGGTGAGCCACTAGATTCCAAACTAGCAGAGTGGACGTGTAATGTCTGCCTGTCCGTGCAAGTGCGACCTACTAAAAAAATAGTGGTTCAATTTAATTATACGGTTAATTTAAGCAAGAAAAATAGAGTAAATATTGGCATTCAGATCTGGCACTGCTAGATCATGTATGTCAATCTCTTTGCAATTTGTTGCAAACCTGGATAATAATTGGTTAATTATATATGTTCTACAACTGTATTTTTATTAACCAAATGGAAGCATCGATCATCCTAACAGAACGAGAGCACAATTGGACCATATAGCAGGTCGTCCTCTGGTTTTGTGCCCCCCGACATTCACCTTCTGCGCCTGGTCGTACCCGAGGAGTTCGCAGAAACATGACACTCTCGTTTTATAGAAATATTTAATTTTACATAAAATAAAACTATCTTAAATAACAAAACGGAGTACACCATTGGAAAGAGCTTCGTCGAGGCGATTAAAATTGATATATTATTTACTATATTTGGAGTCTAATAAAAATATATCAATTTAAATAAATTAAAAAGGAGTGTTGATGTCATCGCCGACGCCGGATCACATGCAAAACCGCCATGCAAGCCATGCAAAACCGGGCTGGGCGCAGGGTGAACGGGTTCGCAAGTTCGAGTTGGGCTAGATGGGTGGTTTTAAGTCCATGGACCTATTTGGACACGCAAGTTCAAGTTCAAGATCCACGGTGCATTTCACTCTTTAAAAAATAGTATCTTATCTATATGACGGCGAATGAAGATGTCTCTATATGAAAATTGTATCTTTAAATAAAATCTACAACTTTCTAGTATTGAGATTTTTTTCATCTGAGGTTTCAGCAACATATTAATCATGTATCGAGGCTTGTCGACCTAGAAAAATTATGTCTCTTGTATGACGTCAAATACAGATAATTTATGTGTGAGAATTGTAGACTAGATCTATAAATTTTAAGTTTTGTATTTTTTTTTTTTTTTTTCAATTGAAGATTGTTAAGATGCTTCATAAAAAAGAATATAAAGTATTAGCAACATATTAATCGTGTCTCAGCTTGTCACTGTAGAAAAATTATATATCTCATATTTTCTTGTATAGTGTCAAAAAAGTTGTTTTCATAAACTGCTTAAACATCGTTAAAATGCTTCACAAAGTAATATAAAGTTTTAGAAATTGTTATGTGCCAGGAAATAGGGCCAGGATGACAGCCCACGAGGCCCGAGGGGGACGGGCGCGTGCGTGCGAAAGGTCCTAATGGCTAGAGGGGGTGAATAGCCTATTAAAAATTTTCGCAACAACACCGAACACACGGATTAGTAAATAAGATGGCGAAGCTAAATAAGCGGTGCTACAAACTATTTAAGCAAGTCACAAGTCAAGAAAGATATATCTAATATCTCTAAGTCCACACAAGTGCTAGGTCTCTAAGATTACTCCTAGGTGAGCAAGGTAAGCTATCTAATTCTACCACTAGGAGCTAATCTATTCTAAACAACTAAGCAACCTAACAAGACTACACAAAGTATATCAAAGTAAATACACGAGGAGGAGTGATCGATATACCGACGTCGATGTGTAGGGGTGGAAGCCAATCACCGTGTACAATGAGAAATCTCCAACGAGCTCAACACGATAGACACGATGATTTTTCACCGAGGTTCACGTGCTTGCCGGCACGCTAGTCCCCGTTGTGGCGATACACTCACTTGAAGTTTCACAAGCTTAATGGCCGGTGCCAAATCCCCGGTGGGAGCTCAATAAAACTATCACAAAAGAGGATCAAACAAGCCACGAGCAAAATCCACTAGTGCTCCTTTCGTGAATCTCCCGCGGGGTAAGGAACGACCCCTCACAAACCACCTGTGTGGCCTCGAACAAGCTCCAATCAAGCTCAACACCGCCTATTGCTCCAAGCCGCTAGGGAATCAAGCAAATTTCCACGAGAAACGAAATCCCGCGCTTCTCCAAGGATGAAGTGCCTCTAAATGCAATCAAGCAATGCAATGCACTTCTATCACTCTCAATCTCACCAAAGATTCGAAGTTTGGATGAAGAGATGAGTGGAGAGGAGTCTCACAAGCTCACAATAGAGTTAGAGTGTTCAAATGTGCAAGAGAAACTCAAAAGACCCGCCATCCAAGTATATATAGTGCCTCCCACGAAATAGAGCCGTTGTGCTTCAAAATGGGCATTCTGACGCAGACGGAGGACGCACCGACCGGACTCACCGAGTCCGGTCAAAGCGTCCGGCCGCATCTATTTGCGGCGTCCGTTCGTCCGACAGACAAACGCCTTGGCCCCACAAATGACAACATCTTCGTGCTTCCTGGCCGGTGGATCCGGTCACACTGTCTGGTCGGTCCCTCGAGCACAAACCGAAAAAAACATGCTCTCGCCAGACGCACCCACCGGAGCCGCCCGTCGAAAACGATGCTCGGCCGCGCCGGTCGGTCGCGGTCCGGGTCGTAATTTTTTGCGAGTTCTTCATTTTGTTGTCGCCCTTTTGCTTCAACCTTGCTTCGTCTCTTGCCATAAGTTGCCAACACGCCGAAGATGATCACGTTATCATGTATGTTAGCATGTCGATCGATTAGGCAAGAACGAAGTTAGTGCTCTTATGTCCTAAATGTAATATGTAAGTCAATTGGACCTAGAAGCACTTCACTAAAGGATTGGTCGCGGCATCCCCTCTTGATAGTCGGCTATTTAACCTATAATGTGATCACACGCTCTATCGTGTCTTGATCACCGAAAGAAAACCCTATCAAGTATACCTTTGCCTTGATCTCCGGGGTTCCTCTCAAACCGACACGCCGAGCTTGACGATCCATCATGTCCACCATCGTCGTCCATGTTCATGATCATCATGCTCCACGTCATCCATGCAATCCTACCTCTTAAGTCACACTTAGAGCAAAGGATTAGCATAACAAGTGTGTCATCAATTTCCAAAACCAAACATGAGATTTTCAGCGCCTCCGCTCCGCCTCCCTTCCGCGGATTCTTCGGAAATTAATCAAGGAATAAAGAAAGAGTTTGCTTAGGATTATCTTAGGACTTTTGGTGTGTAAGGGGATATTCCATCTATAAGGAAGACCCTTATTAGAAAAATAAATATGATTTCTTGTAAAAGGTTTTCCAATCATATAAGGAAACCTTTAGAGATTGTTTGGTTTACAAGTCCCACCAGGGGTATAAAAGTAAGGGTCTCAGTCTTTCAAGTCAACAAGCAATAAAGAAATTTATCTCCCTTCCTTCTCCTCTTCTTTCCCCACCCCACCGCGGCGTCGCCCGGTACCGCCATGCGCGCCGCCCGCCGCCGCCCCTAGCACCGGGTGTGCCGCCCTTCTTTGGGAGCACCAGTCACGCGGTCACCCCTCGGGTTTGATCCGGTTTGTGATACCGGCATCCGGAGGCCACTACGATCCATCCACCACCATGGACGCCGAGACGAAGAAGATCTCGACCGAACCGGGAAAGCAATTCTCCACCTTCACCACCCGCTCGACATGCTTGCCGATCAAGTTGATGTCCTCTCCGCCGTCGATCCGCAGGCATGACGAATCAAGTTGCTGAAGGAAGCCGAGTCGAAAGACGTCATGGAGGACTCCGCCACGCCTTCATCAAGGCAAGAACGGACGGGGCAAAACGTCCGCCAACGATCCAGCCCAATTAAGCACCGATCTAGAGAAGTTGTCGGCCAACTTCCCGCGCCTGAAGCCGCCGCCGAGGGTCGCGACCGGCGTGCCATGCGCGCCGCCCTCCTCGCCAACCGAGCACTTCCACTGCCCGTGACCTCGCACCTCGCATAAGTCGCCCTTCCCAACATATGATGGCAAGAACGATCCACTCCCATGGCTCAATCCCCGCGAGCAATTTTTCGGACAAGGTACGCAGACGCCACCACGTAGCAAGTCCGTATGCTTCATATCATCTCACAGGAGGAGCGCCAGTTGGTACATGAGGTCGTCTCCAGAGAAGGTGCCGACAGATTGGACGAAGCCAAAGACGTCAACGAACGCTTCGGCCCAGCCACCAGGCGGAATCCGCTGGGTGAAAAAGGTCAGAGATAAAAGTAAAAATGAATG
>JADLZK010005039.1:0-46625 GCA_015847255.1 Hyparrhenia diplandra | reverse complement strand
AAAATGGTTAGAATATTATGAGACCATTCAATATGGACGAGCAAACGAGAGTAATGCTACATATACCTCGTAATCTCGCGATCTTCATTTGTCCTTATGTTTTTCTTTGCGTATGTTTTGCCTCCGATCGAATGACTCTGTCTCATAATCCTTGTAAGCCCGTATGAAATCCCACGTGGTCGTTATCTTAGTTTGTGGTATGAAATAGTATGCAAGTGTCGTGGATTTCAGGGGCTGCAGAGCCTCTTCAAATGTTTATAGAGGCCTTTGGCTTATCATAACGAGTCCAAACTTAAGGGCACATCCATCCTCGAGGGAAGATTAGCCAAGTAATTCAAGGGTCAATGTGCTGTTGTTTGTATACCGGCCATGCTACACCATTTTATTTGATTAGAAATAGATTCCAAGTGTTCAAAAAATAAAAGTATTGCTTTTGACTTACTTGATATGTGCTGCGCTTGAGACAACCGGCCTCCGTTTTGATCTTCTTCATGCACTTGGTATGTAGTCCGCCATCTCTAACTTTTGCATTGCTAATCTTTCATAGTGTTTATATTAGTTCGCCTTGCCTGCCTCTTGAGCTCTGGTTCCCCGCCTCCACCAAGATCTAGAAATTTCGCCACGCCTATATACGCCGGACATAGAAACACAATTGGCTCATTCTTCTCGGGTTATCAATGCTTGCATCCCGTAAGCACATGTGGTCACGCCATTATAGGATCAGATCTAGAATTATTAGTGGTGGTACAGCGTCATGCATAAACAAACTCACAACAAAGGAGTGTGACAATGGATTGGTCGAGGTCTCCGCTACCAGCAAACCCACATTCGTCAAGCCTATCATGAAATATCGAAGTGCAAGAGCTCCTTAGGAACCTCTGAAATGAAACTCACACCCCGATCCACTGCAGATGTCGAATAATCTGGTGGAACTCGAGTGTCCCACTCCCTCGCCCTCGATTAGCTAGCCCTTGGGCACCATGAACTTGCCAAGCTCAAAGTAGTCTCGGGCACCCGGCTGACCCATTTGTTGGTATACCTTATAGCATAAAAATATAGAGGTTTTTAAAACGAAAAATAAGGGCTTAAAAATGAATATTAACATAGTATAGGGGGCTTGACTAACATGATTCCACTAGTTTTGGTGATTTATATATTTTTCAGGAGTTAAAGCAGAAAATACCCAAGAGATTGCAAGCCCCTCGACATAAAAGGCGTATCCGTGGCGTAACCCAACGTGGAACCTACACTGAGCATTTCAGAGAAGAGACCGAGAGCACCGGAAGGGGTGGGGCCCACAGCGAGCCGGTGCAGGGCGGCCGACAGTGCGGGCCCAATCGGCCTCCCATTCAAAAGGTCGGGTTTCACAGCCTATGAGGAGCAATCTAGTCCATCCATCAAGGTCGAGTTTTGATCCAAGGGTATGCGTGCATCCTCTGGGGCTATATAACAAGACCCCTGACCCTAGGTGAAACCCTAATTCATTCTCATTCATTCGAAGTCATCCCTACTCCAAGTCAGACCCTAAGCCCTAGTTCCACCATAACGCGAGCAATAGCTATCTAGGCTAGTTCTAGAGAAGTCAAGTATTGTCTTGAATTCCGATTGTCAAGAAGTAGCGGGAGCAAGAGCTTCTCGTGGCTTCTCTCTTGTATTCATCATTATAAGTATTTAGTTAGAATACAATTGCTATGACTTTATTCTATTTAATGATTATATTACTTATTTATATGTTTCCATGCTTATTATGATTATATATTTAGTTTTAGTATGTTTTGTCTTTATATTCAAGCATGGAGTCGTATAGGCGCTCATATAGATGGTCACTATGTGGGTGGTCGACAATGTGTAAAGCGTAGTGTTTATACAACGTTTGCTGCGACATCACCCTATAGTGCAGGAAGTGTGGTAGATCGTGGATGTGATACTCCCATTGAGTCCTTTGGAGTCCACCCGAATGTAGGGCTAGTTGAACTTTTTGTTACTATGGTAGGTTGGTTTTTGTTCCATAATCTTCCTTAGTAATATTCCATGTGTAGATATGATGCTTTCATACGATGATGACTAGATGTATTGCACTAATTGTAGTATGCATTGACATGTAATTTCAGGGTAACTTAGGAATATTCCATCCTATTCTACCTATACCATGATATTTGCTTTGTTATGATACTTTCTAGTGGCACACTATTGTCTTTGACTTGGAATGTTGTTATTATTATTATTATTATTATTATTATTTATTATTATTATATCTTTACCTTGTGACTTACCTAGTTTGAGTTTAGTATGATGCATATGGTTTTACTCTACATTACACCACTTTGCAAGTGAATCAATATTAAATCATCAACCTACCCATAGCTTACCCTACTCCTTTTTGGGTAGAATATAAATAAATACGGATAGACTCCTGAGGTGAAGTGCTACAATTGGTAATTCTATGCGTGGCGCTTGTAGATACCAGAGGTATATTATTATTGCAAAGTTTCAAGTGTCATATAAAAGAATATAGTTCACGCATTTCTTTAAGCGTTGTGAGCTAGGGTGTGGAACTAGTTTCATAGGCAATGCTAGAATGTGTGAATGCGACTTTATTGCTATCGTGGTGAGATTAACTCCACCATCGATAATGTTACAAAGTCATAAACCATAACCTTAAGTCCGTCTAACTTTATTAACTCCCACAGATCGACTTTTATTGGAATGTGAGATTAACTCCCACATCCAAGCTAACTTATTAGATAGATACCATTTATACATTTCTAAGCGCCGTCCTAGATGTGGATCGTGTTAGAATGTCAACAAGCTTTACAGGCGCCCGTTCTTGCGGGAAGGAAAGTGCTAGCCAAACCTAAACACATACATGGATAGATTGATATCACTTGCATCACGTAATGTATCGAGGACCCGTTATCAACTTCTCAAACATGCTTACCCTTGTTTGTCTACTTGTTTTTGATCTTATGTAGGGTAAATGAATGAATTAGATGTCGTCCAGGATAATTATATAGGCGATCGAAGTATTAATGTCGGAAGGGCAAAGATCAAACTTAGAAGGACACCAACACCCCACGATTCGGACGTTGATCGGATCGAGGCAGGGACCTATCACTGTGTTTGAGCTATAGGCGATAAGGCGCTTTGCGGTTTTCTGCTCCAACTTCGGTAATGTTCGCCTTTGGACCGGAAGTTGGGGTGGAGATCGGATTTGAACTCAAGCTTTGGACTTATTAACATGGTGCAAACCCGACCAATTTTCTTGAGAAAGGCACACGAAGATGCTAGTGCTCATCTCCAACACTTCACGGAGATTTGCGGCACTTTCACCATCAAAAAGATATACGAGATGCAATCCTACTTCGCCTTTTTCCATTCTCACTTTTGGGAAGCGAGAAAGCGGTGATTTCGCCAACAAAAAGAAGAGATACGTCATGGTCACTTTGCTCTCTTGCCTTCTAGCAAAAATTTTTTCCCAATTGGCAAGACCAATGCCTTGAGGGGGAAAGATTTCAAATTTTCAACAACAACATGATGAATCTGTCCCGAGGCGTTAGGGAGGCGCTTCCAAGAATACTCTCGAAATGTCCACACCCACGGGATGGAGAAGTGGTTACTCATCTTGAGACCTTCTGTCATGGGCTCCTACAGTACTGTGAGACAATGAATCTTCTGCGGCGGGAGGGTGCTTTCCTTTCACTTACAATCTCAAAGCTACGAGAACTTGTGGAAAAGATGGCTTCCAACCACGGTTGGAATGAAGATAGTCCAACCAAGATAACAAGTGGAGCACACCGGTAGAAAAGGTAGACATGTTATGCATAAAAATGGACATATAATGAAAGAAACTTGAGGATCTGGTCTGAACCAAGAATTTGTCATGCAATTCGACTCTCGCATGACTTGTGAAGAATGTGGCAACAAGCGGCCACATGGGCAAGAATTGTCCGGGAAATAAAGAGGAGGTACATTATATCAATAACAACAACAACTACCGTCCTCCACGAGTCTTGGATGGAACCAGCGAGAGGCCAAGCTTCAAGGTAACTTCCAAGGTAATTATCAAGGTAATAACTTTACTAGTTTTAATCAACCTTCTTTAAAGAGATTTAGTTTTTAACCCAAGGAAAAGCTATGGAAAATTTAGCTAGAAGATTAGCTTCCAATGATAAAATGTTAGAAACCATAAATAATAGAATGGATAGTTTTTCTTGACAATTAAAAACTCAACATAGCTTTAATAAAATGATAGAGGATCAGCTTTCTAGATTGGCAAAATTCTATATAACCTTACCGGGGTGAGATCTGAGACCAGCAAAGAAGGAGGTAGAAACCATAAATCTTGTCGATATATATAATGGGAGGTCATTTCCACATGGACTACCTCGGGACCATCAGTTGGACCACATGAATTTCAAGAATGCACTTTGTGATTTTGGCTCAAGCGTCAACCTAATGCCTAAGGTAATTTATGAGAAAATTCATGGTAGACCATTATTATATACATACATTGTTAACTTTGCTGACTTGAGACCGATCACTATGCTACCCAATGGGTATACTTAGAAGATGTTTGCATTAGTTTTGGAAATGCATATGTGCTGCCCGGTTTTGCGATGGTGAACGAGGGGGAAGATGAAGGCTCCAATTATATTGGGCCGACCCTTCTTGAACACAACGAAGGCAATCCTCTCGCCCACGGTGCAAAGATTTGTTTTGATGTTGGGGAGAAGGAGAACATTTTATTTTAGGGAACAAGAAACTTTCCTCCCTGCTCAACCAAGAACACCATATATCTCACGAGACAGAAACCGCCCAATGATTAAGGCCAAGAAGAAAAAGAGCGAGAAATAAGAGGCCACGGCCTACAAAGGTAATGATGATTAATCAGTGCGGCTCGAGAAAACGACCATTCACTTAAATCCCCCAATGCTACAAAAAGTTAGATGATCGAGGAGTCCCTACCATACATTGTTCTATTAACCAATGGAATTTCTATAACACTTATTGTGACACGGGCTCAGGCATCAACTTAATGGGAAAAGGTAGCGTATGAAATGATATTTGTTAAATGCCTTTGCACCCAAAACATTCTTCTTTGCGGATGGCGGACCGGTCTTTTCGATACCGGAACGAATTGCAAAAGATATACGGTAAAGATAAATGATCCACTATGTCCCCAGCCAGACTTTTTAGTCATGGACATGGGAGGAGAGCAGGATCACCAATAGTCTTTGGGGAGACCGTTCCTCCAACACTACATCTTCATCATCTACATGAGAGCAGGGGGGAGATCCACTTCCAATTTCCTAAAAGAAGATGCGGCTTGCATTTCAAGTTACACCACTTATGAATATCCAAAAGGAAACAGTCGGCCAAAGGCAGCCGGTCAAAAGCAATGGATCATGAATCGGAAAAAATCACACCAAGGTACCCATTCAATAATGGGGCATCATATCAAGGCACACAAAAAAAAAAAAAAAAAAAAAAAAAAAAAAAAGAAGCCATGAAGGCATTGAATATGAAAGTGAAGGAGGATTCAGCATACATCAAGGAAAAGCTTGCTCGACTTTCACGGAAAAAGCCGGTTTGTCTCGACCTTGATGAGTTCTCTGAAGAACTAGGAGAATCATGGGAAGATTATGAAGAAGCACGCAATGAGTATTGGTGGAGCAGAGACCAACAAGTTTTCTCCTTGCTAGAAGAAGCTAGAAAAGAATTAAAAGCTAAAAAGGTGAAGTCCTTTGCACTGAATCATCCTTAGAAGAAGTAGAAGAACCTACCACTCCAGGACAACAAGGAACAATGGGTGAGGTGACTCCAATGATACACCATCGGAAGAAATATCAATCAAATCGCCAACCTCAATTGAGACTCTTGATATACCACGGGGTAACACTATGTAAAAAGGCTAATAACTTCCCGGTGAGCGAGAGGCGCTAATACGGCGTACGTGTTGTGTTGGCGAGCCTTGGCGAAGGGTGGCGGCGTCGATGTAGGTGGCGGATGGTCCCCACAAGACCAATATGGCGTCGATAATAGGAGGTCATTCTGAACCGTGTTCATGTGGCATTGGCGGTCACCAACGACATATTTTTAACGTCAACATTCTACCAATAAGGGGATGAAACTATACCTTACACACATATACATTTATTACTCACATATTTCCACTTGTTAGTGTCCAAATTATTATTGAAAGCGATTTATATAAGAAACTAGTGGAAAATGTACCAAAAAGCCTCCACAGGCGCATTCACGAAAATTGAACATCAAGCCAAGGGAGGAAATGGACAAAACACGCAGGCTGGGGCGAGCCAACGCCGCCCCTACCACTTTCGAGGCCCAACAAGCGCCACCACACTGAAGCTTCCGGGTACTGCCGGACCCGGGGTGCGCGGCGCACCAAGGTGCCGCGCGCGCACCCCCTCCGAGGCGGCTCGAACCCAGCCGGGGGCGGTGCATTACAGCCATGGAGGGCTGTGCCGGCGTTGGATGAATCGGTTCAAGCAGACTTGGAAGGTGTCCAAGGACGGTTTTTGGCTCCTTCCATGTGGGGAGGACATTTTCAATGAGCCCCTCTCCTCTACCTATAAAAGAGGGCCCTCTCCCCCCTCATTCAACACACACCACACAATGGCCAGAGCCTCTCTCCTTTCTTCTTCTTCTTTCTTCTTCTTCTTCTTCTTCCTCTTCTTGGTTTTTTACTTAGGAGGAGTTGGGCAAAAATAAAAAGGAGAGCAAAGACATTTTTGGAGCTAATCGGTATGAGCAATTTAGAGTTCTTCATCTTGTTCTTGTTCTCTACTTATTAATATAGTCATGTTCTTGAATTAGAGCAAAGTTCTTGTGATATAATCTTGGTTGAAGAACTTAGTCTATAGTTTGCTATATCATGATCTTGTCTTATAGAACAGCTGTAATCTATCATACATACATGTTTAGACCAAAGAGCTAGATCGATATGATGAGTTCTATCTAGAGATAGACTTGGTTGATGTTGGGTTCGGGATTGATAGTCGTTCCTTGAGGGCGGTGCTACGGTAGAAGGACCAGGGGGACGGGTAAGCCTTGTTAACACGCCCGGAGTAATAATCACTAGTGTAGGCGTGGTGTCTGGGCTAGGGTTGCCTATCTTTGCGGTGCATCCACGGTTGAGGGGTAGGCGGCTTGTGTTGGCCCGGTAACCAACGACATATTTTTCGAATCAACTTACTACCATAAAGGGAGTAAAATTAAAACTTTTATACTCATATACTTTTATCACTAATAAATTCCACTTGTAGTGTCTTGTATTTTATTTTCTTGATTTATAATAAAAGCAAGTGGAAAATGGGACCAAAAAATACGCCTTCGAAAAGCGCATTATTGCAAAACCAAGCCCAAGAGCAAATCGACCCAAAACATCAAATGCGGGCCGAGCACGGCCGCGACCCCCAACTTTTCGGGGGCGAAAAGGCGACACCCCACGAGACCGGGCGGGCCGGGCCGAGGGTGGCGCGCACCATGCGGCCGCACCACCCTCGGGCGGTTTCGGCCCGGCCTCGGGAGGCGGTTCGTGCACTTTCAAACGGGGTTTCCGCCTGCGTTGGTCGGTTTTGCGCATACAAGGAAGGTTTACCGGTCGGTTTTGATGTAAATTAGCGCAGGCCCCTCACTCCAAGTGTATAAGTAGGCCCCCTCTCTCCCTCTCTCAACACACACCACTTGGAGTCCGCAAACCAGCAATTTCTCTCTCTCTACCACCTCTACCTCTCTCTCTTCTTCTACTTCTTCTTTCTTCTTCTTTCTTTCTTCTTTATTCTTTCTTAGTTAACACTTGGAGTAGAAGAGCTACAAGGAGGGCTTGTCTCCTAGAAGAAAGTGCTTTGGTAATACATCCACTCTATAGAGCATTCTTCTATCTACAAGTCTTATATCTATGTTCTTGGCCTAACTTATGAACTAGAGTATAGTTTTGTTCATGTTCTTGTGTTGGTATATGAACTAGCATATAGTTTACATATCATAATCTTGACATGTTCATTACATTTCATCATCGATCATCATATGCCTAACTTGATTAGAGGTGGGATATCGGTTCGTTGTTCCTTGGGTTTGCTCTTGTTCTGGTCCGTCCATTCGGCAGTGGGGATCTGGGGGACAAGAGTAGTGCTCTAATATGCGGGCATGGTGCTCGGGTATTCTGACACTGCGATATGAGGGGCATGCCACGGTTGAGGGGGTAGGCGGCTTGGTGGGTGACAAGCCTTGCCCATCCCTTGAAATCCCCCACGTTAAAATGTTTTGTAGGAGTTCGTAAATGCTTCCTATCGGGCCGTATGGTATCGAGGGAGTCTCCCGCTATCCTAGACCTAACCATGATTAAATCGGTTTGCATATGATCCTAACTATTCATTTGTATGGCCATGACTAGATACATTAGAACTACTCCATTAGGTTATTCATTTATTCATTTATTCTTTATCTATTTTTCTTTATCCTTTTTCTTTGGTGGATTCTTAAGTGTGTGTCACACTATCCATGAACCGTTATTGCTTACCCTGTTATGAACATTTTGGTCTAAGCAAACACATGTTCCTCTATTCGGATGCCATGCTAATTTATTAATCACATGCCTTCCTTTGGGGAAAATATAAATAACGATACCACGAATACTTAGGGTGAAATGCTACAATGATAGATCAAAATGTAAACTGCGGATGAATATCTAAGATGGCAAGATCTATCCGTTGGCGGTTCCATTTGGGATCACCCGACATGGTGGTTTTACTTAAGGAATGTCGGCGCGCATTTGGCAGCTCTTGGGGATGGGTTTTATACCTATTTCCTTTGATTGCGTTAAGAAATGCCAACAAGCATTTAAAGCGCCGTTCTTGCGGGGAAGGCATTGTGAAAAAAAAATATAATAAATAGCTGGCTATGAATATGAAAGCGTGATAGTGGATACCGACTTCTCCTCATACAGGCTAATCTTTATGTTTTCTCTCTGTTGTGGATGAAAATAGGATGATGTATGTCGGGGTTTCCTCTTGCCGGAAAACTTCATCTCCGATCGAGAGGCACTCCTAAGGAAGAACCGGTCTCGTGCGCTTCTTCTTCAGCGGAACCTGACAATCGAGACCGACATCCACGCACCAACCGCAACTCAAGCCATGGCCCAAAGTCGCTTCGCGATTTCTCAACTCAGCCCCCACCAACGTGCCTGGGCCGGCGGTGAATGTGGCGGACAAAAACTTTGAGCTTAAATGCTTGGGCGATCACCATGGTGCGAGGCCCGGTCCATTAATGGGCTGGCGAGGCGGGGGCGCAAATGCTCATCTCAACACTTCACGGGCTATGCGATACTATGGAGTCATCAAAGATGTCGCGGCGGGCGTCATCGAGCTCCGTCTGTTTCCCTTCTCCCTCGTGGGGAAGGCGAAAGCGATGGTTCTACAAGGACAAGGAAGTCGTCGATGCGTGGGCCAAGTGCTCGCGGCGTTCCTCGCCAAGTTCTTCCCCATGGGCAAAACCAATGCCCTAGGGGAAGAATCGCCAATTTCGGCCGAACATCAATGGAACCTATCCGGGAGGCGTGGGAGAGGCTGCGGGGAATACGATTCTAGCATGCCCGCACCACGGGATGGAAAAGCTGGTGGTGCTCGAGACTTCTACAATGGTCTCACGGCCATATCGAAGGGGCACCTCGGCCTTCTTCTTTGGTGGCGCATTTCTATCGCTCACCATCGATCGAGCAGCAACCACGATTGATAAAATGGTGGCAAATCGGAGGCTGGGGTGAAGACGAGCCACGGCCAAAACAAAAAGGCATGCATACCGTGAAGGAGGCGGATATGCTTGCCGCAAAAAATGGATCTTTGCTAAAGAGAGGGAGGAGGGCGCGGCACGAGTTGCTGCTACCCGGCCGGCGCCCGGTCTACGCCCGCGGGCGCTCACATGACACGTGAGGCGTGTGGTGAGGTTGGCCACTCGGGGGGATAATTGTCACGAGACCCGTGAAAGAAGGCGCCTTCATCAACAACGACAACGGGTATCGCCAACCGCGGCGGTACTGGAACAACCGATCCGAGCCACCATTCAAGGCAACCAGGGGTACAACTCCAACTATAACCACTGGGCAGCCATCATTGAAGGACACTGATGCTTGGGCGGCCAAAATCAATGAAAACCTCACCAAAAAGATGAGCGGGGCCGATAACATCTTGGAAGGAGTCGGACAAAGGCTGGGCGGTTTAACTACTGCTATGACAAATCGGTTGACCTTCAACAAGAAGATTGAAGCACAAATAGCCCGGCTAGCTGCTTTCGTCTCCAAGTAACGGTGGGAGAAAAAAGCCTCAAGGCAATCTGAAGCCCCCAAGGAGAGCATAAATCACATTAACTACGGAGGAGGGAGATCTACTCGTGACCCACCAAATCCCAATGCTACGGTGAGGAAAGCGAGAAGAAGGCTGCTGAAGAGGTAACCCCGGGTAGCGAGAAGAACCAGAAGTGGAGGAGGTACCATTAGAATATCTGAATCTGACGTACCTACCCTTCGCCACAAGAACAAGGAAGCGGACACGGATGAGCAGTTTACTCGGTTCATGGAGATGATCAAAAAGTACATGTAAGTGTACCACTCCTAGATATGCTCCATGTGCCATCATATGCCAAGTACATAAAAGACATCATCGAGAACAAGCGGCCCTTTGCCAACAACGGAAGTTGTGAAGTTGGCGAAGAATGCGATGCCGCTATCCTAAATCGTCTGCCCGAAAAAAAAGAAAGATCCGGGGGTGCCCTACAATTCCCTGCTCAATTGGAACACAAACATTTAACCACGCCTTATGTGATGGGCGCGCCGTGTTAGTGTCATGCCAAAATCCGTGTTTGACAAGCTCAAACATACAAATCTTGAGCCAACGTCTATGACACTACAGTGGCGATTCATCCATAAGGTACCCGCGAGGATTGCGAAAGACATACCGTGAAAATCCGAGGGTATTTTGTCCCGATTGATTTTGTGGTGTTGGACATGGAGTTCACCAAAAGATACACCACTTATCCTTGGGCGACCATTCTTGAAAACTTTGCCGGGGCCGCAGTTGATGTTGGGGAGAAATCCACTTCAATATCAATGGCAATGAAAAGAAATTTGAGTTCGGGCCCCGAGTCTCGAGAAGAGTGCAAGATGATCCGGATAAAATATGGGGAACAAGGCATTAAAGAAATAGAAATCCAGCCCCCAAAGACCGGCGGCACCTCCAAGGCGGTCGGCAAAAATAAAAGGTGGGAACAAAAGAAAAAAAGCGACTCTAAACCAAAGAAGAAGGAGAAGGTCCCCATCTTTACAAAAGGACAAAAGACCACAGGAAGAAAGCTCCACACCAAAAGAATCAAAACCAAAGAAACAATCAAAATACACCCCTCCACAAAAGGTGTGGAAGCTAAAAAGAAGTGCGACCCTCCATATCTCGGGGAGTAGGTGCACCATCAAACAACAAAAGCGGAGAAAGTCCCGGTCCACGGACTCCAAAGAGTGGACCCTCCGTCAAAGGTAAAATGGCCTGTTATCTCAAAATGACAAAAAAATAAAGATACCCACGGGCTTCCAGATAGCTTGGGGAGGACCCCCAGGTATCATTGCATTGCATATTTAATTCCATCAAATTTTATTTTATTTTAGCATGTTTACATTTCAGCAATATTGCATTGAAAAAAAAATCCAAAAATAGAATAAGTAGCTCTTCTTTGTGCCTTAATGCTTATATATATGAGCTATAAAAATGTTTAGTCTTAGTCCCTTGTTGAAATGATGAATAGTTGCTCTGTCTTATGCTTTGCACATTGCCTAGTTTATAATTCGAAGTTCTCTAAAGTTTGGGTTTAGTGGCTAATTCTAAAACTCATCCTAAAAAAAAAAAAAAAGATTCATGTGGGTTGCATATGCTCTATCTAGTCTAAGTTGTTGCCAAATATGATATGGTACAAATGGATTTGCTATGACTTAGTCCAAAAGAAAACTTGACATCAGGGAATCTATGCTTTAAAAAAAAAAAAAAGAGAAATGTTTTTGGGCTATGCTAAAAAAAAATGAGATGAAAAATGGACAAGTGTCAGGGGCGAGTAGAGCCCACATCTCTAAAAAAAAAAAAAAAAAAAAAAAAAGAGAGGAAATAAAAGACAAAAGTCTAGAGGCGACGCGAGCCCACCTCTCCAAAAAATATATATATATATATATATAAATAAAGCCCATGCTTTCTCGAAAAGAAATAAATATTATCTAAATAAAATCTCGGATAAAAAGTTGATCAAAAGGATGAATGATAAGCACCTCTGTTATAACCGTTCTATCGGCAACCACTCAAGGCTTTGAGAAAATTTGGAAAAGCCCTTCTCGATGAAAGGTAATAAAGGGTGGGAAAAAGATGTGCCATTTTATTCAAACTCTAGTAGACACTCTTATTATAACCACGGCACTTGTAAAACATAATCGGCATAGTAGCAACTCACGATCAACAACCAAGTACTTATCTCTTTTTGCTCGAGGGCGCAAAAAGGGTAAGCTTGGGGAGTTTGTTGGCGGTAACCAACGACATATTTTCCGTCAACTTACTACCATAAAGGGAGTAAAATTAAACCTTTTATACTCATATACTTTTATCACTAATAAATTCCACTTGTAGTGTCTTGTATTTTATTTTGCAGATTTATAATAAAAGCAAGTGGAAAATCGATCAAAAAATGCGCCTTAGAAAGCGCATTATTGCAAAACCAAGCCCAAAAGCAAATCGACCCAAAACATCAAATGCGGGCGAGCACGGCCCGGCCCACAACTTTTCGGGCGAAAGCGACACCCCACCGAGACCGGGCGGGCCGAGCCCGGGGGGTTGTGCAGCGCACCACACATGCGACGCACCCTCCACTGAGCGGTTTCGGCCCGACCTCGGGGAGGCGGTTCGTGCACTTTCAAAGCGGGGTTTCCGCCTGCGTTGGTCGGTTTTGCGCATACAAGGAAGGTTTACCGGTCGGTTTTGATGTAAATTAGCATAGGCCCCTCCTCCAAGTGTATAAGTAGGCCCCTCTCTCCCTCTCTCAACACACACCACTTGGAGTCCGCAAACCAGCAATCTCTCTCTCTCTACCACCTCTACCTCTCTCTCTTCTTCTTCTTCTTTCTTCTTCTTCTTTTTCTTCTTTTTATTCTTTCTTAGTTAACACTTGGAGTAGAAGAGCTACAAGGAGGGCTTGTCTCCTAGAAGAAAGTGCTTTGGTAATACATCCACTCTATGGAGCATTCTTCTATTTGCAAGTCTTATATTTATGTTCTTGGCCTAACTTATGAACTAGAGTATAGTTTTGTTCATGTTCTTGTGTTGGTATATGAACTAGCATATAGTTTACATATCATAATCTTGACATGTTCATTACATTTCATCATCGATCATCATATGCCTAACTTGATTAGAGGTGGGATATCGGTTCGTTGTTCCTTCGGGTTTGCTCTTGTTCTGGTCAGATCCATTCGGCGAGTGGGGATCTGGGGGGGACAAGAGTAGTGCTCTAATATGCGGGCATGGTGCTCGGGTATTACGACACTGCGGATATGAGGGCATGCCACGGTTGAGGGGTGGCGGCGGCTTGGTCGTGACAAGCCTTGGCCAGATCCCTTGAAATCCCCACGTTCGTATGTTACGTAGGAGTTAAATAAATGCTTCCTATCGGGCGTATGGTATCCGAGGGAGTCTCCCGCTATCCTAGACCTAACCATGATTAAATCGGTTTGCATATGATCCTAACTATTCATTTGTATGGCCATGACTAGATACATTAGAACTACTCCATTAGGTTATTCATTTATTCATTTATTCTTTATCTATTTTCTTTATCCTTTTCTTTGGTGGATTCTTAAGTGTGTGTCACACTATCCATGAACCGTTATTGCTTACCCATTATGAACATTTTGGTCTAAGCAAACACATGTTCCTCTATTCGGATGCCATGCTAATTTATTAATCACATGCCTTCCTTTGGGAAAATATAAATAACGATACCACTGAATACTTCGGGTGAAATGCTACAATGATAGATCGTGTAAACTTGCGGATGAATATCTAAGATGGCAAGATCTATCCCGTTGGCGATTCCATTTTCGGATCACCGACATGGTGGTTTACTTGGGAATGTCGGCGGCGCATTTCGGCAGCTCTTATTGGGGATGGGTTTTATACTGTTTCCTTTGATTGCGTTAAGAAATGCCAACAAGCATTTAAAAGGCGCCGTTCTTAGGGGGAAGGCATTGTGAAAAAAAATAATAAATAGGCGGCTATGAATATGAAGCGTGTGCGTGGATACCATTGCTCATACGAGGCTAATCTTTATGTTTTCTCTGTTGTGGATGAAAACGGGATAGTGTATGTCGGGGTTTCCTCTTGCTTGGGAAAACTTCATCTCCGATCCGGAGGCACTCTAAGGAAGAACCGGTCTCGTGCCGCTTCTTCTTCAGCCGGAACCCCGACAATCGAGACCGACATCCTGCACCAACCGCAACTCAAGCCATGGCCCAAAAAGTCGGCTGCGCGATTTCTCAACTCAGCCCCACCAACGTGCCGGCGGGCCGGCGGTGAAGCGTGGCGGACAAAACTTTGAGCCGTGCTGGGGCGTCACCATGGTGCGAGGCGGTCCATTACAATGGGCTTGCGGCGAGGGCGCAAATGCTCATCTCAACACTTCACGGGCTATGCGATACTATATCGTCATCAAAGATGTCGCGGCGGGCGTCATCGGGCTCCGTTTGTTTCCCTTCTCCCTCGTGGGGAAGGCGAAAGCGATGGTTCTACAAGGACAAGGAAGTCGTCGATGTGGGCCAAGTGCTCCGCGGCGTTCCTCGCCAAGTTCTTCCCCATGGGCAAAACCAATGCCACGAGGGGAAGAATCGCCAATTTCGGCCGAACATCAATGGAACCTATCCGGGAGGCGTGGGAGAGGCTGCGGGGAATACATTACGGCATGCCGCACCACGGGATGGAAAAGCGGCTGGTGCTCGAGAACTTCTACAATGGTCTCACGGCCATATCGAAGGGGCACCTCGGCGGCTGGCTTCTTTGGTGGCGCATTTCTATCGCTCACCATCGATCGGGCAACAGCCACGATTGATAAAATGGTGGCAAATCGGTGGGGTGAAAAACGAGCCACGGCCAAAACACAAAAAGCATGCATACCGTGAAGGAGGCGGATATGCTTGCCGCAAAAATGGACTCTTTGCTAAAGAAATTTGGAGGGCGCGGCACGGATGCTACTACCCGGCCCGGCGCCCGATCCTCGCCCGCAGGCGCTCACATGACACGTGAGGCGTGTGGTGAGGTTAACCACTCGGGGGGATAAGCGTCACGAGACCCGTGAAGAAGAAGCGCCTTCATCAACAACGACAACGGGTATCGCCAACGCGGGCGGGGGGGGAACAACGATCCGAACCACCATTCCAAGGCAACCCGGGGGATACAACTCCAACTATAACCACAGGCGGCCATCATTGAAGGACACAGTGCTTGGGCCGGCCAAAATCAATGAAAACCTCACCAAAAAAAAGATGAGCGGGGCCCGATAACATCTTGGAAGGAGTCGGCGGCAAAGGCTGGGCCAGTTTAACTTCTGCTATGACAAATCGGTTGACCTTCAACAAGAAGATTGAAGCACAAATAGCCCGGCTAATTTTGCTCGTCTCCAAGTAACGGTGGGAGAAAAAGCCTCAAGGCAATCCGAAGCCCCCGGGAGAGCATAAATGCGGTAACTACCGGAGGGGATCTACTCGTGACCCACCAAATCCCAATGCTACGGTGAGGAAAGCGAAAGAGAAGGCGAAGAGGTAACCCCACGGGTAGCGAGAGAACCAAGAAGTGGAGGAGGTACCATTAGAATATCTGAATCTGACGTACCTACCCTTCGCCACAAGAACAAGGAAGCGAACACGGATGAGCAGTTTACTCGGTTCATGGAGATGATCAAAAAGTACATGTAAGTGTACCACTCCTAGATATGCTCCATGTGCCATCATATGCCAAGTACATAAAAGACATCATCGAGAACAAGCGGCCCTTTGCCAACAACGAAAGTTGTGAAGTTGGTGAAGAATGCGGTGCCGCTATCTAAATCGTCTGCCGAGAAAAAAGAAAGATCGGGGGTGCCCTACAATTCCCTGCTCAATTGGAACACAAACATTTAACCACGCCTTATGTGATCTGGGCGCCAGTGTTAGTGTCATGCCAAAATCCGTGTTTGACAAGCTCAAACATACAAATCTTGAGCCAACGTCTATGACACTACGGTGGCGGATTCATCCATAAGGTACCCGGCGAGGGGATTGCGAGAAGACATACCCGTGAAAATCCGAGGGTATTTTGTCCCAGTTGATTTTGTGGTGTTGGACATGGAGTTCACCAAAGATACACCACTTATCCTTGGGCGACCATTCTTGAGCACCTTTGCCGGGGCGCAGTTGATGTTGGGGCTTTGGAGAAATCCGCTTCAATATCAATGGCAATGAAGAAAATTTGAGTTCGGGCCCCGAGTCTCGAGAAGAGTGCAAGATGATCGGATAAAATATGGGGAACAAGGCATTAAAGAAATAGAAATCCGGCCCCCAAAAGGCCGGCACCTCCAAGGCGTCGGCAAAAATAAAGGTGGGAACAAAAGAAAAAAGACACTCTAAACCAAAGAAGAAGGAGAAAGGTCCCCATCTTTACAAAAGGACAAAAGACCCCGGAAGAAAGCTCCACACCAAAAGAATCAAAACCAAAGAAACAATCAAAATACACCCCTCCACAAAAGGTGTGGAAGCTAAAAAGAAGTGCAGCCCTCCATATCTCGGGAGTAGGTGCACCATCAAACAACAAAACTGGAGAAAGTCGGTCCATGAGACTCCAAAAGTGGACCCTCGTCAAAGGTAAAATAGCGATTATCTCAAAATGACAAAAAAAAAAAAAAAAAAAAAAAAAAAAATACCCACGAGGCTTCAGGATAGCTTGGGGAGGACCCCCCCCAGGTATCATTGCATTGCATATTTAATTCCATCAAATTTTATTTTATTTTAGCATGTTTACATTTCAACAATATTGCATTGAAAAAAAAAAAAACTCCAAAAATAGAATAAGTAGCTCTTCTTTGTGCCTTAATGCTTATATATATGAGCTATAAAAATGTTTAGTCTTAGTCCCTTGTTGAAATGATGAATAGTTGCTACTGTCTTATGCTTTGCACATTGCCTAGTTTATAATTCGAAGTTCTCTAAAGTTTGGGTTTAGTGGCTAATTCTAAAACTCATCTGAAAAAAAAAAAAAAACGATTCATGTGGGTTGCATATGCTCTATCTAGTCTAAGTTGTTGCCAAATATGATATGGTACAAATGGATTTGCTATGACTTCGTCCAAAAGAAACTTGACATCAGGGGAATCTATGCTTTAAAAAAAAAAAAAAGAAATGTTTTTGGGCTATGCTAAAAAAAAAAAAATGAAAAAAATGGACAAGTGTCAGGGGCGAGTAGAGCCCACATCTCTAAAAAAAAAAAAAAAAAAAAAAAAAAGAGAGGAAATAAAAGACAAAAGTCTAGGGCGACGAGCCCACCTCTCCAAAAAAATATATATATATATATATATATATATATATATATATATATATATATATATATATATATAACAATAAAGCCCATGCTTTCTCGAAAAGAAATAAATATTATCTAAATAAAATCCGGATAAGCAGTTGATCAAAAGGATGAATGATAAGCACCTCTGTTATAACCGTTCTATCGGCAACCGCTCAAGGCTTTGAGAAAATTTGGAAAGCCCTTACGATGAAAGGTAATAAAAGGGTGGGAAAAAAAGATGTGCCATTTTATTCAAACTCTAGTAGACACTCTTATTATAACCACGGCACTTGTAAAAGCGTAATCGGCATAGTAGCAACTCGATCAACAACCAAGTACTTATCTCTTTTGCTCGAGGACGCGCAAAGGGTAAGCTTGGGGAGTTTGTTGTGGTAACCAACGACATATTTTTCCGTCAACTTACTACCATAAAGGGAGTAAAATTAAACCTTTTTATACTCATATACTTTTATCACTAATAAATTCCACTTGTAGTGTCTTGTATTTTATTTTCTGCAGATTTATAATAAAAGCAAGTGGAAAATGTCGACCAAAAATGCGCCTTCAGAAAGCGCATTATTGCAAAACCCAAGCCCAAAAAGCAAATCGACCCAAAACATCAAATGCGGGCGAGCACGGCCCGGCCCACAACTTTTCGGGCGAAGAGGCGACACCCCACGAGACCGGGCGGGCCGAGCCCGAGTCTTGGCGCGCCACCACAGGTGCGGCCGCACCCTCCACGGCGGTTTCGGCCCGGCCTCGGGGAGGCGGTTCGTGCACTTTCAAAGCGGGGTTTCCCGCCTGCGTTGGTCGGTTTCGCATACAAGGAAGGTTTACAGTCGGTTTTTGATGTAAATTAGCACTTAGGCCCCTCCTCCAAGTGTATAAGTAGGCCCCCTCTCTCCCTCTCTCAACACACACCACTTGGAGTCCGACAAACCAGGCAATCTCTCTCTCTCTACCACCTCTACCTCTCTCTCTTCTACTTCTTCTTTCTTCTTCTTCTTTCTTCTTTATTCTTTCTTAGTTAACACTTGGAGTAGAAGAGCTACAAGGAGGGCTTGTCTCCTAGAAGAAAGTGCTTTGGTAATACATCCACTCTATGGAGCATTCTTCTATTTACAAGTCTTATATTTATGTTCTTGGCCTAACTTATGAACTAGAGTATAGTTTTGTTCATGTTCTTGTGTTGGTATATGAACTAGCATATAGTTTACATATCATAATCTTGACATGTTCATTACAGTTCATCATCGATCATCATATGCCTAACTTGATTAGAGGTGGGATATCGGTTCGTTGTTCCTTCGGGTTTGCTCTTGTTCTAGTCCGTCCATTCGGCGAGTGGGGATCTGGGGGGGACAAGAGTAGTGCTCTAATATGCGGGCATGGTGCCGGGTATTCGACACTGCGGATATGAGGGCATGCCACGGTTGAGGGGTAGGCGGCTTGGTCGTGACAAGCCTTGGCCAGTCCCTTGAAATCCCCCACGTTCGTATGTTACGTAGGAGTTCGTAAATGCTTCCTATCGGGCCGTATGGTATCGAGGGAGTCTCCAGCTATCCTAGACCTAACCATGATTAAATCGGTTTGCATATGATCCTAACTATTCATTTGTATGGCCATGACTAGATACATTAGAACTACTCCATTAGGTTATTCATTTATTCATTTATTCTTTATCTATTTTCTTTATCCTTTTCTTTGGTGGATTCTTAAGTGTGTGTCACACTATCCATGAACAGTTATTGCTTACCCACATTATGAACATTTTGGTCTAAGCAAACACATGTTCCTCTATTCGGATGCCATGCTAATTTATTAATCACATGCCTTCCTTTGGGAAAATATAAATAACGATACCACGAATACTTCGGGTGAAATGCTACAATGATAGATCCGTGCGGCTTGCGGATGAATATCTAAGATGGCAAGATCTATCCGTTGGCGATTCCATTTCGGATCACCCGCATGGTGGTTTACTTGGGAATGTCGGCGGCGCATTTTACGGCGCTCTTATTGGGGATGGGTTTTTATCTTGACATGACTATTTAGGATATGCACGCTCCATGTTAGACTTATTCTTTTATTCATTCTTTTATCTTTATCCTTGAGATTGGCTTGAGTGTGTGTGTCAAGTTATCTATTACCTATCCTATTTTACCCCTATTATGATCATTGGTCTATTATACATTCGTGTCATCTTGACCATGTCGAATTAGAACTTTTACACCATGCCTTCCTTTGGGAAAAATATAAATAACGATACCTAATACTTCCGGTGAAATGCTACAATGATAGATCCGTGTAAACTGCTTGCGGATGAATATCTTATTTGGCGGATCTATCACCGTTGATGTACCTAGTGTTATCACCGACCGCGGTGGTTTCACTTAGGAATGTCAGCGGCGCATTCTAGCGCCCGTTATTAGAGATGGGTTCTAAACTGTTTCCTAGTGAATCATGGAAAGAAGCGCCTTGATATTGGCGTTTTTCTTAATCGAGACGCGTTTTCCTTGGGCGGAGCACCGCGGCTCTGGCGACGCTTTTGAAACGAATGCGCCGAATTCCAGCGTATCTCCGAACAGCGTTTCATCACGGGCGCATTTGAACCGTTGATTATTTGTGGATGCAACCCCTATTCGAGCAGCGTTTTTGTTTACAGACACCTTTTAAAAGCGGCGCGAGTGCATGCGGATTCTGGTATTGCGGGGCGTGGATTCCGCGAACTTCGGCGTGGTCGATGTCGTCCGTGTTGCCCGACACGCATGCTGGGCGGCGTGCGCGCGATCTGGCGCTTGGAACATACAAGGGCTGCATGACCCGCGTAAATTAAAGTCGCGTTTATTTTGGGCGAGTTGTGTTAGGAGGTGTCACGCATGTCGCCAACCACTACCCGGCGTTTATTTTTGAGCGAGGATTGTGTTAGCGGTGTACGTACATGTCGCTGACCACTAGCGGCAGCGTTTAGTTCGAGCGAGATGTGTTAGCGGGTGCGTACATGCATCCCTAACCGCTACCGGCGCGGTCATTCTGAGCGTGTGTTGTCGCCCGGTATGCGTCTTCATTTCTTGGTATTGCGGACCGCGTATCGATGCGCGAGCCCCGCGAGTGCGGCGTGCGTGCTTGTCGCATGTTCTGATCGTGCGTTGCTACCGTGAATCCAAAGGGTAATACGTGGTGTGCGCAAGCGTTGCGAACACATGTCGATGGCGAGCGGCTCGGCGGTGCTGCAGCGCGTATTTGTCTCGAGTCTTCTGATCGCCCGAATCTGCTGGGGCGATGGATGTTGACAGCGGCGTGCCGACGGCCCCGGGCCAGGCGGGCACGCATCGGTTTTGAAAACGGCCTCCGCTTATTTCGGCCCGGCCTTCCTTATTTGGGCCTGAACGGACCTGCATGTTAGGCCCGTTCTCTTGTGGTACCTTGGTAGGCGTTTTCGGCTGCCGTGAGTTGCTAACTGCGGACATATTGCCACACACTTCAAACACCGTCTCTCCGGTGGTGGCGACACCGCGAGGGGGGTGGGCGGCGGAGGAGCGCGGCGCCGCCTGGGCGGCGGCTGCGTTGGTTTGTGCTCATATATCGAGCTCTCCTCCTTTGTCACCGCGTTCCTCTCGGCATTATATTATATTGGTGCTTGTGCTTTTCGAGCGGCGGCGCAAGAAGAAGAGCGGGGGCTGCGTGCTCGACCCGCTATCTTCGTGTCGAGCATGCTCGCATGACCCTACGAGGGGATTTCGCGGTGGCGGGCCGTGCTCCGCCCGGCTCTGGGGGGTCGGCCGTGCGGTGGTCGAGGCCAATCTGAGAGCGTAGGTGAGCAAACCTAGCTCTGAGGCGCTTCTAATTTCTTCTTTTTAAGAAAGGGAATATATTAAGATCCCGGCTTACGCATCGATTAATGCATATGGTGAGAGATAGAATAGTGCATCTAGTTGTTGGCGGCAATATCTTGACTTAAATTGGTGAGGATTTCTTCAATTTCCACCCTCCTTATTTTTGTAGGCGATGGGGGATCGAAGCCTTTGGATGTACCAATTGAGGCGACGGCTTGTAATAAGTACTTACATGGGTTGCAATCTTTCTATAGGCTGCTGCGGGAGGCCCATGTCTTGCGAGACCCGGCCGGGCGGGTATGTGGTGCCCATCGTCATTTGCGAGAACAGTGCAATACTCGAGTTCGTTTTTCGGTCCAAGCCCACCTAATCCTTCGAGGGTTTCATGCACGGGTACACAAGTTGGAACAAGCATGGAGAAGGTGTCAGCGACAACGACCAAGACCAAGCGCGAGGATCCACGGCCCGATGCCGGTGGCGGGCGGCAACAATTGGGGATGAGGAAATAATTGATGATGATGAAGTAGCAAAGCTTCTTCTGCGAGCCACATCCCCTACTGTTGAGAATCGGAGAAGTTGTCCCTACTGTACACTAGCGCTTCTCCGGTGAAGGGGAAGAGAATCATTGAATGACAAGAGCTTGGACAATTGCTAGAGGTGCTCGGGGATATGCTTCCTCCATAGAATACGTTGCCAAAGACTACATATGAGGCCAAAAAGCTACCAAGGCAACTTGCATCGGTGACCAAAGATCTTAAAGCCAAGAAAGCTCAAGCGGAGAGGCAACTTGGAGGCGGTGACCAAAGATCTTAAACCCAGAAGCGGCGGAGAGCAACTTGGAGCGGTGTAGAAGATCTTGAACCCAAAAGCGGCGGCGGAGGCAACTAGCCAAGAAAGCCGGCGGAGGAGGCAACTTACCTTGATGACCAAATATCTTTAGGGTAATGCTATCAAGGCCGAGCTAAAAAGGGTTTCAAACTCGGCTTGAGGCGATAAAGGAGTACTTAGGGCGAGGTTGATGATGCCATCGGGACCAAATTAAAGCTCGGCCTCTGTGAAACAATTCTTGAACATGTAATCTTTCTTTGGCTATAGTCTTGCTTTATGTATGTGGGTTGTAAACATACTTTATCGTGTGTTCAATCGGTAGTCTTTAAGCGTCATCGTGCGTGGTAAATGTGAGAAATGTTAAAATGAGTCGGTAGTTATTTGTTTTAACGAGTGTCTATGCATGTCGAGAATTGTTTAAAATGAGTAGGTAAATAAAGGGAACGATAAAACAAACAACATCTTATTTGTAGAACCTATACGAGATGTACATATTAAGTTATACAACTTTTATGTGCATGACTTCATCTATTTGAAATCATTAGATGCTCAAAAATTTTTGTCGAGAAAAGCGTATTTTACGAAATTAAAATTTCAAACGTTTTAAAATAACATGACAAAAGTAATAGCGATAAGAATACAATTTCTTGATACCTAGTAAATTTTGCTTTCAACTCAGGCGGTACTACCTAAACTAGACTACCCAAACTCGTTCCCTCTTGTCCATGACATGTGGAGCCCACACATCATCCCTTTCCTCTGCTCCTTCAATCGGCGAACGCCTTTAGCCTTTTTAGGGGAGGGCAACAGTCGGAGGGCGGGGCGGTTGCCCTTGTGCGCCACGATGAGCACCGCCCGGTGAGGATCCGTCGTGGCTACCACTGCATCTCGTCGGGCGCGGGTGGCGGTCGGGCTTGACGTGGCCGTGTAACGCGGGAGGGCGCCGCACGCCCTTGTTACCTATCACGGGGTGTATTTTACTCTTTTTTTTCCAGCGCTACGTTCACTAATCATTTCAAGCGTAATAAAAAATCCAAACAACACAAATTTGGAAAAAAATATAACACAATGCATACTCGGGATCTTTCTAGCATCATCCATAAATTTGATCGATCAAATTTAAAAAGACCACTCTTTACTATTAACGACGAATAACCTCGACCTTTGCGGATCCTACACTCCTCGCTTTCTGCCGAGAACTTGCGGCAATTGGAATTCGTCGATGCGCCAAATGCTACGCACCCAGTCTTGCCCTCTGCGGCAATGCCGTCATGGCGAGGCTCCGGTGGGGCGGGATCCGCGGTGATACGGATGCCACACATTAATCAAGTCGCGGCGCAAGCAACCCCACACATTTTGGCGGTTCAGCGAGAATGGAAGTTGTCGAGAGGTCGCGTGCGTCCTGCCGTCTCAGGGTCGCCGATCTCCCGCATCAACCGCCGAACGCGATCGTCGTCGGCGACCCCGGTGTTACATGAGAGCACAAGGCAAGGACATGCCCGGCGGCCTTATGCTCGGGCCAGTGGCGTCTTCTGCGACTTCGGCGGCGTGGCGTGTCGGGTCTTTGATGAAGGCGACATACAAGCGGCTCACGAAGCGCGCCTCCGGGTTGCCCGGCGGCGCGGACTGTTGATCGGACTCCGCGCGATACTCGGCGGTAGTGGAAAGCCGACCCGGGCCCCACTGGTATAGCGGTAGGTCTGGTGGGATGCTCCGTCCCACGAGGGGATCACCATACGCCGCTTTCATCTCGAAAAGCGCCCCCGCGGGTGCGAGGAGTGCCTCTATGGGATCGGTGAGAACGAGACGGCGACACGAATGTCGGCGATGCGTTAAGCATGTCAGCGGAAGGTTTGCCATGGCGCGAGCAGCGGCGTGGCGGGGGTTTTCTTTGGAAGCTCGGCCTTGATCTAGGCGGTTTTTGTGCGGCAAAGAGAGGTGGCGAACAGCGGTTGGCGAAGAGAGGTGGCGACAAATGCGGGTGCGCGGGGGGATGTAAGATTTTATGAGTGGGGCGGCCCGCGGTGGCGAAAGATATGAGCGATAAATAATGTGGGCGCGTAGCCCGATTGCACTCCGGCGGGGGAGGTCGGCGACGGACACACAACCGGTGGAGCAGCGCGAAGGAAATCGTAAAAGCCCAGCGTCTGTAAAGATTGCAAGAATCCAAAATCAAGAGAAGAAGCGACTTCTAGGCGATTACGGGTGACAATTTAGGGCCCGTTTGGATCATAAAGTCCATTTGGTTTAGATTCTAGATTTTTAAAATCTAGAATCTACCAAGCAGAAGACATTCTTGTTTTGCGCCTCATAAAGTGCAAAGGGCATAATGGAGTCTTGAGGGAAAAATAGGTGAAATCGGATGCTAGAATCCCATGATCCAAACAACAAATTGATTTTGAAAAACCAACTAGAATCAGTTTTAAAATCTAGAATCGAGATCAAAGCGGGGCCTAAATCTAGTAGCACACCTCGACACGAGGTGCCAAGGGAGAGAGTTAGCGGCCATTGTTCGCGTGGTCGCATGCGGTGGGGAATCGCTGAACATGAATATAACACGAAGAGCAATTACCACATATATACGACAACATATACACAATAAAGTCATAGTAGGGGAGAACCCCTCTTGTTATCTTAAAAAAATATATACTACACAACAACACGTATTGATTCATGCAAGACCACTACTTACTCATACCCACCTTGCACCAAGGAAGAACCTATGGCACTCGGCGCGGATCCTACACTCCTCATTGCGAGAGCGGATATGCGGCTCCCATACTCCGGCGCCCGACCATCCATGAAGCCGCACCTATCGACCATACGCACCGATGCCCGTCTGGCGGGCGGCGGTTGGGCGAAGCGAGGAAGAAGTTTCCTCTCTGCATGGGGCATCACCAAGTCGCCGCGCAACACTCCCATTACTGTCGCGGGCTTTACGCACGGTTCGCGATACTCGAGTGCGACCATCGTCGCCGCCGTGTCGCGCCGATCTCCCATAAAAATCGCCCGACGCGATGCGTTGTCGGCGGCGCCGGTGTTATCCTGTGAAACACGAGCAAGGACATACTTGCGGCCTTATGCTCGGCGTGGCGGCCTTGGCTGCGGCATCTTGGCGGCGGCGCGGCGGTGCAACGATCCGCGATGAAGGCGGTATACAAGGAGGCTTTGAAACTCACGCCGGGGTTGCCATCGGCGAACTGGCGATAAGACTTGTGACGAGCCGACCAATTTATAAATCAAGTATAATTAGCAATTACCGAAGCAATCGCGATCTACACTTGAGTCCATATAAACCGGTATTCCGAATCTCAGAGTGATTTCAAACTCATCAACAACACAACAAGGATCGTTGAGCTCAGTAGTTCAAATCATGGGTATCTCAAACCAAATTCAATATATTATAATCGGAGTCACGATGTACACATTTGTTTACAAAGTAGTTCAAGTCTTGGAAAGCAATAGCTTTCGAAAACAAGATAGGCTATGCGGCGGAAATAAAATAAGATAGTGCCAACATGATGTCACCCACTGTATTAGCATGAGGCAGGGAAAATATAGAGATTGCCATGCCCTAGGCATTATTCTTTACCACGGCCCGACACACAAGCGGACAGAAACATGCTAGGCGTCACACACGCAACAGCGGGAATAAACCCGTGAGTACTCAATTGTACTCATAAGACTTACTCGTCTTAAACCCGAAAAAATAAGGGAAAGACTCAAGGATCATGCTTGGCTTTATGCAGGGTAGGTGACTCACATTTAATTCGAGAAAATAGGGTTGATTAGTGAGCCTACACATACTACTTGAATTCTTCAAAGTTAAAGGTTATTTATTATATACATAACCATAGATCTGTATAGTCAGGTTAAAGACATATGCTCGGTAATATAAATAATAGCATAAGTAACTTGATCATAATTTTAACAGCAGCAACATGATAGTATAACATATATTGTGATATTAAGACTACATTGCCGTGGAAGCATCCGGGTTCTCACTAACCCGGAGAGATGGCGATTAGTCGATTTACAAACCAGGTGGCGAATACCACATCACAAACCGGATCTCGTCATGACTGGAACCCGATCCTCCCGGGGCGTTACGGGGCGTAAAGTCTCGGTCTTGCCCCGGCTACCCCCTCCTTCGAGCACCCAAGTGGGCGTAAGCAGCGAGTGCGACCGTGTGCGCATCTTCTTGTGCGATTAACCACCAACCATCACCAAAGGAGGAAGCGATAAGCGAGCATGGCGACCCCTAACATTCCCACGAGCTTAAAGTGGCTCCGCGACCAGCGGAGCCTACTATATGAATAAGTACGTTCAACTTCCGACCCACGGCCGACAAAGTATGAGTCCTTAAGCGATCGGATGGAAAGACCACAAGTTCCATCCAATCTAACATGTTTTAATTTAACGGGTTCTCGGCCCGGCGGCTTGACAATCACCCATGTGATTGTTCACAACATTCCTCAAGTGACGAGAATCAGCGTCTTTGCAATCACGATGCGAGCATTAACCCTAGACCTCTATATAGGATAAAGGCAACTTTCAACAAGGATCATAATGCATCAAGCTTGTTTCAACCATTTCCCTAAACTTAATGTAGGAAACATATAAAAGACTCAAGTCAATTTAATTGGAAGAATTAGGAAAGGGCGAGAATGCTCGGGGCTTGCCTTCAGAAAAGGGTTAGAAGGTGCCTTGGGCACCCGGCGGTGACGACACGCCACCCTCTTACGGAACCTCCTCTTCTTTGCACTTCTAGATGTGGACCTCTCCTTCCCTCTTTTGTTCCTCGATTTCCTCGCTGTTTTCCTTCGATCCAATATGAATATGTATGCAAGGATAATTATTAAGGAATGCATGATTGACAAGGAATGGATGAATGCATTATCTTTGTAGATATTAGTAAGTGCATATCTCTTCATGAGAACACAATTAAAACTACACAAGAAACCTAATATCCTACATCAAGCAAACACCCTATTTCACTAAACACGCAAATGGCAGCTAGACATCTTTGTCACTAAAAGCGATCACAGGGGAGTTCTATAACTCCAAATGCGACAAGCAGTACTGGTTGGAAAGCTAACGAAATTTCCTACAAAACATTCCATATCACCCTGACCTGATTCTGTCATCCACAGCCTTGAAAACAGCAAAAACAGAGACTCTGTTTTCCAGGCAACCTACAACTTACAAAGTCTACTATAAATCACTCAAAGCATGTACTTCCTCTAGGACTTTTCCGACACGCATACCAAGTCATAATCTATCAAATAAACTTACTGGTCAAGCCAAAAGATAAACTAATGCACATGAAATGATATTCCCTAAATATCCACTACACATGCATGCCTTAAATATAAAAGCTAGAATTACACTAGTTTACCATAAACACAATACCAGCAAGCCAATCACACCAAGGGTCCTAAACATGCTAGGAGCATACAATAAAACTATCAACACACATTACCTTAACATAAACATGCATTTCTAGGCTATTTTCCATGCAACATAAATATGGTAAATACATAAGCACCTCAGGAAATTCTACAAAAATTACCAGAGCATCCTACTGACATAACAAGGCTACTATAAAAATCTCATGGCAAGATCATGCACATACTGTCCTACACAAAAATAACATGCTAGCACTCAAACTAGGCATGAAAACACTTTGTACTATGAAAAGTGTCAGACAACAGATTTCTGGTATGAAAAGCTACTAAAACCTATCAAAACCAATCACACCAAGTATCACATCAAAACCCTAGTAATTATTTTTTCTATGAATTTCCCAAGAAAGCATGGTAAATAACACATAAATCAAAAATGACATTTCCACCACAAAACCTAGGGTCAAACATATTTTTCCCATGATGCACATCACAAAACATGAACATTTCACATAGGACCCACTATTTTATCATGCACCAAAATTAGATATGCATTTATCTATTTTCATGGCATTTACTAGCATAAATATAAATAAATATAAAATCTACCAGAAAATACCATCTCATATTTTTCTACTGTAGATATACTCATAAGAAGCACAACAAAATTGGTTTCACTCAAAAGGACTTAAAATGAGCAAGATATAGAATTTACAAGCTATGCATGCAGTGCAGGAAAAACATAATTTATAAAGGATATTCGGTGGCAATTTGGGGCCCCGCGTATCGGTGACTGGAGCAGGGGGATGGCGGCTGGAACGGCCGGATCTCCATCGTCGGTGAGTTTTCAGGCGAGCAGGGGGAGTGCCGTCGGGTTAAATCTCGTCGAGATCTACAAGGCGGTGGCCTTGGCGCATGCTTTGGTGGGCGTTAGCGGCGGTGGCGACTTCAGCGGCGGCGATGAAAGCGGTCTCATCGGCGTTCGCTGTCTCCGGCGACAAAGCGGCGAGGCAAAGCGAGCATGGGCTTCCCGGGTCAGGGGACCCGGATCCGCGGGTGGGTGGCCCGCGAGCGGCGGCGGTGTTTGGCGGCGTCTTGGCGGAGGCGGCCCGGCATCTTGATGGCGGCCTTGATCGCGTTCCGGCGATGTGGGGCCACGCCGGTCCCCAGCGGCTGGGTTCCACCATCACGGGCGTCGAGCGAACCGCAGGCGCCGCGGCTGGGGACGGCCCGGTGATGCTCAGCTGCTGCGGCCACGGCGCCCGTCTTGTGACCGGAGCACTCCGGCGAGTGGCGGCGCGGCGAAGCGCGATTGGGCCGTTCACGTGCTTTCGGTTTGGATGGCCCGGTGGGTCGGCGGTGGCGGCAAGGTGGCGGTGGTCGGTCGTGGCGTGAAGTGGGCGGGCGGTGGTTGGCGCGTCACGCGGCGGCGGAGCTTCGGCAACGGTTTCGGCGAATCGGAAATCCGCGCGATGCTCTCTGGCGTTTAGGCTCGGCAGCTTGGCCCATGAGGTAGAGAGAGGAGGTGAGGCTCGGGGCAAGGCTGGGCGGGCTAGGGCACGGTGGTGGGCGAGGCAGCGGCGGGCGGCGCCCGGCAATGGCCCACGGTGGCCGCGGCGGTTGCTTAACTTCTTCTGGCTTCTCGAGCGGGAATGGAAGGGAGATGGAGTGCGGCGTGCGGGGCGGCGGCTCGGCTTCTCCTTCAAGGCACGGGCGGCCGAGGGATGGCGGGAGGGCGCGGCCACGCGTCGTCTTGTGACGGCCCCAGCGGCTGGCCGGCGCGGTGGCGGTGGCCGGCCCGCGTTTTAGAACGGGAAGGAAACAAGCGTCACTAAAGGCGAATTGAAACCCTAATCGATCTGTTTAGGCCTGTACATCGAGATGCGTGCAAAACTAGCCAAAGTTCATATTGAATGAAATGTTCCTTACAAAATTCTGAACATTTCACCTATATAAACTTTTTAATTCGGTCTAGATTGGAAGCTGCGATCGATCGAAAGCACGATTACTCTAAAAGTCAAACAAACCCTAATTTGTATTCAAAACAAACAATTTTCGACTTTTCGAGCACGATCCACTCACTTTCATGAAGCGATCTGTAACACCTTTTGTTTTACACTAAATTACCTACACTTTCCATGAAGGATGCACACACATGCATAAACCCTAGCTAGGACTTTTGAGCAAAGCAAGATGAGTCACACTCAAAAGTCAAACTAGGTCAAATGGAGTCAAACTACCATTATAAAATCAAATCAAGGAACATGGCCAACATCATCCTTGCTCTAAAACATCTTATAAACATCACTAAGAATAAATAAATATTAAACAACTAATTATGCGGCATTTCATACATGAAATGATAAGACAAAGCATAACAAAAAAGCAAAATCAATGCATTTAAACATGCAAATGACATGTATCATTTTATGTGCATAAATGCATATGATGAAATGATGATTATGCTCATGAAATGCAGATGCTAATGACATGCTTAACACCGAGGGTGTTACAAGACTCTCGATACTACTCGCCGCGGTAGTGGAAGGTCTCGCGACCCCCCGATCTGACACCTTGTCCGGTCGCGATGCTCAGTCCCACTAGGGGTTGCCGCATGCCGCTCTCATCGGTGAATAGGCTGCTCCGCGAGAATGTGGAGGGCCTCTATGGGATCGCTAAGACCTTGGCGGCCGCGAATCGCAATCTCTACAAGCATGTCAGCCCAGGGAGGTTTTCCATGGCGCGAGCGCGGCGCGGAAGCTGGCCGCTCTAGGGCGTTTTGTGCGGCCGAAGAGAGGTGAGCAGCGGCGGCAATGCGGTGCGTAGCCCGAATGGCACTACGGCGGTCGGCGGCGGACATATATATAAGAACACCGTGACGAGAGCGTCGAAGGAAATGGGCGGGCGCCCTTTCAATCAACCATAGTAGTCGGCGCTATCCGGTCTTGGCGTGCGTAGGAATAAATGTTTTCACTTGCGTTTCCGAAACAAATGCGAGCAATTATATATTAAAAATATATAAATATTTATGCTAAGTAATTAGCATTATCAGAAAAGATCTTTTAAGTCTAGTTTTTTTAACAATTTTATTTTTAAGATTTAAATGTTGCACGTATTTTCTAAAATTTGAGTCAAACTTGTGGCACGCATCCCACGGCGACAAGCTTTTTAAGGGATGGAGGAGTACATCTCAAATCAAAAGGTTGTAAAAGCGTACAAAGTTTCATGGATATCGAGAACTACAATCGTTATATTGGTGGTTTTGTCTAAGCGAGGTCACTAAAATATTTAAATATCAATTTTTTTTTTTTTTCGTTCTTTTTGAAATTGAGACGTAATTTTCCTTTACAAGATAATGTCAAATAAAAACTTTTAAACTAGAGCGGTTTCATAACTTAGCAAGATCGACAATTCTTATTTATACGAGCAAAACTAGCTCGGGCCACGGGACTGACTAGAGCCCGGCGTGTTTTGGCCCGCCCACAAACCTTATTGGACGGGGCACGGACAAAGTTCTTGAAGCCCGGTAAAAATTTTTTTGGCGGACCCGTGCGAAATATTACATTTTTAGCTATTTTGTAGTGGAAAATGCTTGGTAGCCCGCCCGGCCCGGAGCCGGCTCGGTGAAAATCTAGGCGACTTCCCCGGTGGGATGTCATGGGTAGGAAAATCTAATAGGGTTTTTAGGCCCGACGCAACGGCTCGGTATATTCTTTATTTTACTTGTTTCCCCGTTCAACATAGTGCTAGTGACATTGTTCACAAATCTTAAATCTCTCGTTGTTTCATCAACTCTATGAGACATGTGTAAATCTTGTGATGAACAAAGTTCTTTGCGGCCTTGCGTCGGATGAAGAAATGACCAATATAAAAGATGTACATATTAAGAAGTTATACAATTTTTTGTTCATGAATTCTTCTACGAAATCATTAGATGCTCCAAAAATGTTGTTTAAAATTGTAATTTTTGAAATTCAAAATTCAAATGTTATCAATAAAACATGACAAAAGTAATAGCGATAAGAATACAATAGGTTTATACAACATTATTTTATAAAATTTTAGAAAGAAAAACCATCACATTTGGGTTATTATGTGGGAGAAAGACTAGTCACAAGTTTTCGCCCGCAGTTAAAATGAAAAAAGGGAGTTCGGCAAGTCGGCGGCGAGGCGGTGCGGTGCGCTTCCACGGTACACGGCGGACATGCACGCTCTGGAAGCACGCCTCGGGTTGCCGCCTTGGCGGTAACGTGATGAGACTTCCGCGTGGGTAATCTGACTGACCCCCCAGCCATAACCATAGCCATGGCCGTCGGCGTCGACCCGCCGCCCGGTGTAGCACCCGGTCCCGGTGGAATGCTCCGTTCCGACATGGCGCCCGCGACACGTTTTTCGTGTCGGTGCAGATGGCCCATAGATGACCGTCGCCGGTGCGCTCGCGGCGACGGCGAGCGGAGCCGCGCGGCGGCTGCTCTGGCGGCGGCAGGCGGCGTGGCGCGTGGTGGCGGGGTGGCGAGTGCCGGCCGGCCCGGTCGGTTATGCGGGGCGCGGAGAAGGCGGGCCGAGCGCGCATCCGAGCAGCGGCGCCGTCAGCGACGCTCTCTCTCTCTCTCTGCTTGTGGAGAGGTTTCATGAGTGCGCTCATGGAAAGATTCCTCTAGAAAAATTCATGAGGTACGTTCATGATTCTTTGTTCTTCCACGAGGAAAAATTGAATTCCATGGTATGAGCTCATGGATTTTTCCTCTGTTTCACCAAACCAAAAGAGCAAGAACCTTTCTGTAAAATTCCTTTGGCCCTAAGTTTGTTTGAAAGTTTTTCGACCATTTAGATCGAGGTAGCTATACAAATATAAGATCGATGGATCGAGGATTGAACACGCTCAAAATGCCCGAGAATAGATGACCGATGAACTCGACACTCGTTGCGGATCCTACACTCCTCATTGCTGAAAACGCTCCACGACTCGATTCCGGTGCATCCGGCTTCATGCCACCGTGCAGCTCTGCTTGATGCCATCATGGCGAGCACCATTTGGGCTATAAGGCGGGTTGTAGGCAACTCTTGTATCAAATGCGCCGCCCAGTAGAGCGACCTAAAATCCCATGCTGTCGGCGGGGCGGTACAGTGATGTTCTTCCGCGTCCCAGCCGTCGCGGGTGGTGCCGATCTCCGCAGCCGTAGGGGCATAGTCGTGGGTCCACGGCGCGGTGTTTGCCACGCCAGAGCACAAGAGCAAGAGCATGCCCGACGGTTTCATGCCACGGGCCTTCTGCGGCATCTCGGTAGCGGGAGTGGGGGTCGCGGCGGCCTTTGGCGAAGGTGGCATACATGCGGCCTTACGAGAACGCCTGCTGGGTTCTTGGCGGGTGAGCTTGGTGACAAGACTCTTGTGATACTCGACGATACCAACGTGCCGGCGGGGTGCGAGGCTTATCCGTTGCCGGGATGCTCCGTCCCACCCGTCGCCGCCGCGCCGCTTTCATATCACGAGCAATGGCCCGGATTGGAGGTCCTCCATGGGATCGGCGAGACCTTGGCGACACGGAATCACAATCTCTGCAAGCATGTCACGCGGAAAGTTTTCCATGGCGCGGCGCGGCGGCGCTGCGGGGGGGCTTTTTACGGTGGAAGCTCGGCGGCGGAAAGTGTGTGCATTGTCACCGGCGGGGGTGAACAACGGCCGGCGGCGCTCGGTTGGTGAGCACCAAAATGCGGGTGCGTCTTGCGTAGCCGGTACTGCCGGCGACATGGGTGCACTCCGGCGGAGGGTGTCGAGCCATGGACATGAACCCGCGAGCGAGGTTCAAGGAAATGGGCGGACAAACTATCCCAATGCGGCGTCTATACGATAAATGTTTTCAAAGCTGTTTGATTTTCCATGACAAGATGATCTCAAATTAAAATGTTATAAACTACAAAGTTTCATGGATATTTGAGAACTACAATCGTTATGTTGGGGGCTTGTCTATCCGAAGTCACTAAAAACATTTAAATTTCAATTTACATTTTTTCTTGAATTTTTTATAACCATTTTTTCTTGAGATTGATCGAGACACTAAGAGTTTCATAACTTAAAGATCTACAATTAAGTTTGTTTCCCCATCCGACATAGTGCTAGTGACATTGTTCACGAATCTTAGAAATCTCTCTTCTACTTTCATAAACTCTATGGCGGTGTAAATCTTGTGGATAGTGTTCTGCGACATCATCATATGGAGAAATGACAACTTTTATGTTCATGACTTCTCTACTTGAAATCATTTTAGATGCTTTCGAAAAATGTTGTTTGAAGTTGTAATTTTTGAAATTCAAACTTCAAATGTTGTCGATGAAACATGACAAGAGTAATAGAAAGTAAGAAAACAATCTCTTGATAGAGCATGATTTTTACAAAATTTTTAGAACAAAAAACCATCACACTTGGAGTTACTATGAGGGAGAGAAAGACTAGCTAGTCACAAGTTTTGACCCGCAGTTAAAAAGAAAAATTAGGATTCTTGATCCCTAAAGGTCTCCGGCATGGCGGCACACGGCATGCTGGCGGATGTCGGAGGTCTCTCTCTAGCGACCATCACCGTGTCATCGGCAATGATATCTTCTGGTGACTTTTCGAGCACAAGTCAAAAATTTAATAAATATAATTAGTCTTATTTTCACTACTATAATTAATCCAACACAGCGACAAGGAACGAGAAGTGTTCACGTCCAGCCGACTCACGCCTCTGCCCGGCCCGCGCGTCCCGTAAAAAAGTATTGTTGGAAAGGTTTTTGGTCAAAACTTTTTTGGGAATATAAAAACTTCGTCGTTCCGTCCATCCTTGGTGCGGGCGGCGTGGTGTCATGCACTGCACTACGGGAACTCCTTTTTCCAACTGGGTGCATGTAGAATGCGTAATCATGACATACCTCAACAACGTATACGGTGGGTGTATTGTACATCGGTCATGTGGGTCATTTCACATGCGTTCGATCGATCGAGAGAGAATGAGGTGAGTGTTCGATGCAAATTTTGTTTCAACACAAGGCCAAAAATTTGGCTCTTTAGAACAAATCAAGCTGGATTGTTGAGCCACAATGCACAAACTAGCAATCTGGGTTCAATACGAGATTCTTGGAGCGGGAGCATTCCAAATTTGAACAACTTTTTTGATAATATAACAACATTACGGAGAAACGATTTGTTTTGCTAGCGCGATTTTGGCTGATTTAATAGTATTCCGTGAGACATAACAAAAATTTGAAACAAGATGAAGCAAAAGCACCGACGAACATTGTCAAAGAGAGGAAGCAAGACCTAAGCTACAAAGACATTATATGGGCGTCCCTGGGTCGGACTCAGTAGGGGCGGCGACACCCTCGAAGGAGCTTGGCCGGATTATAATCTCCGGTAGGAGGTCTTAAAGCGCTAGCCATGGCCATGACCGGGGCTCGAGACCTGCGGGGAGATTATAGTCCTACGGCCGTGAGCCCCCTCGTCGAGGGTCGAAAGGGTCTCTCGGCAAAACTTGAGTCCGACGAGAGAAAAATGCTCAACTTCGAGGAGAGGGAGCAGCCCCCGGCGACCTCCGGCACACGAAGCCAAACTTTAAAATAGAAACTATATGTAAGAGCCAAATTATTGAGCAATATAGGAGAGGTCACATAAATTTGTAAGACAACAAACACATTCTAAGCGTTCGCTGGATCCGATCTTTGGGCGCTAATTCGGTGTCACTCAAGACTTGTCTTTGAGGAGACATGCATTCAACGACATAACTCAAAGGAGTTGGCAAAGCAACACAAAAAGAGAAAAATGTGCTTTTCTTGCCACATTTTCTTCGACCTCCCTCCCCATACTTTTATAATCTCCAGCGTGGGTCTTTGTGGTTGTACAAGCTATAGCATGAATCACACAAATATTCAAGACAAAACAAAACCTTTTTAGAGCCACTAAAAAACTTCAAAAAAAGTGCATTTCGGAGATCTCGGCGGTGTTTACCCAAGAAGATGTGCTTCTTTTTGCGACATTTTCTTCGGCCTCCTTCCCAACCCAACACTAGCTAAAACAAGAGATCGGGCGGCCAGGACTTGAGAGACCACATGAAGTCGAGATCTGAGCGGCGAGGGACTCGATCAGATCTGCAACCACCAAAAAGAAAAAACACGTATTTCTTTGTTTCAAAAACCATATCTAAAACCATGCATGGATATGATAAAGAGCACCACACCCGGGATGGATGACGAGCGAGGCGAGGGAGACCTGTCGGGACACAGCTCGTACTAGGTTTGGTTGAGATGAGTTTGGAAAGTCGGGACGGAGAAAGAGGTGAGAATGTACGAGTATGAGAAAGAGGTGTAGTATGGGAGAAGGAAGAGACGAGAAAGCTGCGAGAGAAAAGCGCCCATAGTAGCACTATAAGGAATCCGGGTGGCAACTGTAGAGTGTTAAATCACGGAACACCATGGTCCCACGGTTAATGTAAAAGGCGGCCTAACTTGTGTGCTATTTCAGAAATTTCAAACATTGTTTGGAGTAATAGGACTATGGGAGAAATTAGGAATTTGTTACGAAAAAGTTTGTCTTAGAATGCGGCATCATTTCTTTTTTGAATTTGGGAATAAGCCTCAAAAGCGAAAATTTGTTAGGAATCGGCCCGCCGTCACTTTTGGAAAATATGCATGGTTCACGACTAACAAATGTTGTCCATGAAACATGACAAAATGTAATATAAGTAAGAAAACAATCTCTTCATAGAGCATGATTTTACAAATTTTTAGAAAAAAAAACCATCACACTTGGAGTTACTATGAGGGGGAGAGAAAGACTATAGCTAGTCACAAGTTTTGACCACCAGTTAAAAAGAAAAATTAGGGTTCTTGATCCTGAAGGTCTCCAACATGGCGGCACAGGCATCTTGCGGATATCACCGAGAGATGAGGTCTCTCTAGCGATGGAACGTCCATCACCGTGTCATCGGCAATGATATCTTACTTCTTTTTTTGAGCACAGTGCATATAACATACCAATCTTGTTATGCTTGTACTCTATATGCTTTCAAATTGGTATATACTATATTGGACAGATTTCAGTTGCACCGAATCTCTATTCACTCATCATTTAAATAACATGTATTATCTGATATATCACAATTCACAACTATTAAAAACACATCGATTTTCATCATGGGCACACACCCTCCATCCCACAAATAAGTGCACTTCTTATTTGGCCAGATTAATCTTATTCAAAAAAATTTAATAAATATTATTTGTTTTGTTACGACTTGTTCAATCATTAGAATATTTTCCTCATGATGTATTTCTTCTATTATTTGCTTAAAAATTAAATAAGGCGAATGGTCAAACAAAAATTGTAAAAAGTCAAAAGATGTTCATTTATTTGGGGAATCGGTGATTCTACCCTCCTTTTAAAGGCCAAAGGCGTTTCTACCCTCCCTTTTTTTCAAGCGTGCAATTTTACCCTCGGTTTTTCTTGATTGGAAGTATCGTTTACCCTTATTTTGAACACGTCAACGGTGAGAAAAAGAAAAAAACAAAGCGGCCCAAGGACCCACGTGCCCCTTGGTTGGGACGAGGAGCGCATGCGGCTTTCCCCTCGTCGCGACCGCATCGCCGCGGGATCCCGAAGCCGCCCCCAGCGGAAAAGGCAGTAGCGAGAGAAGAAAAAAATTCCCGTCGCGAGATCGGAGCCGCCGCGTCGTCTCTCTCGCCGATTCAGCCTCCACCAGCCAGATTCGTCCCTCCCTGGCGCCGATTCTGCGGTCCGCCCCCCTCCGGCACAACCACCATGAGGCGGGAGCGGATAGGGTTGAAGGCTGGGGTTTCGGGTGTGTGGTCGGCCGGGCGGCGTCGTCGGTGCCCCGGCGGCCGGGGGAGGCCCTCGTATTTGCCAAAGGGAGCCTGCCAAGGAGGAGGTCGTCTCTCTACATTCATCTCCCTCTCTTCCTCATTCAGGGACAGCCATTATGGAGGAGCTAAGGTATTTCCCCAATTTACGGCGTGTTTGTTTCTGGCGTGAATTTGTAGATAGGTTGGCTTGTTTATTTTCCCAATTCACGAGCATGTTTATTTCTCTGCTGTGATTTGTAGGATAAATCGCAATAAGTGGAACTTGTTGTTAGGATTAGTTCATTTTTTAACTTGTCGGACAATGGTTCAAAAACATGGTGTCAAGGTAGAACTTTGCCACTAAGGTTATTGACCCCAAAAGTTTTAGGTTCTTTTGCAACTAGTTGATTTCATTGGGGAGCATTGCTTTTGGGGTTTAAAGAGTATGTTACATTGTGGCGTGATTTAGAGGATGATTCTATGGAAATTAAATCGGATGAAAATCCTGTTGGAGTGGTTTCAACTCAATGATAAGAGTGGGTTAGTATGTATCAATGCTCAGTCAATGATTTTGAGGGCCACTAGAGTTTTCTCAACAAAGAGAAAGGTTTCACCCTACTTTGAGGGCTAATTTACTCTCAATTGAGGGAGGCGGCGGTGAGAGAGACACAAATAAGAGAGCCACAACCCCACCTAAAAAAACATTGTTCTCCAAAAAGAGCTCGGCTAAAGAAAGTGCTTTTGATGAAGAGGTACTTAGTGATAGCGGCTATGACGCCTTGACTTATTTTGCATCATCCGGGTGCCGATGATGCTTGATGACTCGACTCGACTCACGAGTTTGATCGATGGTGAGAGAATTGTTGATGAGGAAAATGATGCGATCCTCCCATGTTTTTCGTATGATCTTTTGATGATCCATGTATTGATGTGAATGTGGTGTTCCCAGATGTGGATCGAGTGCAAGTTAGCTATTACACATTTCTACGTCTTGCATAATCATGCTTTTGAAACCTTACAAAAAGACAAGACCAGATTTAGGGGCCATATGCAAGAGGGCTGATCAAGGATCTTGAGTGGACTTTTTTTTTTTGCATCTACAAGCAAGGCCAAGAAATACATTGGATGCAAGGTAAATGACTTCTATTATGTTGCAAGTGTTCTTCTATTATGTTGGAAGGTAAATGACTTTGACTTTCTTGGTTTTTTTTTTTTTTTTTTAATGCGGAGTCAAGACTAGTGGACCAAAGCATACTTGTGGTTCATTCAGCGGTGTGGTGACACAATGGCCTCCAACAAAAATGGGTGGTTGTAGTGGTTGATTGGGTGATGGAAAACCACTGAAGTGGGGGCCGGGTGAGTTGAGGGCGAGGCGAAGAAAAATTTTACGTGGGCGTTCCATATGTGAGCCAGTTAAAAATTTTTGTGGGCGTTCCATATGACCAAATATTTTCTGACTTGTTACTATGTTGGTAGGGGTAGGGGAAGGGGAAGAGGGAAGGAGGGAAGGGGGAAGAGGAAGGGGAAGAGGAAGAAGGCGAGGGGATCGGGAGAGGACAGCAATGATGAGGCAAGTATTAAGGCTGCTATTCATTTGCAATATTTTGTAGTAAATTTTTAGTGTTCCCCAAAAATTAACTTTGCTTCTACTCTATTTTGTTGAAGTGGAAGTGAATGCAGTGCGGGAAGGGAAGTTCAACACATCCCAATAATGAGGCAAGTGGTTCGGGAAGGGGAGACAACACGGCGTAGACAATACACACATCATGGAAGGCTTGCTACTTTGTTGTTGGTTTCAAATGCTTGAGATGTGGCTCACCATTAGTTGCTACTAGTTCCTACTTTTTGGATGACATGTCATTTTAGACCTCTATGTTAGTATTTGGCATGTGCCTTGGGACCTCTATGTTAAATGTTGATTTGGATCCGTATATGAGCATGTTGATTTGGACCTCTATGTTGGCATGCATTTGGACCTCTATGTTACATGGTACTTTGATGGCAAAATATATAGATCTATATGTTTGGATCATTTTGTTGTGTGATATTGAATTGTAATTATATGGAATATATGCTGAAATCTTGTCAAAATCAACAAAAACTGTACACAAAATGTTAGAGTTGATACAAAATAGGGGTAAAAACACACATCTAAGAAAAAATAAGGGGTAAAAACGAATGGGCAAAGTTGTCAGTTTTAACACGGATGCTTGGACACAACGAGTAAGGGTAAACATTCCCTTCGTTTGAAAAAGTGAGGGTAAAAATGCCCAGTTCAAAAAAAGCGAGGGTAAAAAATCACCTTTGGGTCAGAAAGCGAGGGGTAAAAGCCAATACCCCCATTTATTTATGGGGACGAGGGGTGTACCCATCACGTAGTACACACCAAAAATCTATCAAATTAAAGTTTGTTCGATCGAGATCACCATCTAGAGGCGAAGAACCTCGACACTTCGTTGCGGATCCTACACTCCTGCTACAGAACACGCACCGCCACACCGTTTACAGCGAGATGCGGCGGCGGCCACACCATCACGGCTTTTACGCGCGATGCCCGTCATGGCGAGGCACCATTTGGGCTATAGGGCGGGTTATGCGCCACTCGTCGGGTATATGCGTCGCCAAGTTGCCCACCCTAAAATTACATGCCTATTGGCGGGGCGAAACGATTGATGTTCTTCCACGGCCCGGCAAATGCCGTGTGTCGCCTTGATCTCCGCAACACTCGCGAACCGCGATCATCGTTTGCGGCTTACCGTGTTCAGCCACTGCAAACACAAGAGCAGAACATATTTGGCGGTTTCATGTCCTAGCAGCGGCGGCGCTTCGGCATCTCGAGCGCGGCGTGGCGGTGCGGCGACGCCGGCGAAGGCGGCATATGCGGCCACGAAGCACGCCTCGGGTTCTTGCGGCGGCGAGCTTGGTGACAAGACTCTCGCGATCCTCGGCGATGCCTGCTAATGCGAAACATCGGCGGTGCTCCGTCCCACATCCGGCCCGGCCCGGATGTGGACCGTCCCCACGGCGAGACCTTGGCGCCGCGAATACCGCTTTCATGTCATGCGGAGCCATGTGGACGCCGCGGTGTGGAGGTCCTCCATGGGATCGGCCCGAGACCTTGGCGACCGCAATCGCATCTCTGCAAAAGCATGTCATGCGGAAGGTTTTCATGGCGCGACCGGCGGGGCTTTGGTGGAAGCTCTGGCGCTCTAGCTATTTTTGTCTGCGGCGAGTGTGGCGATGTGATGATGGTGGCGGGCGGTGAAGATCGGCGGTGGCGCTCGGGTGGCGACAATACTACGAGGTCGTGGCCGGTGCGAGGGAGACCCGGAAAACAATGCGCGGAGGACGAGGAGGAAAAATAGCGACGTCCTAATAATTTCTCAAACTTGCATGCGTATCCTTTGTGTATCCTACACCCTCTCGAGTCTCGCCGCGTGAGGATGCTGTCCCACCATGGCGTCGCCGCACGCCTTTGCCATCTGCTAGAGGTCATCCATGGGATCCCTCTGCGTCCTTGGCGCGCGGATGGCAACAATGGCACGACCAAGCACCTCGATTGTGGAAGCCACTGCATGGTGCGGCGGCGGGCGGCAGCGCGCCCGGCGGCGTGATGATGCGTGGAAGGCGACGGCGTGAAGCTAGCGGCGGCGGCGAGATAGATGCTGTAGGGCATTGAAGTGAGTTAAGCCCCAAATTGTGCGATCGCGAGAGGTAGCGAACCCGCGCGTCGGCGACGTTTTTACTCATGCATTTTGAGCGGCGAGATTACGTAAGCAGATGGCATATTAATCCACGGTGATAATATAATATATAATCCATGAATTTTCATCATATAATCTATGAGTTTCCAACATAATAATAATAGCCAAGTGCCAACGAGAATTGATGATAACATGTGCTAAGATACATAAATAAAAAGTTCATTTTTTGACTTCTACAATCTCTATTTGACCATCCAGTCTTATTTAAATTTCTTATGCAAATAATAAAATAAACAAATCATTATGAAAGTAAGCGATAAAATAAGTCATAACTAAATAACTAAAATTTCTTAAAACTTTTTTGAATAAGGCGACGGTCAAACCTAGATTATAGAAGTCAAAATACATTACTTTTATTTGTGGGGCGAAAGTCATAATAAAGCAATAAAAGCTAGATTTTTTGCCATTTTTTTATGAATGAAGTAGCGGGCGCGCAAGCTATTTTTGGCTTAGTAGGAATAGCGGAAAATAAGCGGCGCTATGAAATATTTCGCGTTTATAGCGGCAATAGCGTATATATATGACCACGACGGGGCGGCCCCACCCAGCGCCTTCTCAGTTGCGGTGAGTGGAGCTATTTCGGTATTTCCTCCCTTTTCCTTGTGCCCCCCCAACTTTCCACGATTTTTTTGGCGCCGAGCTTTCGTGAAACTCAAAAACCCTCAACAAATCTCCTCCTCGGAGGCAATCCATTTCATATCTCATCCGCCTATACTAAAAGGCGATCCATTTCATTCCTCATCAGCCTCACACCTAGATTCTAGGGTTTCAAACGCCTCATCGTTTTATTCACCGCCCGGCGCATCCTAAAACCATTCTGGCCGATTTTTGCCTCCGCGCGACCTCCTCCTCCGGCGTCTTCCTCCACCCGGCGATTCTAGGGTTTGATATGTAGCCCATCAATCTTGTGCATACCTATTACATAAGCTGTTTCTTGAACTACATTTTGTTGATTCCACTATTCTGAGCTACTTTTTTTTTTTTTTGGGGGGAGGTGATCTATTCCCACGAGCACATTCGCTTGTTTAATATTATTCTTCGAGAGAGCCAAAGGCGGCTCAAAAACAAGCAACCACACGCGAGGGAGCTTGACTAGTCCTCATAGAGACATAGGCGCCTATTACGGAATTGAACTATATAATTTTATCACGATATTTTTTTTGGCCAGAGGCGCTACTATAACTATAAAATACTGCAAATCTTTGTTTGCTTAATTTTCTTTATACACATGAATATCGTGCTCAAGAACAATGGCGCTGCAGAGAGTACTTCAACTATCTTGTCTTCAGGAATGTCCTTATTAAAACAAGCGTTACCAAAGTACTTTTTGAACTACATTTTTTTTTGTTTTCTACCTCGATGGTTTGTGTAGTCCTCATAAATACATTTTGTTATTATAGAATTGAGCGTATAATTTTAGGCCACCTTATCTTGTCTTCGAAATTGATCCTATTAAACAAAGCGTTGCTAAACTACGTTTGTTTATATTCCTATTTCTAAAGCGCATTTTTTTTGTTCTCTCGCCTCTTTGGTTTGTTTAGTCCTCATAGGCGCCTATTATGAAATTGAACTATATAATTTTATCCTCGAATAGATATGTCGAGTTGTAGATCTTGAACGACACGAGTGCTACTATAATGTTGTTATCATGTGTTTTACGTCATAGGACACTTTAAAATACTCTTTGTTTGCCAAAATGCGCAAGATGTTTGTCAAGTTAAATCAAACCCCATCTCCAACGGTTTGGCATTTTTAACTTGGCAAAACCCAAATTAGTGGTTTGCGGCATGCATGGGAGAGAAGCGGCGGCGCAGGGGAGAGGAGTTTTGCCAAGTTGAGATTCACTTGGCAAATAATATGCTGACTTGGACCCTCAAATGCCAAGTCTCACCAATTTGCCAACCCAAATGCCAAACCATTGGAGAGGACAATTCATAGATTTTGGCATAAATATGGAATGCCAAGCCCAAATGCCAAACCCGGTAAGAGTTGCTCTAATACTATCTTGTCTTAAAAAAATTGCCTATTACATGAGCATTTCTTGAACTCGGATTTGCTTGTAGATCTTGAACGACACCTAAGCGCTACTATAATGTAGTTATACGTGTGTTTGTCGTCATAGGAAGCGCAAATCTTTACTTTGCTTAATTTTCCTAATACATGAATATACATGCTCAAAGAAGACAAGAACAATGGCCTACTGTAGAGAGTACTTCAACTATCTTGTCTTCTGAGGAATGTCCTTATTAAAACAAGCATTACTAAAATGCAGTTTGATTATATATTCCTCTATTCACGAACTATATTTTTTTTTTTTTGTTTTTACGCCTCGGAGTGGTTTGTGTAGTCCTCATAGGCGCCTATTATAAATTGAGCGTATAATATTAGGCCACCTAATTTTTCGAGGGGCGGCGAAATTTTCAAATCTGTTCGAGGTGACAAAAGCTACTTGGTGATTTCCATCCAACGGCGGGCATCAGCATCATCAGGCGGAAAGAGATAGAAAATCACGATGTTGCCTCCAATTTTCTATCGTCTTATTAGTGAGGAAAGGTGATAATTTTGTCCTCGGATGGATATATAGAGTTGTAGATCTTGAACAATACACCTGTTGCTACTATAATGTTATTATCTATGTGTTTTTGTCATAGGACACTTTGCAACTCTTCTTTGCTTGTTTTTCTTTATGGATGAATATGCGTGCTCAAAAACACAACTAATGCTGTAGAGTACAACTATATACCTTGTCTTACAAAAATGATCTATTAAACGATTGGATTGCTAAACTACGATTTGTTTATATTCCTCTATTTCTAAACTGTATTTTTTTTTTTTTGTTTGTTCTCTGCCTCTTTGGTTTGTTTAGTCCTCATAGGCGCCTATTCTGAGTTGAACAGTATAATTTTATCCTCGGATGGATATGTCGAGTTGTAGATCTTGAACGACACCGAGTGCTACTATAATGTTGTTATACGTGTGTTTCTATCATAGGACACTTTGCAAATCTTCTGCTTAATTTTAAAGGTATACATGAATATACATGCTCAAGAAGACAAGAACAATGGCTGCTGCTGTAAGTACTTCAACTATCTTGTCTTCACGGGGAATGTCCTTATTAAAACAAGCATTTACTAAAAGTCTGGTTTGATTCTATATTCCTCTATTCACGAACTACATTTTTTTTTTTTTTTACGCCTCGATGGTTTTGTGTAGTCCTCATAGGCGCCTATTCTGAAGAATTGAGCCTATAATATTAGGCCTGCTAATTTTCGGGTGGCGAAATTTTCAAATCTATTCGGCGACAAAGCTACTTCAGTGATTTCCATCAACGGCGGGCATCAGCGCATCATCGGGGCGGAAAGAGATAGAAACCGCGTTGATGTCGCCTCAATTTTTACATCGCCTATTAGTGAGGAAGGTGATAATTTTGTCCTCGGATGGATATATAGAGTTGTAGATCTTGAACAATACACATTTGCTACTATAATGTTATTATCGTGTGTTTTTGTCATAGGACAAGCTTTGCAACTCTTTTGCTGCTTGTTTTCTTTATGGATGAATATGGGTGCTCAAGAAACACAACTAATACGTAGAGTACAACTATATACCTTACAACAACAACAACAACAACAACAACAACAACAACATAGTCCCAAAGCTTTGGGTAGGCTAAAATGAAACCCATATGAAAAAGTAACACCTTGTCTTACAAAAATGATCTATTAAACAAGCTTGCTAAACTACAGTTTGTTTATATTCCTCTATTTCTAAACTATTTTTTTTTTTTTTTTTTTTCTGCTCTCTTTTGGTTTGTTTAGTCCTCATAGGCTTCCTATTACAGAATTGAACGTACAATTTTATCCTCGGATGGATATGTCGAGTTGTAGATCTTGAACGACACACGAGTGCTACTATAATGTTGTTATCTATGTGTTTTACGTCATAGGACACTTTACCAATAATCTTTGCTTAATTTTCCTTATACATGAATATCGTGCTCAAAAAAGACAAGAACAATGACTACTCTGTAGAGTTCTTCAACTATCTTGCCTTCTGAGGAATGTCCTTATTAAAACAACTATTACTAAAGTATAGTTACTTTGTTTATATTCCTCTATTCTGAACTACATTTAGTTGTTCTACTGCTCGATGGTTTGTGTAGTCCTCATAGAGTGCCTATTACGAGTTGAGCGTATAATATTAGGCCCTACTTTATTTTGAGGTTACTGAAATTTTCAAATCTGTTCGGGCGACGAAGCTACTTTATGATTTCCATCCAACGGCCCGGGCATCAACGCATCATCGTTGGCGGGAAGAGGCGAGAGAGCACACGGTGTAAGCCTGAATTTTTTAGGCGCTGTAAGTGAGAAAAGGTGACAATTTTGTCCACGGATGGATATATGGTGTTGTAGATACTGAAGCGGTACACGACTTCTACTATAATGTTGTTATGCATTGTGTTTTTGTCATAGGAAGCTGCTACTACTTTTTTGCTTATTTTCTTTATAGATGAATATATTTGCGTGCTCAAGAAACCTGCGATTGCTGCGTAGAGTACTCTACTATCTTGGCTTATAAAAATGTGCCTATTAAATGAACTGCTGCTACTCAAATCACGATTTCTTATTAAAACAAGCGTATAATATTAGGGTCTTGCTAATTTCGAACAAAGGGAAATTTTTCAAATTTATTCGGCGATGAAGCTACTTACGTGATTTTGATCCAACGGCGAGCAACAACACATCATCAGCGGGAAGAAAGCGAGCATGCGGTGTAGCCTGAATTTTCGATCACCTATTAAATGAGGTGCCTTGGGATAGTTGATTATCGCGGCACTCTCCAAAGGTTGGGTGAAGGAGGACAATGAATTGGCCACCCAAGGAATCAGAATCCTTGGGACAAATATCCGCAGAACCTTGCTCGGGATTTTTTTGCGTGCATTGAGCATCTTGGCGGTGTCGGGTGATAAAGGCTGAAATTGTTTGGACATGTGAAGAGGCTCGGTCTTTATACGAGATAGTTTTAGAGAAGGCGGCGGATCCCTCGATGTCATTGGTGTAAAGGGAAGATATGAGCTTATGGGAGATGTTACTCGAGAGGCGGGCATCGGCGGATCGGCTTTTGTCGCGGTGAAGGGAAGGGGAAAAGGCAGCGGCAATTCGTAAGAGACACACCACTTAGGAAGAACAAGGCACGGCGTGTTTGGGTTGGTGGGAAGACTTGTTGGTCGGCGGTGTGCGAGAAAGACTAGATGCGAGGAAGAAGAGGGAAGCGTGAGACAAGCGGTTCGCTAAAAAGCTTCTTGCTGCACTAGATGAACTCATGGCTAAGGTGGAGG
>JADLZK010005038.1:0-75105 GCA_015847255.1 Hyparrhenia diplandra | reverse complement strand
GCTCCTCTCCTTTCTTCCTGTCCCGGGGCTGCTTGCATGAAGAGACGAGCCATCCGCTCATCCGTACTCTCTCTCAACTGTAGCCCAGCATGGTCCCCAACATCGATTGTTGCTCTCTCCGCCTTCTCTCTCCATCTCTGTCTCCTCCCTCTCCTTTTTCTCCCGATGTATAGTGTCGCGCCCATACGCCGCCGCTATCCCGCCGCTCCTCCCCCCTTCTCATGAGTCCTCGCCGATCTATGCCACCGCCTTCCTCCCTCTCCTCTTCTCCCCGCTCCGTCCCAACTTCCCCCGCCTCCTCCTCGCTAGCCTCGCTCTCCCTGCGGCCGCGCCTCGCCTCTCTCGCTATTTCTCTTGCCGCACACCGCCGCCGTCAAACTCTCTTGGTCGACGGCAGAGATCCTCACCTGCGCCGTCCCTCCGTGCCATATAGGTTCCTCATTTGCCTTCTCCGGAGTTCAATCTATATACAAATCAATTGATTCGCTTCCATTTGCCTCGCAAATTTCAGTCACAATCCATTACTTTTGTGTTTCCATTCATTTTCAACCGTTGATATGTGAGTATCCGGTTTAGACTGTTTAGTCGATCCGGTATGGTTGATATGTAAATATAATAGAGATGCAAGACTTTACGACCTTGCTCCAATCCATTAACAATTTGTTGTGTATATTCTTTTCAAATAAAGATTTGTTCCATAATAGAGATTTGTTCCATATTCTTTTCAAGCTGTATAACCATTTTGTTGTGTATAATTTTGATAGAATTTTCTGCTATCAAGTGATTGACTGTTGCAAGTTGGCAACTGGTAACATCTGACAAGGCGACCAATGTATTTGTAGTTTTATTATGTAAGCTTTTGGGACATGAAAGAGTCATTTATTAGAAATCCATGTAAATTTGGACTACTGAAGCATGCTGGGCAACTGTATGCATACACTGCTTTAGTTAAATCTGCTATGATGTAGAGAAAATATGCATTTGAACTATTTTTTTATTTGCACCTAAATGTCTCTAGCAAAATATTTTTTTCTTTAGTTATTTTGCTTTAACAAGACTACTGTGATTTATGATCAACAGTTCATGCACAAGTCCTGTCACACCATAAGAAACAATAGTTTCAGAATTTTGTTCATGTATTCTATATAAGCTTGTTTACAAAAGTAGGATACGTATTCCTTTATTTTATCTTCTTTGCATCTGTAAGTTCTTCTTTAGATGGTTTCTCAATTCGTATTTTTTTTCTTGCTATGATGGTTTCTCAATAGCTTCATCCCTGCTTGTATAATGGATTTTTTTTTCTATCTTGATTGAAGTTTGTCTTGCTTGCTGCGGTTGTAGCCATGAGAGAACAGATTGTAAAGCTCCAGCAATCCAACTATGTCCAAACCTTTTACAGAGTGTCTAGTCAAGAAGGCTCTACTTTTTTAATAGATAGCAAAACGATATCTGTGCTCTGCTATAAGTAGGAAGTAAGAAAGTAGCCATGAGTGACTAGTATTTTTCTTCATATGAGGTTAATTTCCAAGTTATATGTTCCATATGTGGTTAATTTTGAGTTATTCTTCTTCGGTAACAGATGTCCCTGTTCTCCTGAAGCATTTTTGAATGCACAATAATTTTTGAATGCACAATAATTTTGAATGCATAACGAAATAGCTATAAGAAAAGGACAACATAATATTTCCTTCATTCATTTTTGAATGCACAATATTATGTTGTCCTTTTCTTATAGCTATTTCGTTATGTTTATATAATATTATTTCAAGGTAATAGTATTATTTTTAGTTACACTTCCTACGTAGCATTTACATCACTAGTAAACAAACCTGAAAAAATGTTGTTAGCCTCTCAGTTCCTGTGTATTATTTTTTAGAATTCACTTCGTACAACATCTGATGATCTTGCAGCCTTATTAAAGTCCTAATTAGCCTTACCAAGTACTTCTTGCTCGTGGTCCACGGGTCCAGCGGCTGTGGCATTTTTCAAGTCACGCTGCCCTGGACATAGCTGCAGTAAGTCCTACCTTCGTATCTATAGTTCTGGTTGCTCTCCTTGTTAAATCAGTGTTTCCGAGCTTAGATTGGTCTATGCTTTGATGGCGAATGATCTTTGGTTGCTGGCATTAGTTGTTTCAATCTTGCCCCCAAACCAATCTGCTTACAGTAGAGATTTAGGTGTGTCAGGGAGGGGTGCTGATGTGTTGTTCAGATCGATTTAAACTGTATACGGGTTATTATTCAATCTGATTTCACGGTTGAGATGTACCTATTTTATCACTCATAATATGATCATGTCACAACTAAATTGTTGATTTAGGAGCTCCTGGGATGATTTTACATGTACAATTGTAGTCTATGACTCAAAATTGAGAGCTGAAATTAGTTGCTGGCTGACACACTCACACACATATAGTGTTGTAGGTAAAGTCACAGTTCAATATTGCCATATGCCTTTCTAGCCTCATTTAAAACCAACCAAAGAGAAAACTTTTAACCCTTTGGGATCCTCATCCTAGAACTTAGTTGTTGCAGAATAAGATATTGAATTATTGATAAAATGTGTTGTCCAATATAGTCTTAGAAAACTGAAAAATTTTCCGACTCACTAGTTATTAAGTTTTTCTTTGTTCCATGGAACATTGGCACAGGATGTTTGGAAAAACTAAATCTCATTTGAACAATTATAGTAGATATATGGTTTAGTCAAGGCTGTAATAAAAAAAATGGATCTTTCTTTCCGGGAACTGAATCTCATTTGCAGATTTGTCCAGCTTTGGAGAAAAGTCTCAAGCTTTTAACTACTCTTTTTTCATATATCCTTGCAGCAGGGAAACATGAGGGCATAGTGTGACCAATTATTTCAACTCTCATGCATATTGTCATGGCCTTATGGGTGTACCATGTATGTAAAATATTTGTGTATTGTTTAATTCCATTCCTTGATTTAGTTTACTGGTGGTCTTTATGAGTTTCATCGAACAACTCCTTTCGAGAAGAGGAGGAGGATGGCGGTGGCAGCGAGTGCAAGAAAGGCGAGGACGACAACGACGACGAGGTCGATGGCAAGGGACCGGAGGACATGGTGCATGGTGATTTGACGTGCACTTATCAAGTAACAGATTTGAGGTAGGTTTGTACTCATGGGTAGCATAGCAGTATTCATCAGAACTAATTCTCTTTAGCTATTTCCAAGATTCAACCCAAATACCCTTATACTATATATTGAAAGTGACATTTACTATTTTGTCTTTACCTGAAAACAGTTCATCTAGATGCTGTCGGATTCCACATGTAGCTATCATACTGACTCAGTGTAATAGGAAAATTAAGGAATATACGTCAGTAAAAATATATTCAAATTACATAAAGGCACTATAAATCACTAGATTGCTGGTAACTGCAATGGTAACCTTTTTTTATACAATAATTGGGTTATTATTTTCCCCCAAGGCATACTAATGAATTTTCCTCCCATTGAGTCAGATGTGTTTTCATAGTTGCAGGGCTCAGCAGAGTGATTGAATCCTTCAAGGCTCATGAGTACCTGGATGTTTTTGGTCATGTCCACAGGTTACAAGGGATAGCTGTGAGCAAGTGCTAGGCCAGTGCAGTTTCCTGTTGGATGTATTGTGTGCCATTGCTTAATTTCAATAATGCCAAGTCATTCAACCTAAATTTGCCATGTCGACCTTTTATGGTCCAAGTCCAATTTGGACATATATATTTATGTATGTATATGTATATATATGTTCACTACTATCGCTATTACACAAATAATAATACATTTTTTGAAAAAAACTTTGCTCCACAATAACATGTACATCTTAGATACGTTAATGTACCACTTTCTCTAAGTTGATGGGTGGATACATTGATAAAGTCGATGGGCTCTGTAGAGTAAATTAACCAAAACTAAAGAAAGAATGGTAGATCTCAAATTTAACTAGATTTATAACAAAAAGTACACATTATGCGCTTTGAGAATGCAAATAAATCTCAAGTTTAACTAGATTTATAAAAAAATACTAACATTTGTACCTCTAAATAGGATTACACATCAGTACAATCCATGAGCTCATTGTACTCCATCTATTCCAAAATAAGTACAAATGTTGTACTTCAAGAAGTCAAACAAACCGTAAGTTTAACTATTTTTATAGAAAATAATATCAACATTTGTACCTCTAAATAGGATTAGTACAAAAAAATATGATATGATTAATCTAATGATAACTATTTGATATTGTAAATCTTAGTACTTTTATGTAGATTAAGTCAAACTTAATCTAATGATAACTGTTTGACTCCTAAAAGTACAAGATACTATACATTTATTTTAGTACAGAAGATGTACTCCATCTGTCCTAAAGTATTTGTTGTTCTCCTAAAGTAGATCATTAAATCTTGTCTCATAATAAACTTAACTGGAGATACAAATATTGCTATATTATTTGTAAATCTAGTCAAATTTACAAAAGTTGGACTGGCATGAAACCATAACAACACTTATTTTAGGACAAATGGAGTATTTTCGAACATCACATCAGTACAATTCATGAGCTCATTATACTCAATCTGTTCTAAAATAAGTACAAGTAGTGCGCCGACAAGTCAAACAAATATCAAGGTTAACTAGATTTATAGAAAATAATATTAACATTTATGCCTCTAAATAGGATTAGTAAAAATATGATTAATCTAATTATAACTATTTGATATTATAAATCTTAGTGTATATATACATTTAGTCAAACTTAGTGTACAATCCATGAGCTCATTGTACTCCATCTATTCCAAAATAAGTACAAATAGTGTACTTCGAGAAGTCAAACAAACCTCAAATTTAACTATATTTGTAGAAAACAATACTAACATTTGTACCTCTAAATAGGATTAGTACAAAAAAATATGATATGATTAATCTAATGATAGCTATTTGATGTTATAAATCTTAATACTTTTATGTAAATTTAGTCAAACTTAAGTTTTTTTTTTACTCCTAAAAGTACGAGATATGCATTTATTTTAGTACGGAAGGTGTACTCCATCCGTCGTAAAAAATAATTGTTGTTCTCACTTCTTAGAGGAGTCAAATGATTTTAATTTTATTCAAATATGTATAAAGTATTAATAATTATAGTATATAATTAGTATGGTTAACTCGATAATTGATTCTATTCTAATAATAAAAGTTAATTGGAGATACAAATATTACTAATATTTTTATAAACCCAATCGAACTTTAGAAAGTTTGACCGACATGAAAACCATAGCAATGCTTATTTTGGGACACAAGGAGTATTTTAGAACATCAACCAGTACTATCCATATGCTCATTGTACACCCTTTCCAAAAAAAAAAGTACACATCACACACTTCGAAAAGTCAATCAAATATCAAGTCTAACTAGATTTAGAGAAAATAGTATTAATATTTATACATCTAAATAGGATTAATATAGAAATATATGATATGATTAATCTAATAATTATTATTTGATATTATAAATTCTTAGTATTTTTATGTAGATTTGATCAAAATTAAGTTTGTTCGACTCATAGACGTATGAGATAGCTTATTAAATCTTGTTTCATAGTAAACTTAATTAGAGATACAAATACTGCTAATATTATTTATAAATCTAGTCAAATTTTAGGACAAATGGAGTATTTTAGAACATCACATCAGTGCAATTAATAAGCTCATTGTACTTAATCTGTTCAAAAATAAGTACAAGTAGTGCACTTCGACAAGTCAAATAAATATCAAGGTCAACTAGATTTATACAAAATAATATTAACATTTATACCAGAAATAGGATTAGTAATATATATATATATATGATATGATTAATCTATTGATAGCTATTTGATATTATAAATCTTAGTATTTATATATATATTTAGTCAAACTTAAGTTTGTTTAACTTATAAAAATATGAGATATGTATTTATTTTAGTACGGTAGGTGTACTACATCATTGTTCTCCTTTTTGGAGGAGTCAAATTATTATAATTTTATTCAGATATATATAAAAAAGTATTAGTAATTATAGTGTTTAAATAAGCATTTACTAGTATTTAAATTAAGAAGAAGTTAAATACGTAAAGAATTGAACACAAACTACAAATAATAAAGTACCGCACTGTAAATAATAAAGTAATCAACATGTACCCAACCTATACTTTGTACGCGCGGAATGTACTGCAACACAAACTGTGCGAAGGTTAAATGAAATGACCGTACTTAATGACCGAGTACTTAGTGAGGATAAAAGTAAAATAAAGAAAGTAAAGATTGAATCAGTAAAACTAAGTCTTGACGGGTGGCAGGCATGTCCACTGTACAGCATGCAACCGTACGATAGTAACATAGTAATGTACTCCCTCTGTCCCTGAATGTTTGTCTCTAGAAAACCGTGTTTCCCTCACAAACACGCTTCCCGGCGCGACAAACAAAAAAGGGAGGAGGAGCAAGATAGTTCGATACTCGTATAAACGAAACATACACACGCAGGTGGGGCCCTCTTCAATGCTTTATTTGATATACATATATACGCATCGGCTTTGTAAAAATGAAAATCATTTACTGTTAATTTTAATTAAAAGCATCAAGTTTGGAGCTAACTCTAAAATTCCTTCAATGTTTTGCAATCCTCACTAAAAATTCATGTTGTTAAAGTTCATATTGTTAATGTTAAGTGATTAGAGAAGAATAGTGTATTATGCTTTGGCATCAACATTTTGACGCCGGTTTTGCTCGATGGATGGCTGGAGTCACGCAAGGACTCTGACATGCATTCATCAGTTGAGAATACTACTAGTCCGAATCAAGGAGGCTGCCGCTCCATGTTCTTAAATTAGTGGAAATATATTGGTGCGTGGTATCATACTACTTGTTGTTTTTTTAAAATGGTGAGGACAGCGGCCTCACGTCGGTCTACTGAGCAGTCATGTCTGGAGTACATATGCAGTACGGGGGAACTGTGCATAAGCTGGCGTGCTGGGAGCAGGCAGTAGGTGCCCTTCGGCGGTGTCAGGCGTGATGGCAGAGGGCGCATGGCGGTGCCTGGAAAAGGTTCTGTGTCGAACAGAGAAGATGGTTAGAACAGTGAACCTGCGGTCGGATCCCATATGGCCACTGCTGAATACAAGACAGAGTATTCATCCATTGAGCAATGGTAGGATTAGGGATCTTCTTTTCCCCCTCATTTCTTTGTCGTATTCTGAGTATGTAGCAGATCACATGTGCACATGAGCTCTTCCTGACCTGGGACTAAAAAACAATGCACAAAAGACAGCTTGATGGCCGCTTAACAAGCAAGAAGATGGCCGCTTAACTGCCTCAAATTAAGTATACTAGCATACTTTTGTCAAAAAAAAAGTATACTAGCCAACATTTTGGGGAGTGTTATACAATTCTGAGTCTGACTCCAGTCTCCAGATTTATATGTCGTCAACAACATGCTACGTGCCCTAAACTCTATGAAGTTGCACACATCAGATCTGCATTCAAGTGGCCAGGGCTGAATTCTAGTAATGGTACCATCTGTGCATAGCTACAACATATTTGGGTTTTTCCTCTTTAATTTTTGCTAGTTTTGCATTTTGGGTCAAAGACATTCTCTCGTGGGCAGCATTGTTCACCTGCAGAGATATGAAGATCTTAGTTATAGGTAAGCACAATATGGAACAATTACACACAAGTGCAGTTTTGGGTCTCAAGCAAAATTAACTTGTGGCAAGTTGTAACGGATAGTGGCAGTATCTGACCTCTTTGAGTAAAAAGCTGATAACTGCTTCATCATCCACAAATTCCTTAAGGGAGGTCTTGAGAAATTGCATATCCAGATGAATCTGCTGAAATCCACTTCTGTTGAAAGTCTGAAGACGGACAAATCCTTGCAAGCTTTTCATGCAGAGCTTGATGACAGTAGAAATAACAGATTAATGAAATTTACCAAGAATACAAGGAATTACAGTCAAAAGCGTCCCAAGTGACGTTCCTGTAGATTGAAGAAAAATATACTAGAACTATAGCATATATGCCCTAATAGCATCACAAAATTCAATTGATAAGCTGCTCTATGAATATCACAGCATGGTGCAATGTTAATTACATGTTGTTAAAATACCACTTAAAATGTTGACACAAATATTTTGCCAGGATCAATGAATATCACAGCATGGTGCAGTATATTCCTGCAACCTAATGAAACTTCAATTTAGCAATCAAGTGAAAAATGAAATGAAGGCAGAGATCATAAATACTACATGATGCACAAAAATGATCAGGTTATAGAAGCCTATAGTAGTCCCATTGAATAGGTGATCCTTTAGCAATTCTCCTGGGTAACATTATAACATAAGTTTTTTATATTCATACTGGCTGTTAATTGAACCATATAAGTTTGTTATACAAGAACGCAAGTAAATAAAAAAATATTCCTCTCAGATAGTCAGATGTTGGAAATAACTAATTTCCTGAGCAAGTATGCAATGCGGCAATGCCCTTGAGAAAATTCTGACAACACAAAAAGTATCAACACATTATGAATTACTGTTTTCACTTAAAATAATCAGAGTGTGTATTCAATTCTTGAACTTATGTTATAATAACCCATATAACTACAAGATCACCATTGTGATATTGATGCAGTTTTATGTACATTGTCCAAATATTTAACAACCTAAAAAATTAATGAAACCAAAAGCTGATAGCAACTTTTTACTTCTAAAGGGAAAGAGGAAATAGTTAATTCTGGGAGATTACCTGTGTGTATTCAGCTTAGGTGAATATTTCCATTTTCTGCCCGAATAACTTTGCCAGGTGGTTTTCTAAAAACTGACTTCTAGCACGATGTGTGTTTGATCGATTTAACATGTCTTCCTGCATTGGATTGCTTCTGGAGGAAGTCGTGCTAACTGTGCTATCAGAATGCCGATGTCGCCGAACTATACCAGGTAAGATCTGCTTGACTTCAGATACCACACAATTGAACTAAAAGAAAAATGATAACCGTTACTTAGAGAAAACTTTAGAACCGAATTTCTAGTAAGAACTCATTTCCAAAAGCAGAGTGCAATACCTAAATTGGCACGGTACTGCATGCTCAGTTATGAATTTTTAGCCATACTAGCAGTATATGTGCACATAATGGAATAGGAAAAGGAACTGGACAAACCTCTCAGAGAAGTAGATCAACAAACATGTTCACTTCCCTAGATTCCTTGTGCTGTTTTTTAGTTGAACATATAAAGAAAAAAAAAAAATGCAAATTTGAGCAAAAAAATAAAAAAAAGTGAAATCACATATTATTTTGTTGAATACAAAGGCTAACATTAATCCAAACCGGTGTTGTAAATCGCTTATTTTGTTGTAGATCTTCTGAGTCTTAATATTTATGTACTGCTCCAAGGAACACAATATTCAGTTATTGACACTGACAGATCGATTTTTTTAAAAAAAAAATTGTACAAAGAAGAAAAGGATTAAGCTATTTCAGATTACAAACAATAGAGTTTTGTAGTATGTTTCTGATTATGCTCCCAAGGCAGAGGGATTGACCCTTCACATGTAAACTACGATTTGGCTGCTTAGAGACTGGAAATGGTTGCTTTTGGAAACAAAATTCCAGAGAATGTAATGGCATGGCAATATAGATACTTATGTTTCATGACACAAGATATCATGAGTGCACTGACATTGCTTACAGAGTTAAATGTATCCACAATGCAATAGATTTATGGTTCTAAAAAACTGAAATACTAAATAGTGCACATAGCACTTTTTCCCTGTTACAAGAGTGCACCCAACTTTTTTGTAATAAGGAGATCCAAAAGTACAAGAGAAAAAATACTACTCTACAAGCCTCCATGTCTATCTTTATGTAGTTATTTAATTCCATATGACAGTTGATGAGAAGTGAAGAAAATAAACCACCATATGGGACAGTGAGATCGAACTTCTACATCAAAGTGAGTCACAATGAACAATAGAATGAAAAGGAACAGAAGATAAAGAATGCTTCCTACATGGTGCAAGAATTTCTCTCCTGATGAACGATATAGCTGACATATTTCTCCAGGCACAAAAGGTGGTCCATACTGTGCACCACCTGCAAAAAAGGAAGATGCTAGCTCCTAAAAAAGGCAACAGAAGCCAGAATGGTTTCATTATGAAAGTTCACACTGGACAGTGGCCAAGTGATTGGAAACGGCATAACGTACCTCTGTTACTTTAGGAACTGTTGTGTGTTCAATGTAAACACAGAGTAGTTCAAGCATAAGTATCAACACTGTTTGGACCCATATCAATTTGCACAGAATCAATAATTGACTCTTGTGAATTTTTTTTGCTTCTCCCAGAAAGCACATGAAAATGCCAATCAAGTTTCTGGAAAAAGTCTTGAAAACCTTCTTGTACCCAATCAATAATCAAATCTCTCAGCTTTACAAGCAACTCTATATTGCCATCTATCAGATAGATGATGAGATTCCTGGAAGCAACATGGGCAAAAATAAAAACATTAAATCAAAGGATGAGATTTATGTTGCTTGACAACATGACAAAATGGATGGGTGTTCAGAAGTTCTGAAGCTTCCTAGTGTGTACCTGCAGGAGATCTATGCACCCTGTATGTTATTTAAGATTTACTGTTTGTTTCAGACTAGATGGCCAAATAAAATAGGACATATTCCCTGAAAGATAGATAAAAAAAAAAGAGTAAAATGCATTGTAGGTCATTGAACTTGTCATGAGATCTCATCTAGGTCCATGTACTTAGGAAACTAGGTAAATAGGTCCCTTAACTTGTCATGAGGTCTCATCCAGGTCCAAAACCGGATTTGGTAGGCGGTTTTGCTACAGTAAGTGGTTTTTTTTTTTTCTTTTTTTCTTTTTCAATTTAGATTGAATCTTTGAAAAATCATAGTAAATTATAGAAAAATCATAAAATGAAAAATCTAATTTTTTTGGACTTCACATGAGTAGATCTACAAGTGAACATATAATAGAGTATACTTTAGTACAAAATTTTATATGAGTAGATCTACAAGTGAATATATAATATGGTATAGTACAAAATTTTTGCTACTGAAGTTTTATTTGTTTTTCTTTGTTATTTATTTAGCTGATTCTTTAAAAAATCATAGTAAATAAAAAAATATAAAATAGAAATCTAATTTTGTTTGACTCCACATGCGCATGTCTACGCAATGAGTATGTAATATGATATGCTTTAGTCCAATAAAATAATTAGAAGTGCAGCTACGAATTATTTCAATTAATTACAAAAAAGCATAGATCTAAAGCTACAACAAAAATTTTGTACTAAAGTATACTATATTATATGTTCACTCGTAGATCTACTCACGTGAAGTCCAAAAGAATGAGATTTTTCATTTTATGATTTTTCTATAATTTACTATGATTTTTCAAAGGTTCAATCTAAATTAAAAAAGAAAAAGACAAAAACCACTTACTGTAGCAAAACCGCCTACCAAACCCGGTTTTAGACCTGGATGAGACCTCGTGACAAGTTCAGGGACCTGTTTATCTAGTTTCCTAAGCACATGGACCTAGATGAGACCTCATGACAAGTTCAAGGACCTACAAATGGATTTTACTCTAAAAAAAATCAAAGGAGTGAGTTTATAAAATGATCACTCTATAAAAAACGAATAAGCTCTATTTATGGCACTCTATCTATTTTTCTCCTATCACACTCAAACAAGTACAAACTGAGCAATGAATAATGATTACTGGTAGGTTAAATTGCTCCAACACACACATCTAGTTTTTGTTTGTTGAATGAGAACTGATAGGAAGTAGGAACATACATTTTTGGATGACGAATTGTAACTCTTCATCTGGACATGCATCCTGAGAGCCTAAAGCAACATAGATTATGGCTTTTGAGTCCTAAAACATTAAAAAGGATAGCAGGTCAGATGAATCAAGCTTTATTTACTCTAAACTTCTTAATTTAGAGTTGAGTATAAGAAGCTACAATCATCAGCATCCGATATTTATCTAAATCATGCTACCTGCACAAATCTGAAGAATCATGGAAAAATGTTGAAGAAACCAGTTTACTTCAGAAGTTTAGCAAGCAGTAGAACAATACTGAATTACTTCATGTAGCATAACAGGTAGCTAGCATTTTAAATCTAAAAATTTATATTGTGCTATAGCTTTGCTAGACTATCTATATGCAACTATGAAGAAGTAAAGGACTTGGCAATAAATATTAATGGCAGGGATATTAAATTCCAGATGTTACAGACTAAAATTTGTCATGGAACTATGGAAGTGGCTACCTAGTCATCTCTAGCTGTAAGTTACAATAAAACAAATGACTCAATTATTATAAAACAGGCACTTTCAACAAAGCACCGTATATATCATACTCACTTGGTAGTCAGAGTTCCAAATGCTCTGAACATTCAGATCACCGAAAAGTCTATAAAATTATCCTAAATATGCAGACTTGATTAATTTTTCAATATTTCGGAATAAGATGCAACACCGCAAAAAGTACTAAAGGAAGAAGATTATAAAGTATCGGCCTGAGCTATTTAAGTTGAAGGCAACATTCCACATACTTAAGATGCAAATTATCTCAACTGGATGGAAAACACATGCATGTACCAGTTTCCCAAAGCTACGAAAAAATGATTTTGAATTCTAAGCTGAGATCGAAACTCACTAATGTCTACTTGTCAGATGTATATATATATAATTGTTGTCACAAACAACAACTAAACAAGAAAAAAATATATTTTTACCAACAAGGCCTTAACAACGGATATAAAAAAGTTTTGTTCGGATGTTATCACTTTAGTATTAAGGACTCATTGGACAGACTTGCAAAAAATCCACATAAACTGTAATTTACAATAAGACTGGGGAGTTAAACTAAATAAAACTTTTATTAAGGCTTAAAGAGGCTTCATGTTAAAAAAGACTATTCATATATGGCAAATCTAATTAAAATCTTCAAGCTACATTCCAAGTTTGTTTAGGGAAATGAATCCGGAGTTCCAGTAAGAAAACCGAGTGACAACGGTGCTATTATTTATGACTAGTTTTTTAGTCACATTCAACCCATTTAGACAAAGATGTGCTCATCATCATATAAACAATCATCCTCAACACTAATCTTGCAATGCCCAAGCACTACCAAATGAAATCTTTGGCATATGAAAACTGGTGGGAAAAAAACAACTGAATCTGAATGGAACAAAAATGAGCAGTTATATAAATATGCAAATCCGGTCAGACAAAAATGAATTGGTTTGAGAAAAAAAAAATCTAAAAAGGACACAAAGAATGATTCCTAATGGGCTGAATCTGAATCTGTAGTTATGACAGAGTTCTGTATAACATTGACTCAGATCGAGAAGATGCAATGTTGCAACCAACCAATGCATGCACCCAGGACAGAACCTCCAACTGTATGAAGCCAAAATTAGGAGAGCACACAATCAATCCAAACTACTTGGTCCAATCTCCTACTCGTACCTGTGATCAGAGAAGCGAAAGTGAAAACAACGGACAGGGAACAAATTGCAAGGGTTCGAGACCTCTATAAGCATGAAAAATAATATGGCAAATAAGCTACATTGGCAAGAAAGGAAAACAGAAAATTCCCATGAGTAAAATCCAAAGTCCATGACACCAGAAATCTAGCAAGCTAAATTCAAAAAAAAATCTATCAGGCCAGTAAAACCACCACCATCAGAATAAAGTGGATCTAGCAAGGCCAAGTGATGTAACAGCAAGAAATCCTAGCCACAGGCAAGCACCGAAGAACATGCACGGCGGTGATTGGGTGGCAGATATCGTCGGTGCTAGGGTTGACGGAGCAACTAGATCTGGCTACGTGTTGAGTAGAGGAGCAGGAGGCGACGGTGTCGAAGAGGCTTCGGTGCTGGCGGCGAAAGGGCAGCCGACGATGAGGAGGCAGGAGAGACAAACTCGGAGAGAGAGGAGGTGGAGGAGGCAAGGCTGTAGCTGTCTCCGCCGCCTCGGCATCCACCATGGCGCCGGCGGGGCAGCCGACGAGGAGGAGTGATGAGAGGTAGGGAGAGAGAGGAGGTGGAGGATACCTACCTGCTCCGCCGCCGCTTCATCCACCATGGCTGACCGTAGGAGAGGGACCGTAGGAGAGGGATGGAGCACGCTCGTGGCCACAGGGAGGTACCGGTGGGGATGGATGTGGTCCGTGGAGAAGAAAGACAAAGAAAAAAAAAGGAGCCGGAGAAAGAGAGAAAATGAGCCTGGGAGCCGAGCCGATTGAGCCGAGTTGAGCCAGCCGAACGTCTAGACATTAAACAAATATGAAGTACCATGCAGTGTCAGAAGGATGCATGCAAAACCGTACCCAGCACAAATCTTGGCGGCAGTACAGCCGTCCAGATAGGCTCAGCGTGCGCTAGGGCCAAAGGTATGCGCGTTCTCATGTATAGAGCCATGGGAGAAGCACGGCTACAATTCTTGTAGTGTGTGCAAGTCTCTACTGGATTGTCACGATCCTTCACTATGAATAGCAATTATAAGGGTAATTTGAACGACAGGTTCCTGATTCGAAGGTAGAAGACGACAACGTTCAGGTTCAGGTTCGGGTTCGTGTTCTGTTCGATGCCCATTTTGGTTACAGACCATGGCATATATCTGCCGACGGGCACACACACCTACTGGCCAAGGCCCAACCCAATAGGCCAAGCATACACACACTCAGGTCATGACATTGACCATTCATGCCTGATAGAGTCACCAATCCAATTTTACCAGGAACCATACTTGCAAAGCAAAAGGGCATATGACGCAAAGATGAAGGGTTGTTTCAGTCTGAATCACCTGGGTTGCAGGGCCAATTCTTTTTCAGGAGATAGATCTTTGCCAGTATTGGTAGCCAAGCCAAGCCAAAAAAAAAAAAGTGCTTTCCCTCGGTTGCAGGGCCAATTCTTTTTTAGTCTGTTGATCACACGGCCTGCAATATGGCTTTGGATTTGAATGGGGACATAGACTGCAAGATATACGCCGATTTTGCAGTATATGTTCCATTATTTATCCATTTCCATAGAATTGCATCGTCTTAACTCGGCCATTTGTTGTACAAATTCCATTCATCGTAATCCTCTGATCCAATTCATATGCAGCAGCTCATCTTTCACTTTTGATTTTTCTCCATGCCAGGGGTACAAGACGGACGCAATTGGTGATCGACCATCAGCCTATGGAGGTGCCAAAAACCCAGCTTTGTCTCATTTTCCCACGGTCACCACCGTGGAGGCGCAAAAAAGAGCTCTGTCCGAGTTGTCTCACGGTGGAGCAGATCCCACCCAGGGCATTTCTGGACTACAATGTATGTAAGCTACTATGATATCCACAGACCAAAAGAACAAGCCGCTTATTCCTCCTTTCAAGAACAATATAAATACAAATATCTGGGGACTACAATTTGCCCTCATTTACAGACTTGAACTCTCACAGCCGTAAAAACCCAACAGAAAAAGACTTCTATTCTTACAAACCTCGCTTCAAAATGTACCTTTTTTTCGAGGCAGAAAAGAATTTTCCCAAAAGATCCCCTAATCCAATAGAACTCACGTCTCTAATACCAACGGAAGCACGGCGACTAGACAAAAAAACCTGTCAACCACTGCTTTAATAAGGGAAAAATAACACTGATCGTAGGGATAGAGACCAAAGGAACAATTACAACTGACTAAAACTAAATAAGAAAACAAGGGATCTGTACTGCTATAATAAACCATACTACGGCCGTGGAAACCTAACTGAACAGAAGCTCACGAGCCAGCTCTTCCAACAGATCATCTTTTATCATTCTCTCAATGTCCCTTCCAGTCCTGTCAATGCAGTCTGCTAAATCTGGCCACTTCGGATCAAATCCTTTCTTCTCTGGCTTGGTCTCACTGGGTGCAAGTTGTTCCCGTCTCTGAACTAGCACCTGCAAGACTTTCTCCAAGAGACCCTCTGAGCCCCAAAGTGGAGCCAAACTCCTAGTAGTATTGACCCAAGGTTGCATGTTCAAGCATGGGGCAAGGATTTGTGATAGTATTGTGTTGACCATATCGAATAAAAGCTTCCTGTCTGATCTTGACCACTGAACAACTTTGATGTACTTCTTTTCCAGCTTCTCAAATACATCCTCACCAGCAGGACAGTCGAGAGACTGACACACCTTGTACATTTGATCCTCGGAAGTTCCTTGAATTCCAGAAGCAATCAGTATATCCAGCAAGTAAGAGAATTCCCTTTCCTCATCATCTTCAAATCCTTCAAGAATATCTTCAACCAGCTGTATGGGTTTCTCGTCACTCAGCTCCACTTCATCAGAGGATAAACAATCACTAGTTCCGACAATGCTACTTGCCTTCACAGCAGTCTCTGTTGATGCAAATGTGCCAAGCTCAAGTCTCAGTTGGAGATCTAAACGAACAAGAGTACAAGACCATAGAATTAAAACATAAATAGAAAATATAAGAAGTCCAGAATAGCCAATAGCCTCTTAAAACATAAATAGAAAATATGAGAAGTCCAGAATAGCCAATATAGATATGTACCGAGGCATAATCACTAACCATATGGATCTGCAGCCTCTCGCCTGATGTTTTCAGAATCAGAACAATCTTCAGATAAAGGTTGAAGAACAGATATTGGGCTAGCCTGCCCTATCTCTTTAGGGTAGATGGCAAATGTAGAGTCTAGGCATGCAGCGTGAGGGTAGTATCCCTGTCAAAGGTATCATGAGCTCAAACTTCCTATCATACATGTTGAAGGAAAGCAAACCAAATAAACATGTCCATCGGTTGTACTACATTAAATTATGTTTGGTTTAAGTTTGAAAGAAGAAAAAAGGCAAGATACCATGGTGATAATAAAAATCTAAATATTCTTTCAGATTCTACAAAATCAAGAAACCATACAAGCATCTTCAATTTGAAATATCAAGTAAATTAGCGTTCATAAATTCTAGTATATACCTTCTTGAAGGTCATATTCCATTGATCACTAGCTAGCACACCCAGAGATGATAAGTTGGAGCTATCACTAGTGTCACTTGAAGACGATACTTGCAGATCATCAATACTGTCATTGGAGGAAAAACCTAATATCTTCTCAGATTCACTGTAAGTGGAGCTCCATGTCTGTTCAGGTCCTTTTTGATTGAGTATATCTGAACAGCACAGTTGCTTTTCTCGAATCAACGCATTGTTTAACAAAATCTGTGAATGTCTTTCCAATGAGGAATTAAGGTGTTCATCCTTATCTTTCTTTAGCAGGTCAGTTGCTCCTCTAGGATTAATGATTTTGTGTATTCGATTCAAAGCACTGATACGGTTTTGGTTCTGATGATTATCACCATGCCGTGGTTGACGTAGCAAAGACATCTTCTCAGAAAGGGAACAGTTTGTGCTGGTTAAACCCATCTTTGGAGAAGCTGACCTTTTAGCACTTCTGATCAGTTGATAACTGAAATCACTCATCTCGATGCAACTCTTTACAGCTGGAGGAGTCTTCAAATTGTTGTTGGGACTGCTGAGATGATATTTAGGTCGAGTGGGCATTCCTGAAGCAGTTCTGTTTGCACGACACGATCCTTTATCATTGAAGGTCTTATCTACTTGAACTCCGTTGCAATATGTTGAATGTGACTGATTTCTGTTACATTTCTCTGTGCACTAGGAAGACATCTAACAGACGATCTCTGGGAGCTCTTATGCTTAAATTCCGCGATATCCAAAGAAAGCTGTATCAACAAAATAGTTTTGTAAGAACTGTGAAAACAAAAAGGAGCCCATTTTAGCAAATTAAAGCTTTGTATTGTAGAAGAATATGGAGGAAAACAAATACAAAATTCAAGGACTAATAGAACTGTAGGTACATCAATAGTGAGAATATGGACACCTTACATGATCTGTTGATCCACTGTTGCATCTGAAATCTGACAATACTCCATGAACACGTCGTTGTTTGTCCACATGAGCAAACCCTGAGTACAAGTCAGGAGTAGAACAAGAACGGGTCAACTACAAATCATTAAGACTTTTACCTTAAATAAATTGCACGACTACGATTCAGACATGATGCACTTGCAGCCATAGTAATTAAAAACAGACCCGAAAATACACCATTATCTTCTTGTCCCTAAATGGAAATAGATTAATTCATGAATCACATGGTACGACCAATTATTCAGTCAAACTGTGTTAACCGATTTTTTTTTTCTCCCGGGATGTTTGCCCTGTTTGTATTTCTCGGAGATATATAGACATTAAAACATGTGTGTGGAAAATAAATGGAAAGAAGCTTCGTCGCACTAACTCTAGCATGATGTTCCCTAACTAATTGACGTTTTCTTCTCAAGGCAACAGACAAACAAACAAGTAACCCAACGATGCAAGCAAATTAGGGAACCTTCTCGCTCCGCACATAGGACACGCCACCACTGCTTGCGAGGAGGGGATTGAAAGAGGCGGAAGCAAGCAGCACCCACCTCGGCGAGGAGTGAGGCGAAGCAAAGCAGGATCAAGCGAAACAATCGCGCGCGATTCCGCAGCAGTTTGAAACGAATCACCAACACACGGGCAGAAAAAGCCGCAGAGATTATTCAATTCGGGGAGAGCAAGCCGTTACCTTCGGTTACCCGCGGAGCAGTGGTCGCCGGCGCCGCTACCGTCCGCCTGACAACCCCACCAGCTCCTCCTCCTCCTCCTCCCGTCCGGCAGGACCGCCGCACCCACCTCCGCCGGCCGCTCGCGCTGGTCCCACCCATCCGCGGCCCCTGCAAGTCAAGTCAACCCGACCGACGAACCTCCCTCGACGCCGCTGCAGGGGCTCCGCTCCGCTCGCGCGGATCGTGATCCCGCCGCGTGCCTATTTGAGGAGAGGAGAGGAGAGAGCGCCCCACACGGGGAGATAGGAAGGGCTGGATTCTCGGGGAGGGGAGCGTCGCGACGCCTGGGGCGGACGGGACGGGGCGGGAGGGAGGAAGGGAGGCCGGCGGGGCGCGTTCGGTGGCGGCGCTCCCGCTCCCGCGGCGCGATTGGTTGGCGCCCCGCACCCGCCTTTTCAGGCCCTCCCTCCACTAACCGCACGCACGCACGCACGCACTTGCGGACTTGCCTATGAAACTTTTTTGTCTTGGCTGCTTGTTATGTTTTTTGAATTTTTGAAGGTTTTGGCTGCTTGTTATGGTGATCCGTGATTGGTTTGACTGGCCAAAATAGACGACGACGCGGCGGTGCTTATTGTGGTGATCCGTGGTTAGGCGGCTAGCTAGGCTAACTCGTGTCGACCCACCTGTGGTTAGGGTTAAGCTAAGCACCGTTGCCGTAGGTCTGTTAAATGTTAATAATGCGATCCTGTTCTGTTACATGTAAATAATGCGGTGTATGTGATGTCGTACACGTTTTAGAGAGCGCGTGCGATTTGCGAACGTGGAGTAGGAGTAATGAAAGCAGACCAAATGTTGGATCGATGCGGGCGGGTAGTTGAAAGCGACTGCCCCGTGCCCATGTGGGGCTTGGCGTAGCACCGGAGGCAGAAAAATTGTGCCGGTCGTCGAGGTCGCCGTCGCGTAAGAAGGCGGTAGGAAACCGTCTCCCGTGTTATTGCGAACACATGGTTGATTTAGGTCGCCACGTGTTTAGTTTTTGTGATTGAGTGATTGTCAACCGTCAACATTTTAATTCTATTTTCCTTTATTCTTTATGCTTCGGCTATGTTCACCAAGACACGTGGAAATGTGTCGAAGACGTATCTCTTGGTTCGTCTTTGTGCGCGTGTGGAGCTTCTGGAGATGGTAGCCGACGGCGAGGTGAAGAGGCCAAGGAGGACGTCTGTCGGGCGACGACGCATCGCGGAGGTGAAGGGACGGACGTGGAGGCTCGACCGAGGGACCTGATCGCCGGTGGCTAGCCATAGTGGGTGACATCCGGGACATCGACGAATGCAAGAGGACGTGGCGGGACCGTGTCGATCGGGTCAAGACGGCGAAGCGGCGAGCGAAAGGGAGCTCGGATGACTTGGCGACTCGGGCGGTCAAGACGGCGATGACACGTGTCGAAGAGGTTTGGTGGTTTGTCCTCAAAACCATCGGCGCTGGTTTTCGTGGTTTGGGCCTCAAAACCACGGTGCGGGTTTGGTGGTTTGAGCCTCAAAACCATCGGCGGGTTTTACGGGCTTGGGCCTCAAACCCGGGCGTTCCGGTGGACGGAAGGGCCGGCGCGTGGGCGGCATCCGGGAGATTGCGCGAGCAAGGTCACGCGAGATGAGGAGGCGCGGCGGTCGTCGGATTGATAATTACCCGTAGTCGACCAAAATAAAAGCCCTGGGTTAAAAAGATCGACTCATGTATCTTAGGGGTAGTTTAAAGGCGGGAGAATATTGGACTATTTAGTGGAGGCTTACCCCTTCATCCCCCTCTTTCTCTCTCCTTTTCGTTTTTATTTTTTTTCCATTTTAGGGTTTTTTGTTTAGAGCCCAAAGAACCAAAATTTTTGTGGATTCTTGCTGTGATTCTTGTTCGTAGGAAGAGTGGCCCTAGTCCACTCATGCCCTCTGGGATTTTTCATATGGAGCTGTGATTTTTTGTTGTCCTCGCTCCTTCCTGTCTGAGTCTCTCTGTTCGTGGTTTTCGTTCTTGCCCTGATCTGATATTCCCAGCGACAGAGTAGGTTTCAGGTTATGGTTCTTTGGGAATCCATTCGTAACTAGTTCGATTTGATCTGTGCGAATTTTGGGAGCCTTTCCTTTTGATCTGACGGAGATCGAGTGATTTTTGCGGTAGCTTTTGGGTCTGTTCTTGCGGTCGACTGTCGTTCTTGCGTTCTGTTCGAGCAGTACAAATGGAATCAAGCAGTGCTAGCAACGCCGGTGCCCGAGCGTGCTTGTTTAAGCAGCGCTCGCTCTCAAGCCTCTGACTGCTCCAGCGTTTCTAGCTTCCAGGCTGTTGAGTCTGTCAGTCTTCTTTTCTCGGTTCTTGAGTTTGTATTCTATCAGAGGGAGAACCAGCAGCACTGCTGCAGCGCAGAGCGCCTCCAAATCCTAGCTGTTGCGATTCTCTAGAATACGGTTTCAAGTTGCAGGCTTTGTTTGATCGTGAATTGATTTTCACCAAATCACCAAATCTTGACTAGTCACTTCAAGCTACAGGAAGCGATTGTTTGGAGCACCATGCTGTGCTTCCCGTGAATCAAGGTGGCTCCCTGTTTTTTTTTTTTTTATTGGCCAAATTATTAGCTTTTCGTTGCTTTGATTTGCCTTGAGTAGCATGCATCAGGACCTTGATTGACTCGATTGTTTCACTCAGCGTTGTGGAATTTCTACCTGTGACTTTGTGCTTGATCTGCTGAGCTACGAACCATTTGCTTGAACAGCTGCCGAACAGCAGCAGGTGCTGTGTTCCCAGGCAAGTGCGGTGGTGAACAGGTCCGGTTCCCAGGTTCAGTTTGCACTGGATCAGATTTGCAATTTTGTCCGCAGTTCGTGCGTTTGAGCTCCGATTTGTTCTCTGTCTGTTTCGTTGGACTTGGTGTCTTAAACACTTCGTTTGATATCTTTCTACCAGGATTAAGACGTATATCACTCGCCTCTTATTTGAATTTGTTTTTGAGGTTAGGGGTTGAGCCGATGACCAAAATTGAAAAGGAAAATCGGCGCCTCATTCACCCCCTCTGGTCGCCGTTTCGGTCCTTCCAGTTATTCCCGCGCGAAATGGTACAGAACCGCCGGCCAGCCCGCTCGATGTTTTCCCCTCCCGCCGCCGTCCCGCGCCACGGCGATTGTTACGGCCGCCGTGCTAGCCCGGCGATGAATTTTGTGGGTGATGGCGAGAGAATGTTTATTAGTTGGGTCCACTCGACAGGTTCCGTTCCGCTGGCCGGCAAGCCGGGCGCCGGGCGTTGCAGGGCAGGAGCAGGGGCAGGCCGGCAATCGATGATTATTACGCAACCAACTACTCGTGTCGTGGATCAGACGCGCGAGACAAGATGAACGACTCCGTTGAGCGCACCTGCTTATTCTCGATAATCAAACAATTCATCAAGCTCGTACGATCCTCAGCTTCGCCTTCGCTTTGGTCGTTCGAATAATAAATTTAGTGGCTAATCATGGTGCTGTACCGAGTGACACGACTGCACTTGGCTTCCTCGTTTCATGGGGCCAATGCCTGCCCCGCGCAATTATGGGCGAACCAAATCCTCCCTCTATCATCACAACAACGACTCGCAGCCTAGTGAACTTGGACAGAAAATTGTTTGCATTTTGGAATTGAATTTGTCAGCACGTAGTATGAACGTACGGGACTGGATTTTTTGGTGACCAGCACAAGACGCGCGCGCGTCATCGGATTTGAAATTTGGATTTCGAAATCGTGCAGGTGGTGGAGCGCGAGAAATTTCTCGCGCCTTCGAGGGATTATGACACGTCATTATATATATCTTATTACTTGATGACTAGTTTAGTGGACGAAGACAGTGTATTGCCTACGCAACAAGTGGGGTACTGGGCTAATTGGCTAATGAGTAATGAGCAGGTCGGCTATGGATGTCGACTTCGCACCTACTACTCTCGAGTTTGAACGGGTTTTGCCTTGAACCAGTGGACTTCGTACGTTGACCGTATTTTACAGACAGCCACTTTGACGACCACGAGCTAGCCAGGTAAAAAAACCTTTTTATTTTAATTCTACGGATTTTTTTGTTCAATCATAGATAGACCAGTGAGATTATTGAAAACACCGGGTGTAGCCACACATGCAAGTGCAGGCAAGATGTGTCGAGTATTCTTACGGCTGGGTATTTTTTACTCTACCTACACCGTACCCGGCCCATTTACAATGTTTGGGCTTGACTTCCCACAAATTAGCCCAAATCAACTACAGAACGGCTACTGTACCTAAAGCCGAACTCAAGTACCAAACGGGCCAGTAGTACCGAACAAGTAACTGGGCCATAATGGGCCGGAACACGACACAACAGTACGCCCGGAGGCAGACCAATTCCACCACCCCACGCGAGCGCCTCCATCCCCTTCCTCCGATCGAGCCAGGGCCAGGCAACCTGCTGGTGCTCCGCCCCGTCTCCGTTACCGCGACGCCTCGGCCACCGCCTGCCTGCCTGCCTCCGCGGCCCTGTGACCGTGAGGCGACACGACGCCGATAGGTCACCCGCCCCCGCACAGAGGCCGCCCCGCTTGGTTCGGCTCGCCATTCGGCCCCGTGTTAGTGTCGGTTTGCGTTTCCGATCTGATCTGGTTCCGTGGTGGTGCTAGGGATTGGGAGGTAAAGCGTGATGGCAGCGCCGCCGGCGAGGGCTCGAGCCGACTACGACTACCTCATCAAACTGCTCCTCATCGGAGACAGCGGTGAGTTCATTCGACCTCAAAGTCCCTCTATTCCCTCTCTCGATCTACGCGAGATTTGGTGGCGTCGGGGGTCATCCTTTGTATTTTGCGTAATCTGGAGTCTCAATTGGTATCTGGTTCCTAAATCGACCTCTGTTGATGTTACTTCAAAATGTGAATGGGTGAATGAATCTAAGTATGCACTCGTTTTGGAGTGAATGTGTTCCTACTTGCACTGCGCAACATACCACGTAATATTGTTACATTTTGATAATAAGTGCAGAGATTTAATTGTCAGTGTAGTTAGATTGGTTACCGTGCATTCAGAATGTAGGAGCAATCTCTTGGCTTTGCAGGATGTTTATTCTGCAAGCACGGTCAAAGCTTCTTTATTATTCTCAGCAATTGCACGCACAGCTAGCATATGCAGTGGGACTGTGGGAGCATAGATCTTTGCAAGTTTTCATCTCCCTGGCTTTCTTTGCTTGTTATGTTTGTTGTTCAGTGGGCGCATCTCTCTGTTGTTTAGGTTATGTGCCTTTGATAGACTGATGGTTCAGGTTATTATTCTTTATGTATCAAATTAACAATTTAATAGACGAATCGAATAAGCACACCAAGATAGGGCCTCGAGTCAATCAAGCAATCCATACCAAGGGCTCTGTTTGCTTGAGATTAAGGAGTTGTTGGGCTGCAGATGCATGGTCTGTCACTAAATACTTGCAAAATATCGCTCTAGTGATTGTGCTCCTACTTGCAGTGCGCAATATACACTTAATATTGTTACACTTCGAAAATATATGTGTGGAGATTTAATTGCGGTGTAGTTAGATTGATGATTGATGAGTATGCATCCATAATTCATGAATATTATGGGGACTTTCATTCCTCTAGCGCTGTCAAAGCTTCTTATTCTCATCAATTGCACATGCTAATAGTATGTGCAAGTGGAACATAGGTCTTTAAAAATCGCTGACTTCCTCTGCTTGTTGCAATTGGTAACCAGTGGGCATATCTCTATGGTTCGGCCTGGGTGGCTTTGATAGTTGACATTATTTTTGATCCCATGTCAAAACGACAATTTAAAATTTAAATGCTGCAACATAATAAACATATCAAGATAGGGCATCGAGTTAGTCCAGCTATCCATATAAAGGGCTTGAGAGTCAAGATTAGGGAGTTGTTGGGCTTCACATGCATAGCCTCAGTCACTAAATACTTACAAAGGTATAAACTTGACAATACCTCAAGTTGGAAGTTGAAATCAACTAATGGTACGGCAAAAAGTTATTCAGAAGTTTTTCCTTATTAATAGAAAAGGATAATTAAAGGCTTGGCGCTATTTGGCCTTGTTTGCATTTCCATGTAGGTGTTCTCCTAACCAGAGAAAATGTCTCCCCATTAACAGAAGTCTACAAGTAGGGGCAAAAATAATTTTCCTCTGGACAGTATTTATGCTGTGGCGCTGTATGCTCTTAATTTGCACAGTGACACGAACTTATATGCAGATTTGCTCATCAATAATCTTGCTCTATGTATCTACCAAAAGCCCATTCTCATATCGGCATTGTTTCTTCGGTTTGCTATAAATTAGAGTCATTGAGTATACCCAACTGATATTTCAATCTGAATTTTTGTACTTATTATGTAGGTGTTGGAAAAAGTTGTCTCCTGTTACGGTTTTCAGATGGATCATTCACCACTAGCTTCATTACCACTATTGGGTATGTAGGCCAATTATTATTTTACATGTAAAAGTTTGTATGGATTCGTTAATTGTACCCATTGGATTTTGAAAACAGTATTGACTTCAAGATAAGGACTGTCGAGTTGGATGGCAAACGGATTAAGTTGCAGATCTGGGATACTGCAGGCCAAGAACGATTCCGCACTATTACAACTGGTATGCTTGTTTTCCTTTTAGCAAATATGATTCCTTTACAAAAACTCTATGGCTGAAGTTTGTGATTGTGCAATTCTTCTTTGCAGCCTACTACAGGGAAGCAATGGGCATTTTACTTGTTTATGATGTCACAGACGAGTCATCTTTCAATAGTACTGACCCTTATACTTAAAATGTTTTTCATAAATCACTTCAGATTCAATTTCTGAATTCTAATATTGTCTTCGGTGCTGACATGCAGACATCAGAAATTGGATCAGAAACATTGAGCAACATGCTTCAGATAATGTGAACAAAGTTCTGGTGGGGAATAAAGCTGATATGGATGAAAGCAAACGGGTATACAATTATCTATACTTTTATTCGATCTCTTAAGTTTTATACTTATTCAATGCTCATTTTCTTTGGTAAAGGCCGTCCCCACTTCAAAGGGGCAAGCTCTCGCTGACGAATATGGGATAAAGTTCTTTGAAACGGTTAGTGAAAATCACAACTTCTGCCTATGGCATTCCTTTCTTGTACCATAGGTCCATAACTGATGCGTAATTTGTTTTTTATTATTTGTTGCAGAGTGCAAAGACAAACCTGAATGTCGAGCAGGTTTTCTTTTCTATAGCAAGGGATATCAAACAGAGACTTTCAGAGACTGATTCCAAGCCTGAGGTGCAACCCTTTCCATAGCTTTGAGCCTTTGACACGTCTGCTTTCTCTTGCACAGTTCCTTAGCTTGCATGTTTTCTCTTGCAGGATCGAACTATCAAGATCAAGGCTGAAGGGGAAGCTGATGCAGCAGCGGCACAGAAATCAGCTTGCTGCGGCTCCTGAACATTGCACCGCAAGATAGTGGCGTTTTCACGCATGTAATTTTCATCATTTTATTCTTTGTCAGCTACTCTCTCCTTGTGCTTCTTCAGTTATTGCAATTGTTGTGATTTGGACAAATGGGTGTTAAGTCAGAACAATTACTTGTTATATTGTGGAAACTCTATTCCTGATAACGACGAGCGCGTATACAACTGGGTGGTTGGTTTGATCTCATGAACGCACTACTACAGAGATTTGATATAATTGTGGAAATTTCAAAGTGTACAGCGGTAACCTTTGCTTGCAGCACTTTTGGAACCTGGGAAAATAAGCTGTGTGGGTTGGTGGTGTTGCACCCACTTAAGTCTTAACACGTGTTAAAAAATAGAGATTCTTTTGTTTGCTATATGGTTCTCTATGTCCGTGAAATGAACGATGTAAAGTTTGATCAAATCAAAATTATATAACAAAACGAATATTTATTTATAATACGAAATAAGCACTACTCCTTTTTTTGAGAATAATAAGCACTACTCCTAGTCTAAACGTATATATCTAGACCTAGTGTAAATACATGGCAAATTCTATATATCTAAAGAAGCAAATTTAGAAACTTAGGATGGAGGAAGTATAATTGATTATGGAATGTATTTTATAGCAAATTTAGTTGAAGACAAACTTTAGTATGGTCATGGCTTACAAATTTAACTTTTATAGTTATATAGTTATATTCGTTATTAGCGGAATAAGAAGAAAGCAGTACTTGGTTTTTAAGAGCAAGTATAGTAATCAGTTTTAGCCAGATGCAAGAAGTCCACATAATCAGAAAAGCTAGCCACGTCCGAGAGAGATCACGGAGCCGGCGCTTACGAGAAAAAAAAAAAAATTAACCCTCCTAGCTATACTTGAGCATTTTTAGCCTAGCCTGACCCGCCCACATACCTAACTGGACGGGCGTCAGCTCGATAAAAATCTTAACCCAAGCCCGACCCAAAATACTATTTTTAGCTATTTTACACTATAAAATGCAATGGGCTGCCCAATCTCGGCCCGAAAATTGAGGGTCACGTGTCTCGTGTCTAGTGGGGCGGTTATGGGCGGGATTTTCTTGGCCCGAAATAACCCGGCTTTTTTGGCCCAGCCCGAACCGAACCGCCCGCAAAATGATCGATATATCGTAATGTAAACCTCCCTAATTACGGGCCCACCGCGCACTGTCATTGTCCTAAAGACCTTTGACAAATGGTCGGTGTATACACCCGATGACTTAAGAAGCCCCGTTAATAACTCATACCGGGATCAACAAAGGAGTAGCCGCAACATTACAACATTTGTTTCAAAAATATAGATCGAGTGCGGAGAATAATAACATTAACTTTACAAATAGAGAATAAGTTACACTTGAGTAAACTTAACTTAATCGCGGAAGCTAGGTAGAACCGAAGATAAACAAGATCATGTCGCGCCCACCGACATAACCTTGGTTAAGCAAAGACAGTCGAGACACAACAGGGGTCAACAAACCCCCGAGTACGGGAGTACTCAACAAGACTTACCCGACTAAAGAAAATAGGAGAAGACTTCGGGAATCTTTGGTCTAATCGGATTCAAGGTAAGGTTTTAGCAAGAATCAAGGACTCTTTTTGCGAAAAAGCTTACTAGTAGTGAATCCTTACTTTCAATGTTTTAATCCCAATTTAGTATCTCACCTATTCTAGGTGATCTTACACTATAGCAAACACTTGTAGAAGTTCCATCACTTATTCCATCTCTTTACTGTTCCATAATTAATCTCAATGTAAGTGGGGTAAACCGAGTCTCCATATCCGAGAAGCACGGCGATTTCGAAATCAATTAACCCAGCTGGGGAGTTCTTTCCACACGACATATGTAGCACTTAAGCTTGCATATATCAACCATTTCTTGGATACTCAAATCGGAACCGCGTCCTACGCCACCCGAGAATACCGTACACCTCCAATCCGGGACTTTAACCCACGAGGGTAACATGTACTCCCGCCATCTCTCCACTCCCGGTCTTGGCGGTTGTATGCGTTTTCGATTTGACACCCCCAAGATCGGGCTTACCGGAGTATGTGTCCTGAACTAGGGTCGACCGTGATGGGATGACACCCATGACGAGACGTGCCATTGGTCCAACGACCTCGAGCGGCGGTTGCGTTCCATAGTCTCGGTTTCACCCGGCCTACACGTTTCAAATCCTTAATCGACAAGCCGGAAATACTACACCGAGACTCCTTTCTCGCAAATTACCCGACCGGTCTCAATTTCAACACCATATCCCAATGGTTTTGTCATATAGCATCCTTTCTCATCAAATGCCTCTTCAGGCTATCAAAAGGACTTGTCATATTTTGACTCAAAAGTCTAACTAATATAGCGGGGCTAAAAGCGTTCTAGCATTTTAGCAAAACAGGTTATCAAGGTAGATATTGAAATAATCAAGGAATGGTAATGCATCAATTAGGTTATCACACAACTCCTATCACCTAATGCAAAGCATAAAGCAAAGGTGATATAAAGTTTTGTAAAACACAAGGAAATGTTTAAATGAACCGGGGCTTGCCCGGGTTGCGAGAAAAAGTCGATTCCGTAGAAAAAGTTGTCGAAGTCAAACTTGATGGCATCCTTGTCGATCGACAGACGGATCTTCTCCAAACTTGATCATCGTGAGCCGACTCAACGCCTTCTCCAAGGCTCCATCAACACGATCCGACTCACTCTCGTATACTCTACACGTGGATAATGATGCATGCTTTAGCATGATGGAACGGTAAACATGATGCTTGATGTATGCATGAAATGATAAACAACGTGAGTACAACTTTCCTTCACGATAAAGTTGCAACCTAACAAAACCAACTTGTTTGAACTACTTTACAAGATATCATCACCATTGCCTAATGAGTTCTCAAGGACCATCTAATAGTGGTGTGATTTAGGGTTCACAAAACAACCCGAAAAGTCTCTCAAAACCTAAGTTGGAAGTCACTAATCATCTCATTTTCTAATTAAATAAATAAAGCATAATATAGAAAATAATTTAACTTTCTCCAATGGACCCCAAACTTTTTCTACAAGTAGGTCATCTCATAAAATAGCACCAAATAAAGTTTCATGATTTTTGGATAAATAAAATAATTATTAAAAATCAAAGAAGATGCATTTTTCAATTAAAATTTGTATTTTTAAATCATGCCAAAAAGTATTCAAAATTCAAGTTTCAAATTTTTCATGGATAGACATACTCATGGGAAGGCTACACAAAAATTTTCAGAATTTTAGAAGCTCTATTTAAATTTATATAAAAATAACAAAAACAGATACTATTCATATAAATAGAAATTGATAAAACATTCATTAAAAGGAAAAAGCCATTGGGCTTAAAGCCGCTTCGCCCAGCGGCGAGCAGGCCGCCAGCCCGGCGAAGAAGAATAAGCAGCGGCAAGATCAAGGCCCAAGTGGCGGCGGTAGCGCGAAGCCAAGCAGCCGGCCCAACGCTAACTGCCCGGGCTTGACTTAGGCACTTTTGCAAAAAGGACCCCAGACTTCTATGAAATTACAAACAGGTACAAAGTACTATTTATATGAGTTAAAACTTTCTCACGGAACCACTGAACTTTTGCCGATTTCCCAAATAGGTCCCTCTTCTACTTCCTTCCCTTCTCTTCTTTCTTCTTCGATGAGGCAAGCGGGGGAGCGGGGGCGACGACCTGGCCGCCCCGTCGGGCCGTCGACCCGGCAGCGGCGAGAGCCAAAGCGGCGGCGAGCCGCACCCGCGCCGACCCCTGGCCCGGGAGGTGGAAGGGGCCGCCACACCACGCTGGCGGGGCATGGCGGCGGCCACGGCGGCCCAGGGCACGGCCGGCGACCCTAGGCTCTCAACGAGCTTTCGAGCGGCCAGCAGAGAGCCCGGGAAAACGAGGCGGAGGCGGTGGTGGTGTTGGCTAGACGTGGGGCGTCGGGTAAGCAAAGACGGCGGCCCGCCACGGAGCTCGGCCCCGCCCATGGCGGCGGCGTCCGGCGTCGCGTCGCGGCGGGAAAAGCTCGTGGGAAACGCGAGGCGAGCGAGGAGAGTGAGGCGGAGATGGCTCGACCTCTCGGATGAGTCGCGGAACTCCAGCCAGCGACCACGGAGGAGATGCACGTGGCGGCAATGGCGTGGGCGCCTCGACGAAAATTCCTTTGCGGCATTCCATCGAACATTTGACGGCGTGTCAACGGAGGTCGGTTTGGATGCCGGTTTGGGCTATTTCGGGCCATATCTCGACATGGGCTAAGAAACAAAAATGCTCACCACTGATCAATCTTCAATTTTCATAAAAGGCCCATAGTCATTAGCTGCTCGGATTAAGAGATAATTATCTCCAAAGATGGCATTGTCAACGGCTTAAAAATGATTAAAAACTGTTGTCAAAACCTTGTCAAATCAACTTCGACTGATCCCAATTTTTGATATGTTGTTCCTCAAAGCATAAACTCAAATCCGTATTTTTGGTCCAACTCAAGTTACTTAGCAAAATCTTGAGAACGCGAGACGTCGACCTTGTTGAATGCTTGATTCCGGACTTAGAAAAATTTTAAGTCCCGAATTTAACCTTTTCTTTCAACTTGAGGGTTGTATTTGGGGCACTTAGGAGATGAATCACGACTTGCCCCAAAAATAACATTTGTGGTACTCCTCCAAATCTCCAATTTGGCTTAAAGGTCAAACTTCATATCTAGCTCAAAAATATAATTCCACCGTGTGGTCAAAGCGGCAACTTGACAAACTTCCTAATTAGGGTTTTGAACCGATCGGGGCATTTTCGAGGCAATTGCTCAACATGAACCCTTAATGACTTTTGTTGGAGAGTTCATTTAGAGTCATTTGAGTACTGTGGCAAGGGTTGGTTGACTTCACCTGCTCCAGTTACATTATTGAGCCACCGAAAACACTATATAAGTAATGGCATGCCTTATCATTTCATGTGACTTTTTGATTCCGATCTTCATGAAACTTAACCACTGGCTAAGGCACATATAGGTTGAGATGCGGAGCATAAGAAATCATAGTTTCCCCACTAATCACTTATGTCCTTAACCGGGCTCCGGATATAAACTTAAAAACTTGTTTTTGCTCCAAAATTGACGCTTGAGTTCACGATCATGAACTAATATACTTGTCTTTGTCTAAATCCATTGCTTAGCTAGTAATTAACACCGGGTGTTACATATACTCCCAACCCGACGCCACGAGATACTGCCACTTCGTCTCCCAGGTGAACATTAAATGATTGGAATCAGATCGCAACCTAACAAATAGCTAACATGTTATGAGTTGGCTTTATATAAGTCTCAGATATGACATTGGTATGGGCTTGTAGCCAACAACAGCCTAAATTATTAAGCTTGCTCTAATACTACTACGTGTATGAGCATCTACATCTTTTCTCTTGCTCCTAGGCATCTCCTCTCGCCACCCTCCCTCACGTTGCCCCTATCCCTTTGGCGCCCTCCCTCGCGTTGCCACTATCCATTTGGCCTAGCTAGCATCTACGTTGCTTCGATCTTGACCCGCCAAGTAGTGCCTCGAACTTTGGAATCATCGGACTCCTAAAGCGCCACTATGTCCTCAAGCTCCTCCCCGGCTTTGACGTAGGAATCGGCCCCTAAGGAGTAGGTCGACAACGATCTCCACAATGGGTCCCCATGCGGATCGCCTCGATCCGCCACGCCCATGTACGGTGGTGCGCGCCGAGTGCTAGGGGCACGTGCCCCCGCCCACCGCCTCTAAGCCACACCCCGCGGCCGAGGGCATGTCAACAGCACGCCAGCCCACGCGCCACGCCGACGGCACTGTAGCGCTTGAACCACCTGAGGCAAAGAATGAAAGACAACAACTCATGATTAGGCTCGTTGCTTCGCATGGCTCCCTAGCTAGCTCTCAAAAAAGTAAGCATGTATTACAAAGTTATAGAGATAGATAGAGATAGACATTCGAGAGTCCGATGCATTGCATTATTTGGATGGCAATGGTTTGATAAGGCCTCGTTTGTTTAGTGGGGATTAGCTCACAATGCAAACTCTATCATAGAGTTTAAAACTATTTATTATCTTAGATATCGTATATTTGGAGTCCAAATAAAACTTGAGTCTTGATTTTTCTCCGTCTCTCTTCCATAAATATAATGTCCCATCAACACCACATTAGCAAAGTGCAATAAATATGAGGATAATAAATAAGCTTAGATTTTGTGGTAGTTAAATAAATCCAGGTGTATCACTCGTTGCCGGTTGGATACACAACCACGAATTAATTGTCACCGAGTTGGTGCAAGGATGCAAGGAAGGGTTCGTTTCAAGGAATGAAAATACCACAATACGTTCTTTTAATTCCCATCGGCAGGAAATGCTCGTCGATGGGCTGCCGCCTGCTGTGCTGTGTGAGTGTGACGATGATGCGCTACAGTGAGAGAGGTTTGTTAATTATGTTTGTATGCTATTTATAGGACTAGTATAAATGGGGTGCATATATGGTTACAAAGTCAACGAATGGGGATTACTTGTTTGATCGTGCATGGGCAAGGGACGTACGACTTAGCTGTAGCCTGTAGCAGTTGATTTCGGCTTCTTCGTGGCATTAAAATATCGAAACATGATAGAGTAGACTTGCGATGCATGATCGACACACTCGGATTTTTTTTTATAAAATTAAGATTTTTTTTCAAAATTAACGGGCGCTAGCTGATGTTCAGCTCTTGAATTAACCCACGCGTGGTTCGATACATGTTGTGTTCTACAATTATAGAAACTCCCTTCTGTGTTCTACAATTATAGAAACCCTCTAGGAAGGTGAGTTTATTATTTTTTTCCGCCAGTTGTGTACATACATGTTGAAGCATTGTGTGTTTTCTTGTACCAGAGTTATATTACATGGATGCAGTGTCATGTACAACACTACTACAGGATTGATTTTGCGAGATGTTCGGTTTTTATTTTCCGTGGCGGGCATTTCAAAAACCACCTCGTAAAATAGGCGGCCCGCAGCCCCGGCCGGGGAAAACCGCCACGGTTGTCGATTAACCGTGGCGGTTTTTATAAAAAGCCCGTCACGGTTAAAGCCACCAGCCCACTATAGTTAGAAAAGCCCAAATGGCCCGATAACACGTTCACGTATATATAGCACCACAAACCCTAACTCAACCTCACTTTCGTCACTCTCTCACCCCCCCCCCCCGTAGAGCCCTCTTCCTCCCTCCACCCCCTCTCTCCCTCCTTCTCGGATCCAAAGCCCCCCCACTCTCTCTCTCTCTCTCTCTCTCTCTCTCTCTCTCTCTCTCTCTCCCGTGCTCACCTCCCCTCCCCTCTCCTCTCACATCATGGCGGCGGCGGCGGCAACCAAGGACGGCGACGCGCGGCCGGCCTTAGGCGCCGACACGACGGCGACCAAAGGCGCGGCGGCGACCAAGCAAGCGGCGGGCGGCCGCCAAGGATGGATCACGGCGTCGACCAAAGACGCGGACCAAGGGCGGCGACCAGGGATCGCCTGCGGCGCGTCCGATGGACTGCGCCACGGCGGGCGGATCCACGGCGGCGCGGGCGGGCTCCCTCCAGATCCGTCGGCGGACGGCGACCTCCCTCCAAATGGACCCGCCAAGACGATGGCGACCTCCCTCCTCCGATCCGGCGCGCTGGGCGGATCCACGGCGGCGGTGGGGGCTGGGCGTCGACGGCGGGCGCTGATCCCATCGGCCCGCATCGGCCCATTAGGGTTAGGTTTGGGCTTTTGTTTTTTTTTTTTTTTTATTTTATTTACCATGGCGGGCATTGTAAGAAGATCCCGCGGTTAATCCCTATTAACCGTGGCGGCATTGTTAAATAACCGCCACGGTTAATCGATTTTTCGCGGGCGGGCATTGAAACCGCCACGGTTAATCGCTCGATTAACCATGACCCTAGCTGCGCGGTATGTTTCAAATGTCCGCCACGGAAAATCGAAAAACCGCCATAGAAGTTCAATTCGTAGTAGTGCAAATCAATCAATTTGTTTTTCAATTATAAGGGAACACACTGGAAATCAATCGTGTCGTACTATGATTTTGTACAAAAGAACGCCGGAATTGCAAAACCAGACCAAACAAGAAAAAAAACGAATGGAACACGAAATCCCAAACGCTCCTATTCGCAAAAATTAAATAAAAAATCCCAAATGCTCCGTCATGAAGGGGCCATGTTGAGGTCAAGACCCAGCAGGCCTCTCGCTTCCTCCGGCTCCGCCACGGCGTCGTCCAGGTCCAGCCCGTGGGCGCGAGCAGCGCCTTCCCGCTCCTCGCCCTCGGCCACGGCGCGGTGACGCCTCATGTGGCCTCCCAGCGCCTGCCCGAGCGCGAACTCGACGCCGCACACCGCGCAGCCGTGCGCGCGGACCTTCGCGGCCGGTGCTGTCGCCTCGGCCGCCCGCGGGCGCTTGTGGCTCGCGCGGTGCCCGCCCAAAGCCTGGAACGACGGGAACCGGCGGCTGCACGTCTTGCACTCGAACACGCGCGGCGAGGCCGAGGGCTCGCCGCCGCTGCGCGCGAGCAGCAGCATGACCCCCTGAGCGACGGTGATGACGCCCGGCTCCGGCTCCTGCTGTCCGAACGTGAGCCTCTTCATCGGCAGAAATGCTCGATGGACTGCTGGCTGCTGTGTGACGATGATACTACGCTACAGTGAGAGAGGTTTGTATGCTATTTATAGGATGCAATGATGCATGGTTACAAAGTCAATGAGTGGGATTACTTGTTCATTTGAGCTTGCGCAAGGGACGTTTGACTTTAGTTCTAGCAGTTGACTTGCGGCTATTTCGTGGAATTAAATATCAAACATGATAGAGTAGACTTGAGCTGCATGATGGACACTTGGATTTTTTATTTTTACTATATAACTAAGATTTTTTTTTCAAGTTTAACGGGCGCTGATGTTCAGCTCTTGAATTAATCCCTAAAAAGAACTCTTGAATTAATCCACGCATAGATCTGTAGTGATGACTGTGTTTACTAGCCACCAGGATAATATATAATCATGTCCAGCTCATGTTCTCGCGCGCATCGACAATTAGAACGAGCAGTAAATAAACAAATTTCCGTAATTCTTGTATCATTCCTCTTTTGTCTGACTATTAAGGAGCCACGTGGTTGTAAAAACATGCCATACAGCAACAAGCGAATAGGAATTGTTGGGGGCGATTTCGGAGCCACCTGGCGGTAAAACCTGCCGTGTGGCAACATGCAATGGAAGAGGAGAATGGTAGATCAGCGTGCACTGGCGCACACAACTGCAAAGCTCTAATTGCACTCTGCCGGAAAAGCACTCCACAAAGATTTACACTCCAAAAATAATAGCATTTTTTTAGGGGAGGCGTCCACTGGACAACGCCAATTATTTTTAAAAAAAGTTATATATGTATATTTTTATGAAAGTAATTTTCAAGACAAATGTATTGATATAATTTCACATTTCCAAACTTACTTCCTCCCTCCATTCTGATTTATCTGGGCACACTCATTTTTAGCGGCATGCACCGGCAGCAATGAAGCATTACATGCAACCACCTATCAGCGATGAGATAGAACTAGCGGCCTGGCTACATGCATGAAGTTTTAATGGCAACTTATGATGTGCAACCAAGCTTCGTGTCTGGCAACCTATACAACCATCAATTAAGGTCACAAGATTTGGATCCAACGCTCATGGCGTTTTTCACTTAAACTCCTCCACCTGTGGGTATGTTTCTTGGTTTTTGGGATTAAGCTCGCTGCGCCAGATAAATATGAATGGAGGGAGTAAATGTTATTCATGATTTATGTTTTCAATATTTAACTCAAACCTTATCTAAAACAAATTCTTTTTCCTAGAGAATATTTGTTCCGTCTCAAAATAATTTCCGGACAGGTTTCTTCCCGCTTTCCGAGTTTTTTTTGAAACAAGTAGGTGGGGAAACTCTCTCTCCCACCCCACCCCCTCCCCGGGAATTAGCTTTCAAAAAAAAAAATTCACCTCTCCCTTTTCGATTTAATTGGGCACTTTGGGTTGCATGCGGGGCAATTGGCCCTGCATTCTTCATGGTTTCATAACATAACTGGTCATGCCTAGTATTATTCTTCGGACAACAATAGCACTCTACCCATTTGAAAGGTGGACCGCACTTTGTCTTGCGACAAAATATAAACACCAACTTGTTCTCATGAAATGATCCCGTTGTGAAATCGACCGCCGTAGAATTGTCACTTGTTGTGGTATGGGAAGCATGCTGTAACTCATAACGGCCTGACACAATATATTAAGGTCGGTGGAGTTAGGTTTGCCGAGGAGCGTTGCTCCTCTGCGTTTGTTTTTCCCGGTGACGGCGGCGATGCGGAAGCGACGCGACGCAGCGGAATAAATTCTCCCAGCTTCTTCCGTTCTCCGATGGCTATCTTCTCCGACGCCAACGGAGAGGCCGGGAGACCTGCTCCAGAGTCGAGGGCCGGCACATCGCCGCCTTCTTCGTGTGATGATGCCGTTTGACCCCGTAATCTTGAGGAAGATGTTCTCAGGTGAAAATCGAGCTTTGCTCGGATTGCCGGGCGGTGGAATCGGCGATGCGCCGCCGCGGTACGGAGTTGGCCGATGCGCTGGGAGGCGTTTATTCGGCCGATTCGCCTAGAAGTAAGTCCTCCTCTGCGGCCTCCACCTTGTGGAGTTTGACTCGGTGCCCCCCCGGCCGACGATCGGGAAGCGGCTTCGACGGGCGGTGACGAACGGATCTCCCCAAGGCTTCGAGGAAGATGAACGTGAGTTTTGTACTTCTTTGTAATTTTCCTTTTCTTGGGATTTCTGTTTGTAAAAGGGTCGGTGTAATGCACCAAAATTAATACATGTTCCTTCTCAAAAAAAAAAAAATGTCATTAACATTTCACATGATAATAAATATATAAAATTATCATAGACATACGAGCATCTTATGTGTTAATTAAATTTAACTGGTGTTCCAAAGGAAAAAAAAAGATAATTCTAAATTTTATAGTCCATAAATAGTCCGGCATATCAAATTATCGTGTTGTGATACTTGGGCCATGCATAAAACTTGGTGACACCTAAAGTTAATTACTCGATCTATATTTAGTTTTATTTTGGTTCGAGCAAAACCAACAGCACAACAGGAGTGTACGCCGTCTGACATGCCGTTCATCTTCCAATATTCCCTCCATTACAAAGTTAAAATGGCTTTAAAATTTGGAACAAAAGCTAACCATGATACTAGCCAGTAGATTTATATGTATTTACCCTGACGACTATTGTAGACTTACACTGCGTTACGGGTAAATGCTGGAGCATAATAACAACCACCAACGAGATAGCCATCACGTGCACCATGATGTCGTAGAACTTCATGCTGGGTCGATCGGAGAACATCGATGGTCCGTCTGAGTGTTGTTGGGTCGCCAAGCAATACAAGATAGACTATTCTGGCTTCCCATGGATTCCACGCTGGAATTTTATACTACTGGAATGTAACTCTCCAACGGAATGTCTTCAGTTCCTAGATCGAAGTTAGGCCCCGTTTGGAACAAAAGGAATACAAAACAGAGGAATGGTAGGAAATGTAGGAACTGAGAAAACACAGAATGAGGTAAGTGAGAAAAACCACAGGATTTAAAAACAAAGGAATGAAGAACTTTTGTTGTTTGGAACGTAGGACAGAAAACACAGGAAGAAAAATGTATTTGAACTAAAAAAATCTTCAGTAACCGTATTATCATTATTTATAATGTTTGTTTGGAACATAGGAACAAAAAACGAATTTGAACTAAAAAAATTCAGTTATAGTGTGACACCCTTTATCTGGATTCCTTATGATAATGGGTCCCACCTAGTTAGAGACTGTTTCATTAGTTCCTGAGAGGCATGCCGTATTATCATTGTTTATAGTGTGAACGAAAACCAGAAGCTGTCTGCGCTATAGTATACAGAGTAATACTACAGTCTACATTAGTACTAGTATTTTTGCATGCACCGCGCGACGAGAGAGAAACCATTGGTTTGGATTGGATTTTTCAGTTCCTGTGTTTCCTTTCCGGATGAATGATGAGACTCATTCCTTTGTTCCAAACGCTAGTGATGTCAGCATTCCATAGGAATGAGTTCCTCTGTTTTTTCCTTTGAAAATCCTTCAATCCAAACGGGACTTTAATGTTGGAAACTGCAGGGCAACATTCATCTCCCTAGGTAAACTGTAGGGAATTATAAATTAATAGCCGTTTTCAGTTATGCACTATGCTTGCTTGCCGTTAAGAAAGCTGGAAAACAAAGCAAAAGGAATCATTGCCAAAGAATTATTTTGATTCTTCTGAGATTACGCGGGAAAAACAAGTGGTTCGCCCCGGAAAAAAGCGGGTTGTTGGATAATTTCCATGGGAACTCGCCTTCAGTGCTGAATTTTGTAAGAGGCGACTGACTTTGTTTCATGAACTCATTCTCAACGAGGTGAGGTGCAGGCCGTTGTATCTTTCATGTCCGGCCTCTGACTTGCAAATTTCCGATTTGACAATCTTATCTGACTTTGAACGGAGATAAAGATAATAATTCCTTCATTCACTTATTTATTTATGTTATCAAGCGCAGACCTCCAATATCAACGAGGCATATGGCCTCTGCAGCTACCGGCTCTGGAAGCCGAAAGCAGCACGCTAAGCACTCGTAATCCGTGATTCCTAAATCAGCACGCTAGCCGAAAGCAGCCTCTTTCATGTTTTTTTTTAAAAAAATCAATGATGGATTTTTTTATAGGAAAGGATGATGGATTCCTGGTGCACGCAATTTCGCTCCGAATAAAAATCAGAATTCCTAAAATTTCTACTTTTTTTTGTTACTCTGGGCCAGGGCCAGCTCTAGCCAAACTGGTCCGGTACATCCATCTGTTTCATGCCATACAAGTTCTAGCTAAGATACATTGACAATCCATTGATTAATAAGTTGGTAGACTCTTTTTTAGGCACAATGTCATCCATTGCAACTCCCCTTTGAAAAAAAAAACTTCATAGATTAGGGCTAATTTATCTGAAGATGAGGTCGTTCCTTGCCTTCCAGACTGACCAACACATGAGGATAATCACCTCCATGAAGAATGTCACACGTAATTGTTCTTTAATGCTTTCAAGGATGGAAGCTAATGCATTTAAGTTAACCTGTATCTGAAGCCAAGGCCAACACTCTGTTGCAAAAGGACACCCTAAGAACAGATGGAGTAGTAATTCCTCGGTATTTCCATGACATAAGATGCAATCCTGCGATATCATATTCTTCATCTTCAATAACTCTCTTAGTCTCTTGTGCTCAATCTATCTTTGATTAAAAGCCAGAAGAACACTACATTGGTCGTCAACATCTAATTCATTTGTGGTTTGTGTACTACATAGGTATCTATACCTACTAATAAAGAGAGGAAATTTCTTGACCAACAAAATTTAGGTCTGCCTGCCCTGCCTCGTGTACTGCACCCGAGCTGTCCGTGTGAGTTACGCACGTTCTGCCTACCCCCACCGAGTCCAGTCCAATTACGCACGCAAGTCTACCTTCGTCTCCCCTGTTTTTCTTTTTTCCTTTTTATTTATGTCCGCCTCCCTGATCGCCTGTACAACGTCGGCATCCTTTTTTATTTCCGTTTTTGTATCGTGGGTGTGAGGGACTCAGGGAGAGGGCACGGAGAAGTCTGAAGAAGATTCTTTTTTTTTCTAACTAGAAATCAACTCCAATATCAGTCCCATGAATCCATAGAGATCAAAATTATTAGAGGACGCATAAATAAAGAGATATAAATATACGCCTCTTGCTCGATGTGTATGCCCTGGCCCTCGGCGTGAGCACCAGCGCTGAGAAGATGGGTGTTGTCGCCGCCTTGCCGGCACCGAGATGGAGCCGCTAGCCGCGACCGCCAAGGGGTGCAACACTGTCCACGGAGATCGAAACACCAGGCCGGGCGTGGGTGTGCGGGGCGCGGCCGTTAAGGTGTGTGGGATAGTCAGGAGATGCACGGTCGAATTCACCTGCGCGCTAATGAGTTACCGGATAAAGGTTGGGAAAGAATGGAAAATAAGAGGAAGGGAAAGAAGATAAAAGAAAAAGAAAAAATTGCAGGCTGCAACACATGGACATAACTACCAATGAACACACCTGGGAACAGAATCTGCATGATTCGGCTGAACATGCCAAGCCCACTGTAGGAACAGATTATCTTTTTTTTTTAAAAAAATAGCACAAAGGCTTGACTGAATGAAAACTGTGTGATCCTACAACAGCCATGTTTTAACAAACATACAGAAAGACAGTAATAAACAAAGAACAGAGGGGAAGTAGTATCATCATAGAGGAGTAAAACATCCTTCTATTCCCAGAGTAAGTGAACACACAATAAAGAAAGGATGATTACGGATTATGGAAGGCACCCAGACTTCCGAAAAAATTAGACGTCCAAAGACTAGCAGACTCTGTTCGTAGCTGTCCTGAAAATAACTACAGTGTATCGACATCTTACCAAACAAAAGTTCCTGTCCATATTTAATGTTACAAAATCTGTACCTAATTACCAATCTATTGCAGATTCTAATTCCAATACAACGATGTGGTGAATACAATCTATTCATACTGGACAAAGATAACAGAATAGTCTACATCTTGGACCCGAATCCTCTTGATCCCATCTACCAATACAACCCAAATGCAAGATACGTGAAGAAACTTTTATGGATTGCTGAGTACCTACCAAAAGCAATGTCTGTTGTGTGCCCAGGATCAAGATGGAATGAAAATATTTTCCTATGGCGCCAAAAAGTAGTAGATGATATTCCAATTTACAAAAGGTAACATTTTCTTTTCAAATAGTAGTATAGTAAATATATAAAAGGAATTAATTATAATGAATAGAATAAAAATTTATATACATCAATAACTAATATTATCTATACAAAAACAGGGAGCTGTCGGGTTATATTGTTTCAATATTCATGTCAGCATGGAAAGGCGAAAAGCTAAACTTGCCGTTTTTAATGGTGAGATTATCTAACCTTTTAAACAAGTATATTTTAAACATGTATATCTATACTTTTCATCGCCTAACATTAAACATGATTATACAGGATGGTTATGAACTCAGGAAACAAATCTTGGGACAACTACTCACGTACAAGGAGAACGAATCTGAAGACAACATGCCTGCTGGACTGCTAGACTTCATTAGATGTATTAGAAAAACTAAAGTTAATTTTATATTAGAGGAGTACCTTACAATAATTAGTACTTAGGAGTCCTAGAGTTTTGCTTAAATAAATTCCTAGGGTTTTGCTTAAATAAATGATAGAGATAGAGTCAGTTTTATAAGTACGATTACTCTTGTAATATTACTTTTTTTTAAGAGTTGTACGTCAAACTCTCTTCACCTATTATTGATTACAATTAAATTCCAGCGTGGATTAAAACAATTAAAATATGTAACCTTCAAATAATTAGATTAGTTTATAACAACCCGTAGTATCGCGACGGCATGTTTACTAGTATAATACTAGTGTACATGTTAGCATTTGAATTTGAAATCTTTGGTCTCAAAAACAAGTTTGTATAAAAAGAGGTAAAATAAATGTGTGGGTATGCGTGCCGTGTGGCAATGATTGCGGTGACAACTTTTTCCAATGGAGCCGCCGGCTTCCGATTCCCCGCGCGCATGAAACACTCACAATGTAGTATACTCTATCATAAAACTATTTATTACCTTGTGTATTGTGGACTTAGAGTCCACGTAAGACTTGGAGTTTTGGTTTTCTACTTCTCTCTTCCATAAATATACTGTCACATTAGCGTTACATCAACATAGTGCAATAAATGTGAAACTAATAAATAAGCTTAGACTCGGTAGAGTCTACGTTATGAGTCTGAGGAAAAGACGGAGCCGTGGAGCAAGACACGCCCGCCGCCACGGCTGCGACTTGGAGACTTGGCCGACCGTCGCCACCCTTCAAGGGACGGCGCTGGAGGAGACGCCGCACTTGCGCCTCAGCTCACTAGTTGCGGCCATCCTCCTGCATCCACTCATCCAGGCTCACGGGCGGATCTGCAGCCCAGGCCTCTAGTCGTCAGCCCAACAACACCACAGATCCTATGTATTTTTTTTTTCACCAATACTAAAGGCCCAAGAGCAAAGGTAGGGCGCGATCTCACCATGTCACCCGGTCGCCTAATGGCCCCGCTCCCTCCCCGCTCCGTCGCCAACCTCCGGGGCCCGCGTCCCCCCGCCTCCGCCCCGCCGCCGCCGGCCCCTAGGGCGCCCGCGCGCGGCGCCTCCTCCCTCCCCTCCCTTCTTCTCATAACCCTAACCGACCGACGCCATGGCCGCCGCCCCGCCCGAGCCCAACCCAAAGAGCCATGGCGACCTCCGCCTCCCCGCCGCCTACCCATACCCAACCGGATGGATCCCAGACCGCCCGAGCTCGACGGCGCCCCCACCGCCGAAGCCACCGCCGGCCGAGCCCTAAAGCTCGTGTCGACGGCCGCGGCCAGACATCCGACTCATTCTATACCCGGAGGAATGGAGGGGAGGGAGGTCGCTGAACCTAACGCCGGGCGAGCGCCAACCCTAAAGTGACGGCGAGCGGCAACAACCCTAAAGCGATGGTGAGGTTGACCGGGCGAGGTCGCTACGAGGAAGACGTGATGCCCCAGGCTCGATCTTTGCGGGCTATTGGGCCACGCCGTGCCGGGCCGCCCACCACGACCGGGGCAGGCGACCATCGGCGCCGACCGGTCGACGCCGATATTGCCGGCCCGTCTCCTCCGGCCGCTCCCAGCTCGCCGCGAGGGCTCGGCACCGCACGGAGGAGGCGACCGCGAGCAAATGACGGGGCGGCGGGGCCGCCCATCCCCGCCTCCCCGCGCGCCTCCCGAATCCCGCCCGCCCTCGCCACAAGACGCGCCGCCGGCAGCAAAGACCGCAAACAGGAATGCCGTGGGCAGCGGCGCCCGACCACCCAGCTCCCGCTCCAGCATCCCGCCCCCGCCCAGCCCCGTCTTCCGCGACCGGCTGCCCCCTCGGTAGGCTTGTTTCTATTATTCTCTATTTTTCAATGGAAAAGTCCCAATTCCTTCCCCAACTATCACGAAAAGTTCACTTTTCCTCCCTCAACACCAAAACGGATAAATCACCTCCCTCAACTTTTCAAACCATGCAAATTACCTCCCTCGAAATTTTTGAGGGCGGTATTGCTACAAGAATAAATGTTTGCCTTTTTTTAAAAAAAATCAAGTTGAATCTTTGAAAAATCATAGTAAATCACAAAAAATTCATAAAATAAAAAATCCAATTTTATTAGACTCCACATGATTAGGTCTACACGTTGAATATATAATATGATATTATTTAGTACAAAGTTTTTGTTTTCTTTTTCTTTTATATATTTATTTGGTTGAATCTTTAAAATCATAGTAAATCACAAAAAAAATCATAAAATAGAAAATCTATTTTTTTTTACTCCATGTGCATGTCTACATAGTGAATATATAATATGATATGGTTCAGTACAAAATTTTTATTGTAGCTTTAGATCTATTCTTTTGTGTGATTTATTGAAATAATTCGTAGCTACAACTTCTATAATTATTATTTTTTGACTAAAGCATACCATATTATATATTCATTGTGTAGATCTACTCATATGGAGTCTAACAAACTTGAAGTTACTATTTTATGATTTTTTTCGTGATTTACTATGATTTTATAAAGATTCAACCGAATTTTTTTTTTTAAAAGGAAAAGGCAAACCGCCATTATCGTAGCAATACGCCCTCAAAACCGCCGAGGGAGGTAATTTGCATGGTTTGAAAAGTTGAAAGATGTGATTTGTCCTGGTTTTGACGCTGAGGGAGGAAAAGTAAACTTTCGTGATAGTTGGGGGAGGGAATCTGGACTTTTTCCTTTTTCAATTGGATTAATTTGGAATTAGATTTTTTTTTTTTTTTTTTTGAGTAAAATTTGGAATTAGATATATGGATGGATTCTGGCCCGGTACCTTATTGGGCTGGCCCAGCTATACTACCTCGTTGCGCTCTGCCGTTTTATTCCTCCCCGTCGCCGGAGTATCGCGGGGTGAAGCGATCTGAACTCCGAATACCCCAGTTCACAGGAAGGGCAGAGAACGCAGCGGCCTTCGCCCCGCCCCGTCCTGCAGCCATGGCCGCCGCCGGCGTGGTCGCCGAGCCCAAGACCAAGTACGATCGCCAGCTCAGGTAACTCTTCGACGCGCATCTGCTCTCTCCTCCCGCCTGCACCTCCTCATCTCCGCGTGGTCCGATGGGTAGATTCCGAGCGCTTGGTTTCGGTTGATTCCAGGGTTTAGGGTCGTGCAGCGATGTAATTCTTCTTATTTGACTCGGTTCGAGATCTATCTTGATGCGCTGTGCTGCGGCGACTAGGGTTTAGGCACCTTTGGTTTTTGGCTCTCGAGCGCTATGGTGTCAGTCTAACTGTGAAGGCTTGCATTAGAGCGGGGGTTGCTTGCTTCAACATTGGTGGGTACCTATTTTTTTATTGTTAGGTTCATCTGTTATGGACAAGGAATTAGCTACAGCTTTTTAAGTAGTGTATGGCATTCTGATGGCAAGTTGCAATCTAATAGCGATTTACTTTACTGGTCGAGATGAGCAACTTAATTAGCAAGTGATTCTATTGCCTAAGCTACAAAGTTACTAATTGTCTTTTGCCTTTGTAATCCGAGACAGCACTTTGGTCGGTGCAAATATAAAACGTGAGTGAAAACCTTAAATGCCTAGAAGTGTTGTCAATTAAATGTTCTTTGCCTAGGTTGGCGATTTCTGGTTGCCACCACGTCACAGCCAGTTGCTCTAGTCTGCTCCTATTTTAATCTGCTTGGTTTGACTCTTAGACCGGTCTTGCGTTGTGTTATGCATGGTACATGGCAGTATGATCAATGCCTTAACGTTACTTTGAAATTAAGCTATTTGCCGCCAGCAATTCCGCAATTTTCTGTTGCGAATTCTTATGGGCTGGTAATGGTGTATTTAAATTGTTAATCCATGACACAAGCATTGTTTGTTAAAACTAATGGAATCCATTCTGTCATTTAACCCGTAGTTTGTTAGGTACAATGTTTATTATTTTTCCAGATTATTCTACTGTCTACTTGATCAGGTAGCATACCCAGATATTGAAAGACACCTGTTTTGTGTTAACTGCAAAGCACAGGATATGGGGTGATCAAGGCCAGGCTGCACTGGAGAATGCTAGCATATGCTTGCTTAACTGTGGTCCTACTGGAACAGAAGCTTTGAAGAATCTTGTGCTTGGAGGAATAGGAAGTGTGACTGTTGTTGATGGCTCCAAAGTTGAAGCATCTGATCTGGGGAACAATTTTCTGTGTAATTTCTTCACTGTGTGACTCCACCTGTTCTTCTGAATTCATCCCCACGAAATTGAAGGAACTCATATTCTGGTACCTTCAATTTGCATGCAGTGGATGAAGGATGTTTGGGGCAACCAAGAGCTAAATCTATATGTTCTTTCCTACAAGAGCTTAATGACGCTGTTAAAGCCAAGTTTGTTGAGGAGTTTCCTGTGGATTTGATAGACACTAATCCTTCATTCTTTTCCCAGTTTACTGTTGTCATTGCTACTCAGGTGAGTCTACTTTTTAAGATAAACTGCAAGAGCATGATTAGTTTGCTGGTGCTAGCCAGAACTTTTGGTTTTATGAAGCCAGTAAGAAGAATATTAGAAGATTTCCTATCTCTCCATAACCATAAATGTCATAGCTCAATTTATGTTATAATAAAGTTTATGCTTTGTGAATGAACTTTATATTAACGAATGACTCTTATTCACACACTTTGGATGTTATGTCACTCCTATGTACCAGATAGCTTTTAAATTATTGTTACGCCAGAGCAGTGCATTGATTCGTGCATTAGGCAATCATTATACTTGTTCATCTGTTAGAACCTCAGTTTCTGTAGACATACGGTGCTTAGACAGTAATATGGTATTGACCAGGCCACTCACTGTTTTGTCAAATGCATACAGCCGTACACAATAGCTAATGCATAGCTGCCCTCTTGGCATTGGTGACTGTGACAGAAAAGCCAAACTAAGGGCTTGTTGGATGAGACCCTATTTTTGTCTGTGCTCCGTTTGTATGACTCTGTTATGCTTCCTGAACCAGGCGAATGCATGCTTGGTTGGCAACCAAAATTGAGCGCCTGGATCAATTTTGCCTGGGCTAATGGTAGTGATTAGTTGCTTATCAGGAAAGTAACGGATAATGATGGAATACAACTTAATCAACATTATCTATTTGAAAAAAAAACTAATTAAATATCTTAGCTTTATTATTATACACATACAAAATGAAGTATAGTTATTTTTCATTAGAACATTTTTTTAGTTAACCTAGAAAAATAATATTAATCTAAATCATCTAGTAATCAAAGTATATAAGTATATGTTAATCGCGCACCATATATATTTAAAAAGTGCATTGATGTTTTGCATACTCATTAGCATTCTTAGGCATAGGTCTCCAACCAAACTGGCCCTAAATTAGTAATTGTTTGATATGTCTTGCCAATGATTGGCTAGCTGTTAAATTTGTAGTTGAAAATATAGCTTCCCTGTTGCTTATTTGGCCATGGCCATAAGTGGATTCATCAGCCAGAAGCATATTTTGACAATACTAGTTTCTGTAGTTTACCTTCTTTTTTTTACATTTATATAATATGGTTTTGGTCTATAGCGCTACAATTTGATTATTCCTTCAGGTTTTATTGATACTGGTGCTAGTAGAGTTCCTTAATCTTTGTTTTATAGTATTATGGGCAAAACATTTGTATGCAGTATAACTCAATTTTTTTTTTTTGATGCGCTGTTTTTCTTCTACATTGCAGCTTCCAGAGAGTTCGTTACTGAAGCTAGATGATATCTGCAGGAAAGCCGATATCGCTTTGGTTGCTGCACGCTCATATGGTCTAACTGGTTTGGTCAGGGTTAGCGTTAAGGTACTTCGATGTATTTATGTCCAAACTATTCTCTTTAGTATGAAAACATATTTAATTATCATGACATCACAGTTGCAGATAGCAAGAAGACCTTGTGATTTTGAACGCCATACATTCATAGTTGCGTTATGAGTACAAGGCCTTGCTATCTGGGTCACGTTGTACTTTGACTTTTTACCCTTTTGGGGAGTCTCTGCTGCCTTGGGAGGACGCCATAACAAAAAGAATTTTGGGAAGATTCACGCATTTATTTATTGTTGCCCAGGAGCACTGTGTCATAGAGTCAAAACCAGACCACTTCTTGGATGATTTGCGACTTCACAATCCATGGACTGAACTAAAGCAGTAAGAATATATTCATACCTTCTTTTTGCCATTGTGTAATAGTTTTGTTACCTTCATTTTACCAGTGTGTAGTTTTGTCATTATACACAAATTCACTGTTATTGTTGACACTTATGTTCACAGATTTGCAAAATCAATTGACATAAATGATAAAGATCCTGTTGTCCACAAGCATACTCCATACATTGTTATCCTTGTGAGACTTGCAGAAAAATGGGCAGATGCACATGATGGTAACATGCCTTCAACTAGGCAAGAGAAAAAAAAGAATTTAAGGTACATTCTTTTTAGTGCTGTTGAGTTATCAAGTGAATGAACTGCTAATGTGTTTTTAAAGACTTCCAAGGCACTGACTAATTTTTACTTTTATCAGGACCTAATTCGAGCCCATATGCTTAATGTGGATGAAGAAAACTATAAAGAAGCTGTGGACTCTTCATATAAAAAGTTTCAGTCACTCCAGGAATCAGTAAGTTGACCAAAAGGGCTAGTTCCTAAATTTATGATTTGGCACGTTCACGTATTTTCTGCATTTTGTGTCAGACATGTCCTATTTCGTAATTTTACTATCTTAATACGAAAAATATTCTCAAGCGCACTTTCAATAGATAGCTTATTCACCTCCATTTTATATCAAATGCTCAGTTGAACTTTTTAGATCTACATACAATTTTACATAGATCAGATTTTTTAGATCTACATACAATTTTACATAGATCAGATTTCAAGCATTCCATCCAGACTTCATTATTGTTGGATGTTTGACTTTGATGTCACATGTGAGTGGTCTTATGGCGTGATGGACGGTATCACATTTTGCTTGATTGCTGCAATGAACATCAGTTGCAATATCTCTACCAGTTTTTACCTTGCTGTGTGCCTGTGTGTATTCCCTTTCTGAATTTTTTGGTACTTGATCATGAAATACAATGTTGATCCGTGGCTGTATACTTATATATTGTTCTAACGCTAAAATGCCACTCATTTTTGCTGCAAACATACGACAAGATATTCACAATTACAGAGCTCTTTAACTGTATAATGTATAATGAGTATCCAATTTGAGATTTGATGCTTTCTTATCTGTTTAGGTACATTTAGGTGTAGATGTTGGGATTAGGAGGGTGTGGATTCATTACTTGGGTTCTAATCCTCCATGTTTTCCATGTCCCAACTACCAATCCCTATCCTACCCTCACTTCCCTGAATCCAAACATCTCCTGCAAAATCTGTATTGAAGCGATGAACTCAGCTAGCATTTGAATGCTGTGTACTGATTGATATATGCTATTACATAGAGCAAGTTGCCCACTAGTAGATCGCATAAAGAAAGTAGTGGCTATGGGTTGTCTGCAATGACTCCATTTTAAGTGAAATTTGTTGAAGCTATTTCTGATTACATTATTTGGACAATAGTAAAATACAGTTTTGTAATCATGGCCTGACTTAACCTAATTGGCCTTCCCATTCCTGTTGTTTGGTATAATGTTCTTATGGCTTATGATGCGCAAGTTTATGCATAGAGTGACTCATACAAAATAGTGCACGCAACTATAAAACATGCAGGTCCTAACTCATGACTAATTTCTGCTAGGTAATGAGATCCGTCCAGATAATTGATGATGACTCTGCTGAAGTCAATTCATCATCGCCAGATTTTTGGATTTTAGTGGCTGCTTTAAAGGTATCTATCATATTGTGATTCAAATTTACTTGATGTTGACTTAATGAAAGGTAGTGAAAGGTCAAATTCATCCTTCTAGAGCTAGAACCGTGTTACAAAAATGAATTTAGTGTCAGGCATCTTCTGATTTTGAAGGCTTCTAAGCTGAACCTCTTTTGTTTCATTTGTTGAAGAAGTTCTCAACTTAGAAAAATAGAAACCCTGCATATTCAACCTAAGCTATCCATAGTCCACATATAAGCATTTTTACCATGTTGTCTATGTCTCAAAACTTGAGTTGTTTCTCCTGTGTCTATTGATAGGAATTTATTGCAAACGAGGGCAATGGTGAGCTACCTCTGGAAGGAACAATACCTGATATGACTTCCCTTACTGAGTAAGTGCCCAGTTGCCATCTCTAGTTTTAAATTCTGCTACTATTTCATGTGAACATTGTATTGTTTCCTTGTGTCATCTTACAGGTATTATGTAAGCCTACAAAAGATTTACCAAGCTAAGGCGGAATTTGACTGTCTTGCCCTGGAGCATCATGTAAAGGAAATCTTGAAACGGATTGGTAGAGATCCGGATTCTATTTCAAGAGCATATATCAAAACATTCTGTAAAAATTCCAGGAAACTAAGGGTAAGCTGCTTTCTTTGATGACATGTTTTCACAACCTGACATCTTATTGCCTCATGCGGTCATTGTGACAATTAATATGTTGTAGTGATGACTTTATAGTTATCCATGCCAGAATGACAAATTTTGATAAAGGCGATTTTATTGGCATGATGAGATTTGCTGCTTGCTCTTAGAAGAATAGAATAATAATTGGTGCAGGCGCCAAATTTATTTTTCATTCATTTAGGGACACTGTATTTGGTGTTGCACCTATTACTGGTTTCTGGTTTATTTAATTTCATATTTGTATATTCATAATTTGTATATTCATAATCGATTATAATAGTGTTAATAAGTATGCCAGAATGACATTTTTACCAGTTTGTCATCTATGCTGAATAATTTCCATTGTTTAGATTTGTAGATATCGTAGTTTCGAGGAGGAATTTAGCTCTCCAATTGTCTCTGAGATTCAGAGGTATTTCACCGATGAAGACTACAGGTCAGCATCCATTACATGTTCTGGTTCTCTTGTTATTAATTCTGTTACCATTTTCTGCAATGATTATACATAGTAATATGCCACCCTAAAACTAGGTAATTCTAGGATATTGCGAAGAGTTACTCCCTCCGTTCCAAATTATAAGACATTTTTTAGATATATTGCTTTTATTATGTATCTAGACATAATGTATATCTAAGTGCATAGAAAGTCCATGTATCTAGGAAAGCCAAAAAACGCCTTATAATTTGGAATGGAGGTAGGGTAGCTTTTTTAATAATAAAAGAGAGTTCTTAAATCTACGTACAGTCATAATGTGAATGGTTTGAATATATCGTGGTCCTGGTTCTGAGCTTGAGCAAGCCTAGACGTCATATGTTTACCATCCCATAAATATGTACTTCTGATATCCTTTTTAATTCAAATAGCTGTCTTCTAATGACTATCAAATGTGTCACTGCAGTTACGCAATGAACTTTTACGTTCTACTACGGGCTGTTGATCGACTGGCTGCCAATTATAGCAGATTGCCTGGAATCTTCGACAGGTACTTGAGAGAAATGTTCATTTGCTATTGGTGAACATTATTATCCCCACATGTAGAAAAAAATGATCTGCTTATTTTTATAATACTGATTATACACTGGATTCGGTAGTGAGATTGATGAGGATATCCCTAGGCTGAAGACAGTTGCGGCTTCAGTGCTAAGTGAGATGGGTTTGAGCGGAGCATCCTTGTCCGAAGACTTGATAACCGAAATGTGCCGGTTTGGGGGTGCGGAGATCCATCCAGTGGCTGCTTTTGTTGGTGGAGTCGCTTCCCAAGAAGTAATTAAGGTATGTGGGCCCCTTATACAGCATTTCCTGCAATCATAGATACATATTTCCAGGATTTCACACAAAATTGGAGAAAATGAAAAAAAAAGTGATTTGAATTCATAGGATAGGATGGTATATACTTGGACAATAGTACGAATGTACATGCATTTGGAATGGAAAATTTTCTATACTTATCGCTGTTCATTTTCCCTCGTATCTTTCAGCTGGTCACCAAGCAGTTTGTGCCGTTGCGGGGAACATTCATATTTAATGGAATCGACCTCAAATCTCAAGTCTTGGTGCTATAACATGGGTGTGGAGGGTGTATTTTAGTGGCTGGATTTGAGTTGGCCCAGATTTTGTGCCAGGGCACCACGCTGCAATGGAATCTGTTTGCCCAACGAGTAGCTAAATATATATTGTTGCATAAAATTTAGATGGGTTCCATTCTCGCTAAGTAGCTTTCCCCCCTTTTGTGACACGTAAAATGAGCCGGAGAAAATTGGTTCATTGAGAATGCCAGTCTGCTGTAATTCTATCATTATTGCGTCGTATGATTTGTGCAAGTGCCTAGCAAATTCCTAGCTCATCACGCGGCTGTTATGCGTAGACCAAATGACCAAATGAACTGTCTCTTTCCAAATCGAGAATGCGTAGACAGACGAAGTAATGTCTCTTGTTGCAAGTGGGGCCGATGTGAGTGGATAAGTATACGGCGCTGGAACTTGGCTGACGACGTGCATGTGCGCAGGTTGACGTGCACGGCGACTATTAGAGCGAGTTGGGCTTGTCGGCTGAGCTATCCGACGCTTTCATCATTCATGGAGATGATGGAGAGCAGTAGAGCACGTAGGCACCGACATCACTGTGCATATGATCTCAGGTGTCCATCGGCAGACCGAATTTCCGCCGGCCAGTACAGGCTGCTGCAGGTGTTCCTTTGGCGACGCGGTTGCCGTCAGACGAAGGCAAAATGACGTGTGATAGCGAAATGTGGTTGCTACAGCACACATTCCAGGTTGTGTTCATGTTTGCTTCAGAAGTAAAAACACATTGGTCTGGAGCAGTCGTGTTAGTATGTATTCAAGAGTATTCACTGTAATTTCTTTATAGCAATGACGCGTTTCCCGTTTTTGTTTACTTCACGCAACTGGCGCTAGTGGTCGTTGATCGGCAACATAGCAGGAACTAGCTGTCCTCGTCGCTCGTCGGCAATCCAGGCTCATGATCATGATCTTGCAAGTTGCAACAGCCGACGTAGGTTCACTCGAAATTCGAAATAGAGTAATTCCTCTCCTATAAAAAAATGAGTTCATTATTTCCATTTTCATTTACGGAAATTCAAATACTTTTCAAATTTTGACTAACAATTTCTATAATAGCGTATTATCTATTAAAAACTTCATTACACACCGTCAATCACGGCTCGAGAACTAGACTTGGAAGGATGAAAGAATTCACATTCACATTCGTATCGAGAGTATTTTCTCCATCCTAAAAATAAAATAATTGTTGTCTTGAGACAAGTCAAACCTTTGGGTGCTTGATCTAAAAAATATGTTTTAAATAAATTTTATTATATTTTTTACATTTAATCTAATGATGCTTATTTGACATTATAAATTTTAGCATTTTTAATTAATACTTTTGATCAGTTTTGTACTATTATTAATGTTTCTGAATGGAGGGGGTACTTCGGAGAGAAGGAACATCTATCTATCTTGCATATTGTAGCAAACACATTGTTTACATGATATTTCGCACTCCCAAAATCAATCAGGATACACCTGGAGGAAAGGAAAGAAAGTAATAGGGTGTTTCATATTTAGTTTGAGTAATCAAACCATTCTAGATAGGTGCTCGTGATGAGCCGTTCACTCATCTATTTGGTGCAACGACTTTATTTTTCATACGAGCAGTAATTATTTGCATGTAACAAATGAGACAACGATGGATCAGTTTATTCTATTCTACAAACCAAACAAAAAAATAAGAGTGAGAAAATGGACTATTTCGTTCCTTTTTTTTAGAAGAGACTAATTCGATCCTTGAACCAGACACGCTGTAAGCAACCGTACCGGCATGTGGACAGTATCCAGGAAACGGCTTATATATTGTGCCATGCATATACACGGTCATACGGAGGACGTAAAGTATATAGCTTAGGCAAAACGCGAGCGTTTCCCTTAACCGTGTCGATGGACAGTCTGACATATCTTCTAGAAGCCCCATATCTATCTTTGCCTCCGTCCACAGTCCACAGTAGTCCACACGAAGCACCGAGCTGGTTACCCCGACGATTGAGTAGAGACGTGCAACTTGTCCGGCAGCGGCAAGTAAAAACGCGCGTGTATATCTCATTTCACAAGACAAGTAGGATTAAGCCAGAGCACTATCAGCTGGTTGATCCACCGTGACGTCAATCATTACATCATCTGTCGCCTCTCCAGTAGTCCCCATGATGTGCCGGCGGCCGCACTGGGTCTCCTCCGTACGTACTCGGTGATCAGTTCCGGCCTTTGTTGAATAATACTACTTCTACTTCTAGTAGTAGCACTAAGATTAATACGTAATTAACTAATATGAAAAAGTGCTGCTTGTTGGCTTTGGATAGTCAAACTAATTGGGCCGCCGTGATGCATGGATGGATGTCATCACAGCTTAAGTAGTTGTCAGTTTGTTTGTGATTAGTAGTAGAGTGCTCAGAGGGAGCCTCAGATACTGCAAGCACTACCAGAAAGGGACAGTAAAGTCGTGTCTGGCACGTCGTCGTGTCGTCGATCGACGGGACGGAACCTAATCTCTACTTGTAAACCTTAATAATCCCCGACGTACATATACATATACCGGAGTCAGCGCACAGGCCTGATTTGGCGCCCCCGTTCCGTTGCGTCGGCACCACGGCAGCTGGCGCCGCACTCGCGAGGCAAATGGAGGCGCGCGCACGGGCGGGACTACTCAGTCGCCTGTACCCTCACCCGCAGGCCGCGGCAGGCAGGCGGCACACAGAACAGAATAGTCTGAATCGATTTCACCGCACGTTAATGGTGTGCGTCTGTGCAACGTGCTGCCCTCCCTTCTCGCACGCTCGCCTCTCTCGTGTCGGCGGCAGGTGGGCGCGTCCGCCGCCGGAGGAAGATGGAAGAACGGGCGGCACATTGTACAAAGTCTTTTTTTATTAATGTAAGCATTCACGTTGATCACAATACCGACTGCATGAAATGGTGGTTTAATTTAAAGGGAGCTGGAGACTATGGCGGGCACTTGGGATTGCACCTAGGGCACGCCGCCCTGCACTCACTCTGTGTACTGTAGCACGAGCGTTCTTGGATCATGCAACAATAGCAGTCCTGTGGTGGATCCGTATTACAGTACTATGTCTTTAGACAAGGTACCAGGTTCATCTTGTTGTCATCTAGTGTTGTAGCATTACTCTTTGTCCTTGCAGTTCTGACCTCGAGCAGGTGAGGACGACCCGCTGCATCGATCGGCAAGATTTGTTCATTAGCACGTAGTGTATTATACACACAACACAGTAAGATAAAATAAGAGATGGTCGGATGTAACTTACACAATACTGTCGATGATGCAGCGAGGAACAAGATGATCATCATGCACCCCAATCCTCCACACCTGTCATTCATATTGGATAGTGAAGGATGGTAGAGTGTGAAGAATGGTAGAGTCAGCCTGCAAGTGGAGGACTAGTTGACATGGCCGCAAGAATGGCTTGTACTGGGCGAGTTTATATACACACGGTACATAGTGTGTTGTGTCGTGTGCATATATGGGAAAAACTTAGCCGCATGCAGTCATGACTTCCCTAACTGACCGGTGGAGTAACATTGCCAGCTCATTGAAATATACTTGCTTACTATATATTTTCCAAGGACTGATTTTAGCTCGCCAGAGAATAATGACCGTTGAGGCGGGCGACTCGCCGGGCGCCCCCAAGGAGCCCCCCGATTCCCCGAACCTGTCCAATCCTCGCCGGCCGCCCCATTGGTGCCTGCCTCTACCCGGCGTCTTCTGTTTCGGTGTGTGCTGCAGGGCCGCTTTCCCAGGCACCCGTAGGATCCCCCAGGCTTCGGGGCCAGCAGCCGAGGCCCTCTTTTTTTATTTTTAAGAAGAAACAAGAGTTTATATTACATCAATAATTGACACTTACAAACTGGACGGATTCCTGGGAGAATACATTCTAGACTTTCATACATCCAAGTATGATCTAAACGAGAAGAGAAGACAATCGTAGCGGATGAGCTCAGATCGGCTTCTCTTTTGACATGAGATAATTCAAAAGATATGCATCTCCCACTAAGCTCGTGAATTTCAAAAAACAATAGGCAAAATAGAAGACCTGTTAGTGGTTTTACTTCTCCAAAAGGTTAGGAGCTCCAAATCATCGGTTTCCATAACTACTTTTGGACGCTTTTAGCAAATTCATCAAAACAACCCTATCTCGTGCTGCATAGGCTCCAACAGTAAGAACATTCGAATTGAATCATACCATTTGCATTTAGCCGCTAAAACATGACCACTTTCATCACGAACGATTACCCCAGTGGCACCTTATTGATTTTCCTCTTTGAAAGCAACATCTACATTAATTAATCTTTATAATTCCTGGAGGAGGAGGCTTCCATTTCATATACATGTGCATTATCATTTTTCCATGGCATAGTTCTATCAGCACCAATTAAATCAGAAGATAATTTTCGCGCCCATCTACAAGCTTGTACATGATTCATATTTGTCTCTCCATGGTGCCTTTTATTTTGTGCTGTCCAAATTGCCTACATTCCACATAAAATGGGTTCACACAGTTTGCATCGTGACAAAAAGATTTATCCAATAAATTAAAGGACCATGTTGTCGGATGCATTCTAGGCAATTTAATATTAAAAAGTGTATAGAAAGAGTGCCAAAACATGGTGGGAAAAGTGCACTCAACTAAAGCATGATAAAACCGTTTTATTTTTGAGCACCACAGGCAGGGCATGTATCTTGCTTTTCCATATGCCTTTGCATCAAATTTTCTTTAACTGGACAAAAACATAGAGGTGCGGACACTGGTGACAGGACATAGAAGGACGATGCGAAGAACGGTTAGATATGGGACACAGTTGATATCTTCTGGAAGCCTCATACGCTTTGCCACCGTCCAGTCGTCCTCAATCTACGGTAGTCCACACAAAGCATCAAAGGTTACCTAGACCTTGTTTAGATGCACCCAAATTTAAAATGTCAAAATTTTAACTCATGTAGCACTTTCATTTGTATTTGGTAAATAGTGTCCAATCATGAACTAACTAGGTTCAAAAGATTCGTCTCATAATTTACAACCATACTGTGCAATTAATTATTTTTTTAGCTATATTTACTGCTCCATACATGTGTGCCTAGATTGATACGATGGAGAGAGTGGGAAAAAGAACTTTGAAGGAACTAAGACGATCAAGTAGACGGGCAACTTGTCCGGCAGCGGGAAGTAAAAATGCGCGTGCTTATAGTATCTCATTAAACAAGACAAGTAGGATTAATCCATAGCACTATCAGCTGGTTGATCCACCGTGACGTCAATCATTACATCATCTATCGCCTCTCCAGTAGTCTCCATGATCTTCCGGCGGCCGCACTGGGTCTCCTACTCTCCTCCGTACGTACTTGGTGATCAGTTCCGGCCTTTGTTGAATATATAATCTTCTAGTTGTAGCACTAAGATTAATTAATTAATTAATATCAAAAAGTGTGTCTGCTTGTTGGTTTGTTGCAGAACAAGTACGCTTCCCGTGTTGGCTTTGGATAGTCAAACAAATTGGGCCGCCGTGATGCATGGATGGATGTCATCACAGCTTATACTTAAAGTAGTTGTCAATTTGTTTGCGATTAGTATGGTGCTCACAGAGAGCCTCAGATACTATAAGCACTACCAGAAAGGGAAAGTAAAAGTTGTAGCTGGCGAGAGATATAGGTAAAGCAAAGTCGTGTCTGGCACGTCTTGGTCGATCCAGTGGATACGACCGAACCTAATCTCTAGTACTTGTAACCTTGATAATCCCCGACGTACATCTACTGCAAGTGCCAAACCCAGTCAGCACGGCCCCCGTTCCGTTCCGTCGGCACCACGGCAGCTGGCGCCTGGCGCCAACGGAGACGCGCGCACGGGCGCGCGGGCACCCTCACCCGCAGGCCGCGGCACACAGAACAGAATAGTCTGAATCTGAATCGATTTCACCGCACGGTAATGTCGTGCGTCTGTGCGACGTATACGTGCTGCCAGCCTGCCACGCCTCGCACAGTCGCACGGTCGCCTCTCCCGTGCCGACGGTCAGCGGGCCAGCCACGCGCGCCCGCCGCCGGAGCGCGCTAGCTGGGACCGACTGACTGGGAGTGCTTTAATTTTGGTACGTGTGCTCCCGTGTGTGACCGCCCCGGCCGGCTGCTTGGCGTGTCAACATCAGATTACAAGAGCGCTAAAATATCTTTTTAGGCCAGGGTCTACAGAAATCTTCAAAGCGACGGTGACAGGTCCGTCACGCTCACGCACGCACAGATCTAACATGGTCAGGAGTAGTAGTACAGTCAGTGGCGGAACTGGAGATAAATTTCCTGGGGGGCTAGCCCTCCACACAAATATTTACCGGTTCAAAAATCTAACAATTTGTCACTATATTTCAAATATATACTAGTTAGTCATGACTATAATAATTTAATAATTAATTACGCACGCAAAGAAGCAATACATAAAATAGAAAATATGAGATGAGTTTAAAGAAGTTTGTAAAATCCCTAGTTGCTATCCGACTGAGCACTTGTACTAAAAAAATTTTCCAGCGTTGAAGGGGCCATGGCCCCCGCCAGCCCCCCTCAGTTCCGCCACTGAGTACAGTCATCGTGGCACCGAGGCGGTGACGAAGGCCGAAAAAATTTTAGGGCGGATCAAAACAAAGGAGATGTTGATTTGCATGAAGATTTAATGGTGACCTTGATTATCGGATTTTAAGAAGGACTAGAGCCCCCATCCGCCCTAGTGCTAGCTCCGTCCATGCCAGGCTGTCACCGGACTGTACTGGAGTACTAGAATTAATTCCGCGTGTATTCACGAATGAACCATGTTGGTACTGTACCACGGAACGCTATTCGGCCTTCCACCATTGCCGTCAACCGTCATGCATGGAGTAATTCTCCATCTTCTGGAACTGGTACCGGCAAGCCAAGAATGAACGAATTTGGAACGGGACTGAGTTAGTTGACCATGAGTTCGTCATTTCAAATGTCATCTCACAAATCTGAGAGCAGCAGCGGCCTTGAAGGAGGAGTAGGAGAAGGTTCGAGACGCTTCCAGCCGGCCGCAACCGCTGCTGACCGTGTGTGCAGTCAGCAAGTCCATCTCCACACGCCGCCCCTCCCGCACGGCCCCACCCACCACCCGTCCAAAATAATTAATTAATTTTATTAACCACTCCCATCATTCCTACGGAAAATTAATCACTCCCATCCCTCCGCCAAACCCGAACCGCGGGCGGCGGCGGCGTTGCCCCGCGGCTAAGCAAGCAAACGAGAGCCGTCGCGGTCTCACGGAAGCCACCGTCCGCCACGCGCAGGCCGCTCGCCCCGCCCACCTGCACCTGCCTGCCGTGCCAGCCTGCGCCCCGCGGTCCGCACCACCACATCCACACGCCGTCACGCCCCAACCGAGCGAGCATATCCACAGCCCCACGCGATGGACGCCCATCCATCCACGTCGCGACGCGGCGCCGCGCGTTCCGGTGCCTTCCCCGGATTGGTCCGCCCACGCCACCTCCTCGCCTGCCTCATGTCGGTCGCCCCACCAACTTGGCGCACACGTAAGCCCACACCACCGCCTCTGGGACAACACACAACCTATAAAAGGGCGTCTGCCCTCACCCAACCTCCTCCTTCTCTCCCAAGCACAAAACCATCACCACATCTTTTTTTCCTTCCGAGCCGTACGTATATCGCTCCAGAAAGAGATCACCGACCCACGCAAGGAAACCGATCGAGACCGCCGCGAGGAGGGGACAGACACCGGCCGGCCGGCGAGATCATGAAGCACCCGAGGACGGAGCAGGAGGAGGTATCGCTGGCGCTGTCGCTGAGCACTACGACGACGGACTCGTCGTCCACGACGTCCGATCACTCCACGGGGACCCCAGCCTCGTCGTCGGCGGCGAAGCGGGCGCGGCGGAGGGGCGCCGTGGTAGCCACGTCAGGGGAAGGGGAGTTCGTCTGCAAGACGTGCAGCCGCGCCTTCACCTCGTTCCAGGCGCTCGGCGGGCACCGGACCAGTCACCTGCGTGGCCGCCACGGCCTCGAGCTCGGCGTCGGAGCCAGGGCGCTCAAGCAGCACAAGCAGCAGGCCGCCGCCGCCGCGGCTGTCAACGGCGGTGGAGAAGGGGACAACAAGCCGGCGCAGCAGCAGCAGCACGAGTGCCACATCTGTGGGCTTGGATTCGAGATGGGGCAGGCGCTGGGCGGACACATGAGGAGGCACCGCGAGGAGATGGGCGCCGCTGAGGCCGCCGATGCATGGGTCTGGCGCACCGAGGCTCCGCGCGCCGCCGCCGTCGATCCGCCCGTGTTGCTCGAGCTCTTCGCTTAGATTTACATACTCATCAGCAGCGTCGACATTAGTAGAATCCAGAACATGTAAATCATATTAGCTGCAGCTGGTTGCTTTTGTAATTACGCTAGCTAGTAGTTTTTGTGTTGGATTAGCAGCAGTTTCATTACATTCGATCGGATGCCAGAAAAAACTGATTCAAATACACATATATAACAGGATCGATGATTCTTTGGTTCAGATGTGTGTCCCGTTATTGCATTCGTCAGAAATATAATCGCGCACGAACAACTCATCAATTTGATGTCTCACTGATGAATTTCATTGTCCTCATGTTTATGACGAGGAAGATGATACAAATATACGACGGTCTTGTTCACCCGTCTCTGGTTTTCCCAAATGTAACGCCTTGTTATGATTCCTGGTTTTCACAAAATCGATCGATCCATCGTCGATCGATTGTTCTTCCGGTTCTTTAACCGTACATGCATGTCCTATTGGTCAAACTTTTAGCATCAATCAGGGTTTGTGGTTTGGGGACAAATAACGTACGAGAGTAAAAAGTAATAAAAAAAGAACGAACGAAAGGGAAGCAGGGCATGACTTTGTGATTGTGCAACTACTTGTAGGTTGCACTGCATCTCGATAGGAATTCTGAGAGGCTTTTCGGTTCCTTTCTCCGAGCCTGGGAAAGGCAAACGTGGGACGCACGTACGCCCCTGGGTTAAAAAATTACTACTCGTGCTCCCTATTCGCTCCTGCAAGTCACCTCTTGTGCCCGGGCCCAAGCAGGAGCGCCATGAATATTGCCCAGGGACCCGCGGCTAGTTTCATGCATGATAGATTGCCTGCTTGGTGACGCTAACAGCTGGTGATGCTGTGGCTATGACCTATGACTCTGTATCTAAAAAATCTCGCCTGACCGTATGTGTGCCATCCTCTATTGACAACCTAGGCCTTGTTTAGATGGCTAAAATTTCTAACCTTTTTCTCACTTTCTCTCCATCACATCACATTAAATACACCAAACGACATATGTTTGAAGTATTAAATGTAGGTAAAAAAAAACTAACTAATTACACAGCTTAGATGTACATTCATGAGGCGATTCTTTTGAGCCTAGTTACTCCATGATAGGATGATATTTACCACTAACAAACGAAACGCGTCTTCAAATTATACGATGTGACATTCGGTTACAATTTTTAGCCAATCTAAACAAGGCCCTAGAATAGCTACGTACGTACTCTCAAAGTCCAATAAAGAAAATACAATTTCAGTTTTCTATCAAGTAATAATCTATCTTAACTTTGAACAAAAGTATAGAAAGATAATATTAAATATGATACTTCATTGTTCAAAATTATAAACCGCTTTGACTTTTTAGTACATGAAATTTACTATGTATCCAGACTTAATAATTAAACTTATTATTATGGATGTTTTGTTATTATGGCATAAAGATCTATTTGAAGCCATATATGAATGCCATTAATATTTTCTATATATTTATTCTCGCCAAGTAGTCAAATGATATCAAGGTTGACTAAGTCTATCAAAAATAATATCAATACTTATATCTTCAATCATATTTATCATAAAATAATTTAAATAATTAATGTACTCATATTGTTTAATATATAATAGGTGGATTCTCACGCTGTCGACGAGATATATCGGCGATAGCCCAAATAGGTGTACCCCGCTGCTAGTAGATTGTGATCGGTAGAGGTGCGCTAGACGACTAACGGGATGTTAAGTAAGACAAAAAGAGCAAAACAAAAGAGAGTTTACCCGTGTTCGGCCGTAATACCTACGCCCCGTTATAGTTTGTATTGCTTGGTGGAATAATGAAGTGAGTTCTAGAGGGGTCCCTGCCCGCCTTTATATATTCGGGGAGCGAGGGGTTACAGGTCGGATCCAAGCCGACAAGATCTATCCCCGATCGGTTTACAATTGGGAAGTTTGTATGGAATACAATAGAGCTATACAAGGTAATTGTCTTGACGCCACCATGATCTCTCGTAATGGCCATCGACTTGAAGACGCCGAGGGGCTTCAGCCCCCCAGCCGCGCGGCCTTGGGCCGGCTTGGCGGCTTAGCCCAAGGTGGGCCGTGAGGGGATAGGGGTTTATCCCCCACGCGCGTGTTGCGTATAGATAAACCTTAAGGGTCTCAAGAATCAAGAAAGAAAAAACCCCATGTGTTGCTACAGGAATTGTTGATGATCAATTAGAAATAAGATTGTTTATACAAAGGGATAAACAATTATAAGTTAATGTTGGTGGATGATGTGTCTTGCTTATATGTTGATCATAATTTCAAATGCTAATTGGTCATATAAATAAATCCGATAGTGGACCGACAAATCCGATTGACCGATATGATAGTGGGGATTGATGAGGTGGATGCTTGCATGTTGAGAGAAAATAACTAATACATTTAGCTTTGTTAGGGGCATAAGACAAGATAAGATAAGATAAGATTAGGCGAAACTTTTATTTGTTTGACTTTGAGATAGATGTTTCAGGAAAGGTGGAATGCACAAGACAAATAAACCGGAGGCGCCGGCCAGCCGCGCGGTGGTCTACCGTGTGTGTCCAGGGAAATCGACACGTTGCGGCATGGCTAAAGCGTCTAGACAGCACACGCGCGCGCGCGCTATGATACATTGACAGTGAAAGGAAAGTTACAAGCAAGGAGAGATCGAGCGACGAACAAAACCGCCATTTGCATATGCAGTGGTAGTGAAAAACACTACTACTACTACCTGCAGGTACGTACTCCGTCGTCCGTTTCACACACGGGCAACTTTTGAACTTTTCGCTCAAGCATATGACGGACGGTGTGCAGTGGCTACGATGTTTCTCGTACGAGTTCAGCCTAGCTAGCAGAGCAAGCACGCACGCGCAGTTGAAAGGAACCTACAAGGAGAGGGAGGGAGGGAGAGAGAGCTCGAGTGACGAACACAGTAAGAAGATTACTCGTACGTGCAGCGAAACGTACTCCCGTCCACACGTGCAGCTTCACGGGAAACTTTTCCCTCAAGTATGAGTATGGACTGCAGCGTCTACGACGTTTCTCGATCGTACGAGTTGTTGTTACTCGTAGCTAACAGTAGCAGCCTTCTATCTTTGTTCATTCATTCTTCGCGGCCAAGACTTGTTTGACCAGTCAGCAGTCACCCAGCCAACCGCCAACGCCGCGCGCGCGGCGTCAAGCGAGACCGAGCCGAGCGAGCGGGTGCCGGGTGCGCTATCACTGACAGTGGCCCCAGGCTAACGAGCAGTCCACGCTTTTTGCTAACGCCGTCAGTACCGCTTCGCGGACCTTTCCACAACCGCGGTGATGCGGCGTGAGGCCAGCACACACGCAATAGGGAGGCCGAGCGCGTTAAGGTTGTGGGGATGGACAGATCATAGAAGGTTCCCGTCCCTTTCGACCCCGTTCTGCCGTTCAGACCGTTCCAGACGGGCGACGCCGGCGAACGCAGACGAGTCGCCCTTTCAGTCGCCCTTTCGCCTACGGTTCCATCGTCTGCCCCGACGTAGAGTGCACGTGAGCTGTGACCACGGCCTGCGTTCCGGAGCGTTTCCTTCTCCCCTTATATAAAGGCCAGTATGCACTCGCCAGAGCCATCAGCAACACATCCCAGCTGCAGCCTTCTCCTCCGACACCAGCGTCGGTCCTCGATCATCCTCCGTTCACCTCATCTCTCTCCCAACATCTTGAGCTCGATCGATCGTCGCAACCCCCTTACTTACTTCCCTTCCATCCCCAGCGATCGTTTGGTACATGGCCATCAAGCACCCAAGAGACACCGCCACCGTCGCCATGCCGCTCTCCCTCGCGCTGTCCCTCGGCAGCGACGGCACGGGCGCCGATCACGGCAGCAAGAAGAGGGCCCGGCGCGCGGCGAGTGGCGGGGACGGCGGCGGCGAGTTCGTCTGCAAGACGTGCAGCCGCGCCTTCGGGTCGTTCCAGGCGCTAGGCGGGCACCGGACCAGCCACCTGAGGGGCCGCCACGGCCTCGCGCTCGGGATGCCGGCGCCGACGAAGGACGCCAAGGAGACTGCGATGAAGCCGGCGGCGGCGGGGAGGCGCCGGCGAGCCACCTGTGCCATGTCTGTGGACTCGGCTTCGAGATGGGTCAGGCGCTCGGCGGCCACATGCGACGTCACCGCGAGGAGGCTGCCGCCACCACCGCGCAGGCGCCGCCCGTCCTCCTCCAGCTCTTCGTCTAGAGTTTTGCATGCCCGCACATCATCGGTGGTTTAGCTAATTTCTAGTTTGCAGTAGAGGAATTCTTTGCGTTTCAGTCGTCCGTCTGCACATTGTAGATTCACAGTTTATTGGCGTATTGACCAATTGATCGATTGATTCATTCATTCATTCATTTAGTTGTACATGTAAATAACTGATTATATATTATTCCTCCTTTTTTACTTATTTTTCTCTTTCTGGCACTCTGTCTGTCTCGCTGTCATTGTAAGAACAATTCGCATGCTGCTTCTTATATTCTCAAACCACAATAATTGTGGTGTATGCGACTGCGTATAGATTGGGGTCAACATTTCTAAGAGCTGTGTGATTACATTTCGGGCTAGTCTTACGCGGTTAACAAATGAAACTGATCAGAAACCGAAATACGAGTAACTGTCACGTTCAGCAAACCTCCCTGCCGCACATCCAGCAACTTTCATCTATTTGATTTGCTGGATGCTTACAAGAAGGTGCTGTAAATCTGTGGAAGATTCGCCTTCCAGGTAGTTTTTTTATGAATTCAACTATAGTGAGAAAAATCATGCTACCTCCCACCCTTGTGTGCTCAGACATTTGTAACCGAGCAACAAGCATTTTTTTTTTTTTTTTGCTCCAATGCAATCAAGTCTTTCCTCCTTTCCAAATTATAGTTCACTTTGACTTTTGGTATGCATAGTTATACACTATGCCTGAAAAAAAAACCAAAACGACCTACTATTTAAAACAGAGGAAGTAGGTTAATGAAAAACGACCGTCTCGGTTAAGTTTTATGTGTAGTAGTGGTATGATGAGCACCACATAGATAAGTAGTGCCTCAAATTAAAGAAAGAATAATGTTCAGTTCAGCCCTCATGGCCCCAGACTCGCGCAGTCAGGCCGGCCTCGCATGTAGATGCAGCCCTGTCCAAGACGGACGACCAGATAAAACGGCCCAAGCACGCACGGAACTCTCGATCAAAATCAACCGCGTAACTCACGCCGACAGAAACACATGTTGGATGTGTCTGCTGCTCAAATTTAATAGCAATCGCGTAATCAGGATGGGTAGGCACGCTCTGGCCGGTGTTAGCTGTAAGTACCCAACCAATCACGGTTCAGGGGCCGCGGCGACCTGACACGCACGTTCTGTGCCGACCGCCTACTGCCACGTACAGGCGTCTAGAACAGACCGCGGTGCTCACACGTGTACAGTACACCTCTTCTTCCTCTCTGATTATTTCCTTCCTCGACAGTGACATTTTGGCCATTGATCCCGCAAGCTCGCGTGCTATTAAAAGCAGAGGAATCACTTGCGCATGTGGGCACAGCCATTGACACTGCAAGTCTGCAACAACAACCATCGCTACGACTTGCAAAGCTCCAAGGTTGCATGCTGTGATCGTCGTTGAATTGACCTGAATCTTTCAGTCCCCTTCTCCCGTTCTGATCAGAGACACAATGGTACGTACCCAGCCTCTTGTCGCAAGATTCCCAATCTGAACTCTGCAGGATGACGTATTCAGCAACTGGATGATTGCATTGCAATGCAGGCGAACAACGCGGCGTCCGGCGTGGCAGTGGCTGAGGAGTGCGTGGCACGATTCCAAGAGCTCCGCGGCGGCCGCGCGCACCGGTTCGTGGTGTTCAAGGTCGACGACGCGGTGCAGCGTGTGGTGGTGGACAAGGTGGGCGGCCGGGACGCCGGCTTCGACGACCTGACGGCCAGCCTCCCCGCCGACGACTGCCGCTACGCCGTGTACGACCACGACTTCACCGTCGAGGACGCCACCGCCACCGGGGAGTTGCCGCGCAGCAAGATCTTCTTCGTGGCCTGGTCACCGGAGTCGGCGGGCGTGAGGAGCAAGATGGTGTACGCTAGCTCCTGCGAAGGGTTCAGGAAGGAGATCGACGGCGTCCAGGTGGACCTCCAGGCCACCGAGCCCATTGAGCTGACGCTCGACGTCCTCAATGGCCACGTGACCACGTCTCCTGATCTGATCCTGTGATGATGACCAGTGCTTGCATTTCCGTGACGTATATGTGTGTGCGTACGGCCTGCAAGGTGTACCGTGTACGGAACTACGGGGGTGCTTGTAGGCTGCATTGGTGTGTGATGGTGGTATACCGTATATACATAACGAGTCGTTCTTGTCGTGCTTGGATTGTTTCCTTGGTGTAACGTTGCTGCTACGTATACTACACGAATAAAAGTGACGAATTGGTCTTTATATCAAAAAAGAAAATTGATGAACTGGTCGCTCTTTTCACTGAAAAGAATCGGACAGGATCATGATATGTTAAGTACTCCTAGGACGGTTTCGTTTCTCTAGGCCTGTTTGGTTCATACCCCCGGTGAAACTTGCTCTGGCCGCCACCTTACCTGGGCCTCGCCCGCGTGATGCGTTTGGATCGAAACCCTGGATCGTGCTCGTGCCAGGCATCGGGCGGACTCGCCCAGCGTAGGAAAACGAGCGGCTGGCGCTCCAACTTGGTTGCCTAGGATTAATGCTAGTTTGTAGATTTTTTTTTTTTCCTTCTGTTTCCTTGCTGGTTCTAGATAAAATTAAAGGGAAATTATAACAAAGCTTAATCAATTGGTTAGGATATTTTTTTCCTTAACAGATCAGTCCACGTAGCATCGGTTTCGATGGTGTGGCCCAACCGGGTTTTTCATTTTTATCCATTTCTTTTTTACTTATGTGTACGCATGGTTAGTATTTTGAAATTATTTATATTTTTCTTTATGTATATCATTTTAATTTAAAATGCTAGTATTTTGAAATTATTTATGTTTTTCTTTATGGATATAGGAATATTATTTTGAGCATTAAAAATAATAAAATAAATTGATATATTTTATTTTATTACCTTATGCTTACTCTTGTGTATATTTATGGCATTATTAATTAAGAAACAAAATAATTACCTCTCTAGTAAACAAGAAAACATGTGCTCCCTATTCATTTAGCTTTCTCGCCCGCCTCTAACCAAACAGACAACTCTCAACTTGCCTCGGCCAGGCAGATTCCTTCAGTATTTTCGCAAGAACTTCCGGGTAACATTTTTCTCCGCATGCTCATCCGCGCTTCCAACCAAACAAGCCCCAGAGTGCGTGCACGTGGTGTCCAGGCTACTGAACAGCGATGTTTTGCGAACACTGTGTCCTGCTTCTACTGCTAATGCTGTGCTCACAGATCAGCGCGCATGATTAGTACTACTGGCTACTGCTTCAAGGACGGCCTGACAGACATCTCACAAGACGCGATGGATGACACGCTAGCAAAGCAGCCGAAAGAAAAGTATAATAATTAACAATTTAATTAAAAGAAAAGGGATAAGGCCGGTGCCACCACGGCCCACGGGCCCGCGGTCGGTGTCCATCGCCGCTGCCGCTGCTTTCTGTGGTTTTGATTCCCCTGATATTTTCCGTGTCCACTCTTTCTCGTAGAATCCTTTTATTTTATTTATTTATTTATTAGCTATATATATATATTCTTTTTTCTAGGATGCTCATTCCGAAATCTTTTTCGCGGAAAAGAAAACGAACAGCTCACGGGAATAATAAAAGGCACAAAAGAAAGCACAGCGCAATTCAACTGTGCCGTGCACTATGCCACTACTATCATCAATCAAGTAGGCAAGTAGCACGCACGTTACGTACTCGGCCCACCTCCCTGGGGCGGCATCGCGACGCGCCGACGTGTCTCCATCGAGGCCGTCCATCTAGCCATCCGACGACCGCGGCCGCTCCGTTCCGTCGCGGGGCAGCCACCCACCCCACCACCCCTGACCCCCGCACCGCACCGCACGGGGGCAACGCGGTGGAATACCCGGCGACCACATCAAAACACGAGGCGTCCCCGCACCGCAGGCAGCAGAGCCCAGCAGGCAGCAGCAGCAGCCAGCCCCCTCTCCTCTTTCCCATCCTCTCTTCGCTTGGCTTCCTCGGCGGCGGATTCCTCCTCCTCCACGCACCCTTCCGGCGCGCGACCTCGCCCGAGATGGTAAGCCCCCCCCTGCTCCCCCCCCTTCCTCTCCCCCCGCGCGCTCTTGTTACTACACCCCAGATCGGCACGGGGCGTGCTGGTTCCGCGCCTGATTTCGGTCCTTTTTGTTCTCGCGGGGTGGTAGCGTAGCGCTTCGGATCTAGTTGGATTCAGCGGGGATCGCGGCCGCTCGGCTTACTCATGGGCCGATTCGTGGTTTCCTCGGGAGGGAATTCTGATCGGATCATGGGGGTGGTGTTCAACTGTTCATGGTTCCGTGTGCTGTGAGGACTCGGGGGCGACGCTGGGATTCTGCGATCTGTGATTTGGATGTCGGCCGCTTGGTCTAGTGCTAGCTTTTGCTGACCGTGGTGCGGTGTGCGGCCGCTTGGATCCGTGGTTGTTTGCACCGTGAAGTGTGAAATCGAGCTGTTTAGATCTAAGCTCTGCGAGATGCCGTGGCGGAGGAATCTCGATTGATCTGTGTCTCTCAGCGCCTGTGTAGCTCTTGTGACTGCAATACATCTGCTAATTTGGCTCTTGACGTCTTAGGGTTGCACCAGCTGCTCCATAATCCTGTTGGTTCTCGTGTGGATCTATTGACTGTAGGTTGCAGACTTGCAGTAGCACACTGGCACTGCCATTCACCAGGAGCTGTACAGTTACGCTGGAATCTCTAGCGATTGCTGGTATTATGCTCTGCTAGTACTCACTAGGTGTCTCCTGAGAAATGCTTCTAGTGGTTTAGAGATTTATGCCCTGTTCGCTTGGCTTATCAGCCAGCCAGTCAGCAGTATTTTCTCTCATAGCATCAGCCAGCCAGCAGTACTTTCTCTCACAGCATCAGCCAGCCAGACAGCCAGCTGAACAGGCTCTTAGAGAGTCCATGACAACAAGACAATGAGCTGAAATATCTAATATTAGCAGTTTCTGTACTGGTTCAATTGCAGCCTGATTTAGAATGCTGGGGACAGTTGGCGGCTGTGCCATGCAAAATAAAATGTGTGAAAGCAACTGTCTCTTAAATTACGAGTATAGTATGAAACTCAACGTTGTATTTCCAGTTCTTCTCAAAAAAAAAAAAAAAACGTTGTATTTCCAGTTAACCAAGATTTAACTTGTGGTCGCAGGCAAACGCGAGATCAGGTGTAGCTGTGAATGACGAGTGCATGCTGAAGTTCGGCGAGCTGCAGTCCAAGAGGCTGCACCGCTTCATAACCTACAAGATGGACGACAAGTTCAAGGAGATAGTTGTGGACCAGGTTGGGGATCGCACAACCAGCTACGAGGACTTCACCGCCAGCCTCCCTGAGAATGACTGCCGATACGCAATCTATGATTTCGACTTTGTGACAGCAGAGGATGTCCAGAAGAGCAGGATCTTCTATATCCTATGGTATTGCTTGTGCTCTTGTGTTTGCATCCCTTGTTGCTGTTTTCTGTGAAGCTGCTCACGCATGAGATGTTTTTTGCTTCTGAATTCCAAGGTCCCCAGACTCTGCCAAGGTGAAGAGCAAGATGCTTTACGCAAGCTCAAACCAAAAAAGTTCAAGAGCGGGCTCAATGGCATTCAGGTGGAGCTCCAGGCTACAGATGCAAGTGAAATCAGCATTGATCAGATCAAGGATCGGGCACGCTAGGCGCACTGCCATCATGTGTTCCATGATCATGCATCATGGACTCGCCTACTACTGTGGATTTGTATGCCATTATAGACTTGGTGCTGTGAAAGACTGCTTGATGATTTGCAGGTTTGTTGCTGTGTAAAAAAGATCCTCATGGCTTCCAGAAGACCATGAAGGTTTGGATCTATCATGTAATTCCTTGTTATCTGCCAATTATGTATGGACTATGGACATGTGTTGCGCCGTTCAACTTACTACAAATAAGTAATCGATATGTTCCCTACTCATGATTCGGTAACAGTTGTCTGGAGAAGCTTAATATGACTTAGAAAATATTAAAAGTGTCACGCTGGCTACACGTCTACTGTGTAGTGTGATGCAAACCACTAGATTCTTGCAACATTTCCAGCCTAGTTCGGTGACACGAACGCCGATTCAGGCACATTTGTCTGGAAGAGATTATGCTGAGTTTCTGTAATTTTTGAAATGTTTGTGTGGCCACGAGCTCGAGGCTTAAGCTTTCTGTGGCCAGTTTATTGTTGTGTATGTGATGCAAATCCCTCGGTTGTTTAACAATTCTTTACTTCTGAGTTCTGAAACGAGATGGGGAAAAAAAGTGGCGTCGCCCGGACTCGAACCGGAGACCTTCAGTGTGTTAGACTGACGTGATAACCAACTACACCACGACACCATGATGCTCTGATTTAGGTTAATCTTCTGAAGTAAGGAACTAATGATTTGACACAATGATAGTTTCTCGCAATGACTTCGCTCCTGCGTGGATGAGATGAGTTTCACTTAGTGGCATGGCTGTCTCATCATGAAGTTATTGTCTTATGCGTATGAATGGCCAGAAGTGGAAGTGACCAATCCCTGCTCGATTGCTCATTTGCCATCTCAACCGTGTGTCGTGCAGCCAATTCCCGGCTCAAGGGCACCCTGATCTCGTTTGACCTCATCTGCTACCAGATAGATGGTAGAGCAGGTGCCAGGTGTGAAAACTCTCATGCATCACTTTGTCCAGATCAAACCACCGATGTCGCCATACAAGTTTCACAGGTTATAACTCATGACATCACAGCACAGTACAGTGAAACCAAGTATGCAAAATAACTTAACAAGTGCTGAAACACAGCAGAGAATGAGCACAAGAGTTAAACATGATCTGGCAATTTTCACAGGAGCCGTTACCGCACTGTTTGAGCCCACAAAGGGCCATATATCCTGATTAAAAAGGAAAAAGGAGTTTCAGCCGCAACACATCCTACAGAATCGTCCCTCAACTATGCAGAAGAAAAAAAATGTTCCAATATTGTCAAACAAATGAAACATCCTGGGTCCTGGTGAAACTCAACCATCAGAACAAAGCGGAGCCCTAGGAAAAAAGCTCTCAGAACCTGCGGAGTCCACGATCGAATATCCTGGCCGACGGGCACTCATAAGACATGTGCCCTCTCCCCACCGCATGTGTCGCAGATGATGGTTGCCATGCAGTTGCGGCTGATGTGCCCAGGCTGACCACAGATGCGGCACAAGATATCACGGAATGGGCCACCTTGTATATGTATCTCTGAAGCCAGAGTCGTCTTTGGACAGACGCGGGCGACATGACCAGAGACATTGCACAAGTTGCACACCGGGTCGTTCTTGCACTCCCGAGCTATGTGCCCCGGCTGACGGCAGTTGTTGCAGGCCCGTTCATTGGTGCAGTCAACAGCAATGTGGCCTGATTTAAAACATTTGTTGCATAGCTTAACATTAGCCCCGGAAGTAGGGCAATCACGTGCCAAGTGACCTGTCTTGTTGCAGGTGTGGCACAGGGCCTCATTCTTGCACTCACTGGCAATGTGCCCAGACTCTTTGCAGTTCCAGCAAACAGTTTGTGAGGTGCATTCTGCTGCAAAGTGGCTGTAGGAAAAAAAAAAAAAATGGTTATGGTCCACGACAAACAAAACTCTGCAGAATGAAATATGGCATCTAGCGGAAATTATTAAAATATACTCTGTACAGTAAATCATAAATGCATTTGATTCCAACAATAATGGAATGATTACAGCTATATTAAGAGTGTTGCTGGTTTATTTTACCCTGGAAGGTTACAGTTATTGCACGTAGGCGCAGATGGGCACTCCTTAGCAAAGTGCCCAGGTCTCCGGCAGTTCTTGCATACAAGATCCCTGCAAAATCATTCGTTTTAAAAACATTTCATTTTCCAGCCTGGAATATGACTCACATTAAAAAAAAAAATTAACATTGGCATAACTACGCATTGAGAGCAAGCAATGTTTCCATTTCCATAAGACAAAGCTTATCTAGGTAAAAGATAAGAACAATGTGGGAGTGCTGAGCGCCCCTCTTTCAGTGGTAAACCATGGTGTGTGCCCAAATACTCTGCAACAGCTGTTGGTCTTATGAGGTGCTAGGCTGCTAGCGTGCACCCTAGCAGATGCAATTTCTCAGGGTTCACGAAAAAAACACACAACATTGTGCATTCTTCAAAAGAACAAGGTGAAGTGAAATGCCTTGTGCCCAGTGGTAGTAGAATAATAGAACCCGTTAGGTGATTAAAAGGTACATTTTGGTAAGGCCAAATATTACACCTATTTTCATGAAGGTGTTTTCAACCTAGCACAATCTCCTCCTCCCCCCCCTCCCCACTCACCTCCTACACACATATGGAGGCTCAGACGATATGACAGGTGCCAACTTTCAAAACATCTCTTCCTATATAGCAGACATCAGTTCACTCTGATATTAATGAACGTGCCACTACAGAAGTACAATTCACATGCCGAAATGGTTTTGGTTTAGTGTTTGATGAAATAACTCCGTGAACAGTCTATTCTTTTTTCTTAACACAAATAAGCTACTTGATCCTATTTACTAAACATTGTCTCATGCTGAGCTCATTCATGTACCTGACCAATTACAAGAGTGGAAAAAGGAACAGATCATGGAAGCAGACCAAACATTGCTATTTCAAAACAGAACTGGCCTCCACATAACTTGTGGAACTAATAAAAAAAGACATGGAAACAAGGACAAATTGTGACATAGAAGCAGCCATTGATTCGTTACTTTATTTATGGCAGAACCATCAGGGATAATGCAGCATTGATCGATCATTTTAATTTAAGCAATGGAGCGAGCTTGGGCATGTATAATAAGCAAACTACAGGGTGGGCGTTAGATAAACTACTGGAGATAAACTCTTGGAGATAAAGAGGGGGGAATCTTATGGCTCAAGGTCAGTGCTGATATCGGCATTACAGACTACAGTGAATCACTCATGTAACATATATACACAAATTAGATCTATTTTCAGCATAAGATCAATTGAAAGCAAGTCGTTGAATAAAGACTCAGAAGCATACCTGTAGCCACGCCGTTCTCTGCGGCGGTATGGGCTGCGGCTCCTGCTGCGACTGCGACTGCGGCGGGGTGCACGTTCGCTGCGCAACCTATCTCTTCGGCGAGGACTGCGGCTCCTGCTCCTGCTGCGACTGTGGCTCCTACTCCTGCTCCTGCTGTTGCTTCTTGATGAAGTCATCAAAAACGAATCCTAATGTAACGAACTCCAAAAGTAACTTTCAGCAGCTCAGGCTCAGAGCATCTGCAGAAGAAAATGGCTAAATATCACAACTGCTAAATGGAAATAGAAACCGAAATGTTCTTCCCCTCACCTATGTTTTTTTTGCAAAACAATCGAATTTAGTCTCTATCTCTATCTCTACCTAATAGTAAAACACCAAAATTTCAGGCGTCAGGCTTAATCACCGATTTCGTCTCGGCCACGGTCGAGAAGTCCCGCGGAAATCCACATAGACCAAATCGAAACCAACATGGACAAGTAGACTGAATCGAATAGGAACATACTGAGCCAAAAATCAAGGAAGCAGGCGGTGGGTACAAATCAAATATGTGCGAAGACAAATTACAAACCCTAGGTTCCCCTAACAGATGAGCACGCGAAGACGTCGAGTTTGGCCAGCTGCTTGACCGCCGCGGCGAGAGTCAAGGAGGCCAGCGTGGATGCCGGCACCGGAGGAGAAGAGGAGGCTCAGCACGGGGAACGGGGAGGCCGGCGCTGGGATGGGTGGAGGGTGGCGTCGGGAGGGACGAGTGAGGCTGGCGGCGGCGATGCCGAGCCGCTACGAGCGAGCAATGTGGGAATATATGGATGGCTGCGTCGCGAATATTTGATGGCTTACGCCTTGTTTGGTTTCCATTGTGGGCTCACTAAATTTTAGTCCCTCTCTAAATTATTACCAAATATAAACCAAAAAAAGAGATTAGTAGTCCTTGTAGTTGTAGTCCACTAATTTTTCAAAAGAAGTAAAAGGGGAGTGATGGTCATGTGTTGTCCCTAGCCGCTAGTCCCAACAATCCAAACACGCACTTGGTTAAGGCACAGAACTATTTGTTTCTTTTTTTTTTTTTGCGTCTTGTTTTGGTATTTTCTTTGCCGGCCTTTGTTAGAAGAGATTTGGAATTTGGTAGTATAAGTTTTGGTAATTTTTCCGATTGAAAATAATTAATCATAAATTTTTTGAAATCAAAGCAGCTTTTTTTAAAAAAAAAGAAAATAGAAAACCGCCAATGAAACAAACTGGCGGGGCAAATTTCTGTTGTTGCAAGCGAGAAATTTTAATATTTGATATGAGTTCACAATCCTAACTCTCAATTCGTCCTTTTAAAATTTGACACCGAAACCACGAACTGTTTTGATTCAAGAGATTCATCTATTTTCTCTCATATTTCTTTTTTTATAATGTTTTTATTCCCCGGTAAACGAAAGGACCAAAGTAGCCTTTGGCCTAATAGATTGTATAGACGAAAATCCTTTGTTTCCGTTGTGACTCGCCTCACGAGCGAGACGGACGCATGGCAACCTTTTCGCGGCAACAACAAGCGCATAGCATTTTTTGTCCCAAGCTAGTTGAGTTAAAATGGAGATGAAATCTACAAGGAACAAATATAAAAGAAACACAAAATAAGGCATAAGACAATAGGTAGAGTTAAGAGGTAAACGGAGAAGAAACAAAGGTTACGGTTCGACACATTATTTGCTAGTCTCAAGAGCTCCTATCCATAACTAATTCCTTGGTGGTTATTCCATTCTTTGGTAGACCTCTACCTCTCTTTACATTATCGACCCGCTTTAAAAGACCACTACGCACCGAAGCCTCGAGAGGCCTCTGTTAGACATGTCCAAACCATCTCATCCGATCTTGAATCAATTTCTCCTCAATTGGTGCCACCCCGACCTTATTCTGAATCTCTTCGTTCCGCACTCTATCCCTTCTTGTATGCTCGCAAAAGCAATACAACATATGCATCTCTGCTACACTCGGTTGATGTACATGTCACCTTTTTGTAGGCCAACATTCAACATCGAAAAGTTTGGACACCAATTGTCCTATAGAACTTACCTCTTAGCTTATGTGGCACCCTCTTGTCACAAGGACGCCAAAGTTGGACACCACTTCAACCAACCGAAAATTCTATGCCTAACATCTTCATCAATGTCGTCATCCTTCTCTAGCATTGATCCT